>JAWNPD010000679.1:11635000-12055000 GCA_035045305.1 Drosophila maculinotata | reverse complement strand
CATCTCCGACCCCATAAAGTATATATATTCTTGATCACTATCAATAGCCGAATAAATATAGCCATATCCGTCTGTCTGTCCATCTGTCCGTCTGTATGAACGCACTGATCTCAGAGACTACAAAAGCTAGAGACTTCATATTTGAAATATAGGTTCTTGTAGTGCCGGGACAATACAAGTTAATGTTTTTTGTTTTCAATCGGTTCAGATGTGACAAAGTTGTGGCAGTTTGAAGTCCGAGAAGGTCATTTATAAGGAACTTTTCGTGATTTTTGACAGAAAAATGGAACACCACAAAATCACTTTTCGTACACTCACTCACAAACATTTTCGACTAGAGCACTCTTACTTGTTCTCTTTGTATTTCAATTATTATTATTATTCCTAGTAATGCTAAAGGGTTGCATAGGGATGAGTATTTGAATATAGGTGGATACTTTGTAACCAGTGTCATCGTCCTGTTACTCCACTCATTGTCCGCTATTCACAATTCTTCCAATCTCATTGTTCGCATCACTTGCACTTACACCTATCTGCCATTCACATGCCAAGGGGAAAGGACCAAAATTGAGTGCGCGGATGTGAAGACCTGCTGCACCAGGCTAGGCAGAGATAAGGGGTAGGCAGATGTTAGTGGGAGGGGGGGTTGGAGGAGGCTTTCGGGTGTTGGCCGGGCACTGACTGGCGCCGTGATGAGAGCTATGAAAATACCTGCAAGGAAATTATACGAAAACTGAACAAGCCAAAAACAACTCGGGTTGTTATTTTAGAGTTCAAGTTAAAGTTAAGCAGCGCCTGCAGGCAGGCAGGCAGGCAGACAGTAAGACAGTCAGACAGATAGACAACCAGGCAGGCTGGCAGCTCGTCCTGGCAGCAAGGACTCAGCAGCTGAAGCCGCCTAAACGGGCAGACGACAAGCGGCAATGAAGTGCACTTCAATGTGAATGTGAATAGAAATGGGTGTGGGCACTTGGCTTTAGCTGCACATAGCCCCTCCCCCCCCCTCCACCTCTCTCTCTCTCTCTCTTTCTCTTTTTCTCACTGTGTGTGTGTGAACATTTCAGTGTGGCCGTGTCATTGTCTGTGCTCATATCTTTGTAGACCAATTTTGCTTGAATGCAAGCAGCAAAATGCTTGAATGAATGAGCCAGACCAACAGAGAGAAAGCCAGAGCGAGAGAGAGAGAGAGAGAGAAGTGAATGGGCACTATAGCAATCCTTATCCCTATACCCATCCTTGTCCATTTTTCCTATTCCTATTCCTAGTCCTAGTCCAATTGCAATTTTGCTCCACTCCCTACCCTAATCCCCCAACAGCCCCCCCTACAGCCACCAACACAACACCAACTTGCCAACTCCGTTATCCTTGCAACTGTGCAGCGCTATTTTCTCTTTTCTATCTGCGCCCATTCGAATGACTCCGAATGACGCAAATGGCGCAAAAGTTTTTGCAGTTGACTTAAGTGATGCCAAGTGCAAGTGAACAATTGTTGCTGTTGTTGCTGCTCTTGTTGTTGCTGTTAGTGCTGCAATTAGTGCAGAACGCACTATTATTATCATTATGAATTTTAAGCAATCAGCAGCAGCAGCAGCAGCAGCAACTGCAGCAGTAACAACAACAACTGCGACAACAACTTTAACTTCATTGGGCAACAATTCAACTTAAAGTTGATGGCAAAAATACTTGAGAGAATTGTAAATGGTAGAGTGGAAAGTGATGGGAGTTAAAGGGAAAGGTGGGTGTAGAGAGGGCATTGGCATGTCTTTCGAGTGGCTGTCTAAAGTAAACACAAACACAAAAGGCCACAAAAAACGCCGCAATTGACTTTTGTTTTTATTGGCGCTGCTATTCTTCTATTTATTTGTTGTTTACCTATGATAATTGTGGTATTTATTTATGGACGAAAGCAGACGGAAGACGCCGCTCGACACACAAGCTGGCAGTTGCAAGTTGGCAGGATACGCGAAACATGGCCAACAAACGCCTCCAGACTAGACTGCCATTGAAAGCAATCGCTTCAAGTATCAATTCCATATATTTGTAGGTTAGCTAGAAAATTAACTTCAAACCATCTAGTAGCTATGGGTAGATATAACGTGAAGATATTTAAACAACAATTAATTTCGAAAATTCTACAAGTAGTTTTATAAATTACAATGCTTTAATTTTTATGCATTTATTGGTAAGATGGCAAATTCTTGTTGAAGAATTAATGCAATAAGAAATTTATAATATATATTTGAAAAATATATAATATTGCTAGTACTAACATTGACCTAAGACTGTGACTTTATTGTATTCTAACTAATATTAAGTATACGCATGAGCTATAAAGTTGTTACAAACTCTCTTTCAAGTTGCTATGATAGTTATCATCATTGAATCTAAAATAATAATGTAGAAATTAAGCTATAGGTTATTTAATGTTAGACCTATAAAGATATATAACATTAGCGAATACAGTTGGAAAACAATGTAGGATCACCTTCAAAGGATTACACTGTCCCTTTAGCATACGAAACTAAAATAGTATATATTGCAATTATAAAGCTCAAATATTAGTCAAAGTTTTTGATGTTTAATAAACAAAAGAACATCCAAAAAGCAAACAAACTTAACGTTGAGTGTTAAAGTGTCTATAAAACTGTTGTCGCTGCTTTCGGTTGCATAAATTATGCTCATTGATACACTTAGTACATATGTATGTACATATGTATACATTTAAAGATGGAGTATATTACTTTATGATTGCGGCTCAATATTTGCCGCCTGCCCATTCCTCATTATTGATAGAAGCCCACATAATTGACAGTTGCCAGATGTTGTTGGTGTTGTTGTTGTTGTTGTTGTTGCTGTTGCTTTTATTGTTATTGTTGTTAGCCTTAACCCGTTGGGTGCGAGGGGCGGTTGGTCGTGGTCGGTGTCGGGGTCGGGGTCGGTCCAATGCATGGGGCACACACTCGGCTCATTCGGGGCAACAACTTTTCCCCGGTTGCTGCTGTACAACAGTTGTACTACAAACGCCCAGCGCCAGACGCAATTTGTATGCAAATTTCATGAGAATCTCAACACATGCAAAAACAACATACACGCAAAAAAAACACAATAAAAACAAACGCATAAAATAATATAAAAAAAAGACAAAAAATTGGCAGAGCGCGAGGCGTTTCAACGGTATGCGGAGGCGTTTGCCAATGATCAAAAAGAAAAGAGAAAAGAGAAAAAAAAACTAGAAAATGAACATAGTACAACTTAATAAGATATGGCAAAACAATTGAAAAGTTTTCTGGCGCCGCTCGCAACAGCCGAAAAAGTTAACGGTGAATGTCTTGAAGTGCAGCGCCGTTACGAGAAGATGGCACAAATACAGCAGTGTGTGTGTGTGTGTGTGTGTTATTAGCAGAAATAAGTGGCAGATTAGCGGCGGGCGGCAGTGGTGGGCGTGGCAACCACACATAAAACAAATAGCAATAATAGTAAAAGAAAAAGTGAAATTAAAATTAAATCTACGTCATCCCACTATAAACATCATTGTCTTGAGCATCGCACTCTCTCTCTCTCTCTCTCTCTCTGTCACACATTCGCTCTCCCTCTCTCTGGCAATGCGTAGTGTGACTGTGGCGGCAGAAAAATACCAAACATACCAAAGCCACTTTCTATGCAAATTTTTATGTGTTAAATGCATTTTGTTGGATTTAACATTCTCGCTGATTTTTTGGTTTACATTTTTGCATACAAATGAAGCCTGCGCTGCCAGCGACACCGAAGGGTGGTCCGCAGGGCGTGTGTTCGTGTGTGTCTGTGTGTGTGTTGTTGTTGCTGGGGGTGGTGGTGATGGGGACAACAGCTACACACACAAATTAGAGGATTAAGTAGCTTGGCTGCTGCTGCCGCTGCCGCTGCTGCTGCCTCTGCCTGCCCTTCACATATTTTCAACTGCTGCTACTGCTGCTACTGCTGCTTCTGTTGACGTCGCCATTGGCGCTGCAGTCGCCCATTTGCCATTTGCTATTCGCCGTCATGTTCATTGTCTTCGCAGCGACGAAGGCAACGGCGAAGAAGAAGAAGCAGCAGCAGCAGCAGCAGCAGCAGTAGCAGCAGCAGCATCGGTGGCGGCGAGACAATTACGCTAATTCGCCTGAAATTGTTTTGCATTTTCTCGACGTTCTTTTCTTCTCTTGATGTGCGGCTGCTGCTGCTGCTGCTGCAGCCCGCATATGTACGTGTGTGCCTGTCTGTGTGTGTGTGTGTGTGTGTGTGCGGATCGAAATCTTTTCAACGCTTGTTTAAACAGTTAAATTTGATTGCGCTGTAAATAAGAGACAAACAGAAAAGTGAACATGAGCAAGTTTACAAAATGGTGTGAAGCAATCTATGAATACAGTTATCTCCCACATAACCGTACGATCCAAAGACCAATCAAAAGTTCCAAATACTTGACTGTGATTACATATTTGCTATCGATTATACAAATGTATCATATTTATTTTGTTATCCAAGGCATCTTTTTAAGCTTCAGTTGGCTTGCAACAAGTTACAGGGTAACTGCAAGGCGAGCATTCGCAGCTTTTGCATTCGTTCTTGTTATGGTTGGTAATTCATTAAAAATAATGAGAATTGAATACAATTATAATGTCGGCTGCCGTTATGATGTCAGCCCTAATTATAATTATCTTAATGGCACATGTTTTATGCAATTAAACATTGATTTCAGTTCGTTAGGTATTATTGAATAGTTAACATTATATGCCTTCCTTTTGAAAACAAATATAAAATACAAAAAAACCATTGCATGCAAATGGTTTTGTTCGTCCTTTCAATACATTTATGTCAATAAGTGGATGTGGCATATGTTTGAAATATGAATGATATCTTTTTTTACATGCCGCATATTCAAATTGACAGGTGGTGTATTCAGCAATACATATGGACATATGTAGTTGTATGTATGTACAATGTTCATACAGAGGCGGACATACAAACGCAGTCCTTCAGTTTTATAAATAAGCTACTTAGAGTCCTTTTCATATTTGATTTCTTATTGCATATTCAATTTTGCCCCACTATATTCTAATTTGTTTCGATTTCTCTTTACATTTTGCATGCAAAAGTCCTTGAAAATATCCTATCAAGACTTCAAACTTTCATAACTTTGCCAAAACTGATCCGATTTTTACTTCCGAGGTCTGTTTTCTCATCGTTTGTCGTTTACTCGAATTTTACATCTAAAATGGAGAAACTTCTATTTATTGAGATATTCTTTCGAATTTCATGATGAATGTTATTAAATCATCCAAAGACTGGTTCCAGTTTCGCATTTCTAAAATCTCTAGTTACAGTTTAGCTATATTTGGTTTGTGAATACCTAGCTAACTTTTTCCTGTCTGCTTTAAGTACTGGTATCTAACATATTGCGTAATTCTCTCTAGGCCCCACCGCTTTATGATTGCGCTCATTATCCAATCCCATGTTGGCTTCCAATGCGCTCTTGCTGATTTTTGTATTCGATTCAACGATATGGAAACAATCGCTAAGCTTTAACAGGCGCAGCAACTGGGAATTGCCTTGTCGGGGGGATTGCTAACTGGTGGCAACAGAGGCAGGGGCAGGGGCAGGGGCAGGGGTAGGCATTTTGGTTTTTGGCAGTTGGTTACAGCGATTGAATTTAATTAGCTTATCATGAAAGCGTATTTCACATAAATTTATCAAAATTGCTTTACACAACAGCAACAGCAGCAATGGAATCATATCTAACTCACTCTCTCTCTCTCTCTCTCGTAACTGTGGGTGTCTGAGTGGGTGGTGGAGGGTGGGCTTCGGGCTTTGGGCGTTTGGGGTGTCGCCCAAATTGCATTACGGCCCGCCCATTAAACTGATAAAAACGAGAAACGAGCATCGAGTTGAGTTGTGTTGACTCCGGCGACACTTTAAAGTTGATGGTTCATGGTAACAAGGTGCCGGGGGTTTGGTGGGCGATTTGGGGGATGGGCATAAGTGATAGGGTATAGCGTATAAGGGGGGTAGCTGAAGAAAAAGAGGCTAAAATTAAATTTATTAACGCACATTACAAGGCATACACTTCACAGCACTCAAAAGGAGCAAGGCAGCGGTTGCTGCTGGTGGAGGGGGGGGCAAGTGTGGCGAAACAATGGTGGTTTGCCTGTGGGTGGCTCTACTTTTGGGTGGTGACTTGAAGGTCGCAGGAGCTGGCACTAGTTGCAAACAAACAAGAAGCTTCTTTTGTTTCCGACTCAGCGGCAATCATTGTGGCACAGTGTTGCAAAGTGACAATGGAAAAAAGGTCATGCTGAAATGAAGTGACCACGGATGTGTCAGCGATTGTAAAGATAATGAAACTGTGCGATGAGAAACCAGATTTCAGCTGAAAGTTTAATTGAAAAGATACACAAAACGATTACAAATGAAAAACGATAAAAACTTTCTACAGCTTTAATAATTTAAGACTGCGGCAATCATAAGTATATGGAATATATATATATGGAATATATTTAGTATATATGTTTAAAATCTCCTAAGGTATTTTGATACTTTATTTATTTATTTTTTTAGCTTGATTTCAAGCTCTTTTAGGTTTCAGAATGTGATTAAAGTGTCTTTTATAACTTATCGTGTATATTCTCACAATAATTACTGCCTAGATAGAAAATGTAACATTTGGGCTAATTCCATTCAAAAGTGAAAGAAAAAAGTGCGAATATTATTAATTTGTACAAGTTAATTAACACATTTGGTAAAACATTTATGGTCTGTATTATTTGTGAACTGCTGTAAGTTTTTACAGCGCAAGAGACTAAAAATTGGCATTTAACTAGCCATACACACGGGAAAATGGTGGGTGGGGAGAGGTGGGTGGGTGGGTTGGTTGGGTTGGTTAGGTTTGTTGTCAATTTCCGCCTTATCGACGACGCGACGGTCATTGGCATCGGCATCGGCACTTTGATAGCTGGCGAACTGTGCTAATTGATAAGCGACGTTAATCGGCTGGTTTGCCAAAAAACAACAACAACCTCATCATCATCGACAACAGCAACAACAACAACGACAACAACGACAACAACAACATCGCCAACGGCCGTACAAATGTTGATGGCACTCAAGCGCGTGAATGTTGTCGATAAGTACAGAACCTTTCTGTTGTGCCACCCAACGCATATGCACCTATCACCAGCCACCCCCCTCCCACCCACCCCCCACCAATCCAATGGCGCGCGTTCATTTGTAGTGTCAATGCGATTATGATGATTATGTCGCTTCACGTGATGCACACGATGCTAATCGGCGGCGATAGCTTGGGCCTATGAGTTGCCGCTGCAAAAAAGCCGGTACCCCTCCCGCCCCCTCCCCTTTCATGGCACACCCGAGGCCCGCTCAGCACTGCTGCTGTGCTCTGCGTGCAATTGAAGGCATTTGTGCGTGAAATTACATTGAAAATTTAATTGTGCACACAAAGTGCAGGACGCTGTGCATTAGATACGCAAAATTTGCTCATAAATTAAAATGCACCCCATGGATCAGGACAAAAGCCATGCTCCCCCCCCCCATCCCGCATCCCTCTCACAAACTACACAACACATACACAGACACATATATGTAGTTAATATCTAGCTGGCATGTTCGGTTCGAGGATAACGAGTTGAGCAATTATCATTTAAATGAGTGCTTTATCCGACTACAGTCACATTTGGCCCGAAACTAAAGAGTTCCGTGGTTCGATAAACTACTCTGACCTCGCTAGTTACTAGCTATCTATAATAAGAGTGCTTTGTATATCTATATACACGTATGATTTGACATTTATTTTATGAACAATAATAAATTTATATTAATTTGTTTGAATGAATATAACTGAAGTGAGTTGATTTATTAATTTATCAAAATAATGTTCTATAAATGATAGCAATGATATTTAAGTACATATATGCCATATACCTGCAAGGATATTTTATCTTTCTATCTTAATATTGAGTAAAATGTCAAAGAGTCAAAATGTCATCAATCGAATTTGGTAAACTGATTAAAATGTGCAGTTCGAATCATGTTCAGTTAGCATTCTACAGACTACAGATATTAAAAATTAAGTACAATGAAGTTAACTGGCTGACTGCTCTACATAGCAGACAGACAGACCATTCAATATTACCAATTATGAGCTAGAAATTGTAATGCCAACACGCAATATATATCGAAGTCGCTTCACGCTATTCCTGGTAAATTGCATGACGTCTGAAAAGGTTGAGATGCGGCTGCCATGTGGTATACTTAATGGCAGTCCTTGTAGCTGTTGTTGTAGCTGTCATGGCGGCACTAGGCTAGGCCAGGCCAGGCTAGGCCAGGCTAGGCCAGCTGTTGAACTGTGAACTTTGTGCTAGGCATTATATAGTCAAGCCTTCCTGCAACTTGGCAAAAGCTCGAAAAGTTAGATATTTGCCGTGTTTTGCTCTTGTTACGACCGCACAAAAAGTCGTAAACCAGTTGATGCAATTTTCCAGTGCGAAAATTAACAAATACACACGCAAACACACACACACACACACACACACACACACACCGTGAAATGAAAATGTGCGCTCGAGAATTCAATTTGTGCAGAGAAAACGGAAAACGGAGGGGGGGCTGTGGGTGGGTTGTGGAAGTGGGTAATGAAGGGGGAGTGGGGATGATGTTGATTCTACAAGGAGTGGGTTGCATCGTCTGTTTACTTGAGGTTTTTTAAACATTGTCGGCGTATGAGGGCCAGCCGGAAGGAAGTGCAAGCGAACAAACCGAGCGCAGCACAAATACGCCCACAGACTACGGTGGAGGGGTGGGGAGGGAGTGGCTTTAACGAAGGGGTGGGGTGTGGCTTATAAGGAAGAGTGCCTCAGGTGGTGCTGCAGGTTTTTGCATTGCGAAAATTGGCACAAGCGGATGCCAGCGACGTTTGCTGACTACATCCTGCACCCTCCCCCTCTCCGTACTGCAACACCGTCCGTAACTGTTTGTATTAGTATATTTATTAGGAAATTAAATTTTACATGGCAAACGCTGAAAGCGTCGCTGCATAAAAAATAGAGAAGTGGTTTCGCGGAATGGAACTAATATGCCAAATTTAAGCAGCTGCCATGAAGGATGCCAGCAGAAGCCGTGGCAGTGGCAGTGGCAGTGGCAGTTGCAACCCTTTTGGCAGAGCCAAAGATACAGCTACAGATACAGATACATTTGCAGATACAGATACAGATGGAGATGGCGATGGAGATGGAGATGGAGCTACAGCTGCAGACAGTGATACGGATACATGCTAGTCGCATAGTCGTAGACCATAAGCAAACACAAATGATGGCAATCTGTTAGCATACCCCCCACCTTGCAACCACCCTGCTCCGCTCCCTTGGCCAGCCATCGTCTGGCACAATGCTGGCCAAATTTATATTATTAATGCCTGTTTATCTACATGCGACGATGTCGCCCCCATAGATACGACTACGCTAACAACCAACGTGCAACTCAAACCAACTACTAACCCCCTCCCCTCATCCAAAACCCTCTCACACAACCAACCGCTCCATCCACAGTTATGCTGTGTTTTGTGGGTGTTGCTGTCTTTGTCTTTGTATACGCTGCTTTATGAGCTTCGATTAATTTCCGCGTAAACAGCGCTAGTTTCAACCCCTCCACCCTCCACCCTGCCCCTAACCACCATCCATACATATATGGCATATAGTATATATGTACATATACATGTATCTATAGCCATATCCAGTTGCAGGGCTCGACAGCAAATGTTAAAGTGATGATAACATTGCCATCATTGTTAACAGTTTGCGGTTAAGTTGATTTCATTTATGCCTACGAATTCCCAAACTGATATCTTTAGAATGTAAACTGCAGCAAGACAGCATAAGAGGCATATCATTATTATCATATCATATAATATTATAGTAAACGCTTTTGTTAAGCCTTCTGATTGAGTAATTGATACTTGGTTCGATTTACAGTCTCTGTAAACTGACATCAGTAAGCACTCATCTTTGCAGTAACCCATTACATTACATCACATCACATAACATCACATCACATAACATCACATCACATCAGGCATCGGCATTGGCTGTTCGTTTATTTGGATTATTGCCTCAATTATGCATGATTATTCGCATAGCACTCATAATACTCACAGTCCGTCCATTCATTCCATTCAGAGTTCATTCCGCTGCAGCACTCATTTATGATTATCCCACTCGCAGATGTGCAATCAATAGAAACACAAGTATTTATCAGTTTGTATATGTATGTATATCATGTTAAGTATGCGATTACACATGTTAAGTTGCATTCCAGTTGCATCACATTATTATTTGCTCCGACACTCGAAACATTCATTACTCATCATAGCAAAAAATATTGCAAAGTTGGTTTTTTGTCGTTGTTTTAGTCACTAGTTAATCAACATTTAAGCTGCGCATATTACTATTCGAGTATGTATGTACTTATAATTGCATTCACCCCCGCACTCACACTCACATTCACACTCACACTCACATTCACACTCACATTCGCACTCACATTCGCACTTCACACCTTTGCGATTAGTGGAAGCTTATTTTAGAACGAGTTGTCACCGCAGTGCTTAAAGCTCGATAACATTCCATAATTATTAACTGCGCTTATGACAGACTGGCAAAACTTCTTTTAGCGAGAGTACTCGACGACAGGTTACCCTCGAATCAACTCTTAACAATCGTTATCATTGTTATTTTTGATATCGTAAGCAATTAATAGATGCTATTTTACAGGTCACATACACTTGCACTAGTTGATTATACCCTATCTAAAATAAGTAAGTGCACAGGGTATGGGAAACATTTACTTAAGATAGTAAAATACAAATTAACAGCCAGATGACAAATATTATGTCCAGAGAAACCAGTATAATAATAATTCTCAGCACCGAGTTGAAAATACTCTCAAAAATACACAATACTAGATTATTCTAAATTATATACAAAACGACAAGTTCTAATTAGAGTGGAGATCTTAATTTCGCAAATATTAAGAGTAGTACGCTCTCTAAACAAAAAAACCCCATCAATGCAAATTGAGTAATAAGCTAAAAATATAGAACTGAAAGCTGGCAAAAAAACAAGTATAATTTTATTATGATGGCTTGTCTGGAACATGTTTGCTATACATATTATGATAGCTAGAAGTGACTGAGTCAATAATCATCAAACGGCCTTGGTCGCTACCCTTCCTGCCAAACCAACCCACCCTCCCACCAACCGCAACACGCGCGAACCACGCACCCAGCTAGATTAACAGATTTTGATAAACAAAACTAAGCCAATAAACAAACGAAAACATTGCAAAAATGAAAAAAGAACATACATACATACATATATAAGCAAATATTTGTATACATATAAGTAGGCACATAAAATAGCAACAACAAAAGAAAGCTTGCGAAAAGTTCTTATCGAATGATCGATAATGAACGGTTAGCCCCCGCCGTGAAGGAAGTGCATTACGATTGTGTGGCAAGGGGACGGAGGGGGAGTGAGTGAGGGAGAGAGCTTTTGCTGGTGAGGTCGGCTGACGTGACCAGCCGCACATAGCACAAACGGCCGTCGCGTCGGCGAAAGCTCGCTGGGGAATCGGAGTCGGTCCCGCTGCGAATTTGCCTGGGCCACATATTGTATATAAAGCGTCATTCCGAATACGAATCGTTTCGTTTCGTTTCATTTCGCTACTCGCATTCATTCTATCAACATGTGGTCGAAGATTGCCATTGTCGGTGCCCTGGCTGTGATGGGAGGCACCCTCTACTCCAGCTGTGTGGACAACTTTGCTTATGTGGATCGCACCCTGGATGTGGCCATGCCCAAGGCGAAGCGTCATGCGGCGCAGGAGTAAACGGTTAAATCGCTAAAGATAACAGAAGCTGAGGATGGAAAAGGAACTGAAGCAGCAGGAGCACAAGAAACTGGAGCAGCAGCAACAGGAGCAGTTGTCTGTCTGGCTCTATATGTAACGATTGTGTTCAAGTGCATGTAATTTGCACAAAGTCACTTGCAGTTCTTACCGTGCGTAACAGAGCAACCAAAAGAACTAGTTCTTTAAGTATTAATCTTCAGGTTAAAGAAATGTTGATCGCCTGTCGCCCATCGCCTGTCACCTGCTAAGTCTGCTGAAATTGTTTAGTAATAAAAGGTCGCTATTCTAGCTTGCAGTACTACACAGTTCATATGAAGAACTACAAGCGTGAACTAGCAGCCGTGAACAAGTTCTTCATAACCATCATATCCATCACTCAGTGCCGAGACGAACAACAGTCAGTCGCCATTAACTTATAATATATATACACATTAATATGTTTTTTTTTTATAATATATATATATATATATTTTTTTTTTATTTATAACAATATGTATTTAAGATCCTACAGTATATGTAAATGTTGTAAATAGTTGTTAAATAAATGTATTTTAATTGAGAAAGTGAAATTGCATGCAACAGCAATTGGATATCCTTTTGGCTTACTTTATTTCCGACTTTTAGGCAGTTGTAAGTCAATTTTAGTAAAATGTTGATTGAGTTGGTTGATTGAAACTGTCATAAGATAGGTAATCAACTGACATACTGACATACTTGAATCATAGGATGTGACCTCATCGATGTCATAAAGAGCACTGATAAAACTTACACACACAAGCACTTAAACATTCTTATCAGTTGTGTACATATTTACATATATATTTATTCAATTTTTTTATGTACATATTTAGGAGAATTTCCTAAATAATAATCAAAGTGGTAATATTTATGTTAGTTTTACCGAACTCATTTACGCTCGTTTAGTTTAGTCAGTTTCAACCCCACAACGAGAAAATGAGGAGTGAAACGGACTCGCAACTGGACCTGGCGAAGGACCTGCTCACTTTACGGGTCTAAAAATCTGTGGGCACACTAAAAATGACTGGCAAGCCGCAAATACTTTGTCAGGATCAAGTTGACACTCGTTTGCTCGTTGGTTTTGGCCCCGGCCATAAGCCCGACCCTGTCCGGCTGACAGCTGACGGTTTGCAGGTCGCAATGGCCCCCAAAACTGTGAGCTATGGCAATAGGCCGGCGTACGCATTTGACACTCTCTCTTTTTTTTGCCACACAAATGGACACAAATACACAGACAAACGTGTCATGTGTGTCGGTGGGTGGGTGAGCGTGTGTGTGTGTGTGTGTGTGTGTGTGTGTATGCGGAGGCATTTTGCCAGAACAGATTGTTGAAGATTTGATTTTGGGCAGCTACCCAGTGGCCAGTGGTACAATCGTTAATCTAATGAAAGATGACGTCCACTGTGCGAGCGGCAACAAATTTTGAGTAGTCGCCAGTGCCAACGACATACCCTGCAGCTCCAACTCCAGCAGCTCCAGCTCCAACTCCAGCTGCAGCTCTGGCTCCAAACTGCTGATTTAGTTTCTGCTCCTGCTGCACAGTTACAAAAGTTTTGTCTAAATTTAGTATCTCTTAATGATCATATGCCAAATATTATATTATATTAAATTATACTTAAATTAAAATTCCAAAAATAATTGATTATTTACGAGTATTTATTTTATTTTACATACTAAATAAAAAGTTAGCTACAAGAAACAAAGGACTGTTCTACAGCTTTTTTTTTTATAGAATTAAAACAATTTTTAATTTTTGTTCATCTCAAAATATTATTGTAAGCAATTTTTTTTTAGTTTTTCAATATTATTTATTTGTGAGTAATAAAAAAGTTTAATTGAATTGAATTACAAAAAAAGGTATATCACAAAGAATTGAATTGAAACCCCATGTTTTGTGCAGTGTAAAAGTTCAATGCTGCTGGGTGGCTGGCACTTCATCCGCTTTGCTCTGCGGCTGTTTGCGAATCATTCATCATTCCTGGCCAGCTTCGGGCACTGATGAATAAGCGGCAAGTAAAACAAAGCAGCCAACAATTGAGGTGGATGTGGATTGTGGGATGTGGGTTGTGGGTTGTGGGATGTGGGCGTGGCTGTGGCAGCGGCAGGGGTGGCAGGCAGCTGGGGTGAATTACGAGTATTAGTTAGCCAGCTGGAGCAGCATTTGGCCAGTTTGGTCATTTACTCCGGTTACCAGCAACCAGCTACCAGCTACAGGTTACCTGGCACCTGGTCAAAGTTCAATCGTTCGTCTCGTATCGGCTTACCGTAGTCCATAGTGAACACACACACACACACACACACACACAGATACACCTACAGAGATTTGCAGCAAATTTGCAAGTTTACGAGTCTTTTTGGCCACTTGTCGCGAACGGGGCCAATAAAATTTGATTAGCCCCGGCCGCAGCGGCAAATCCTTTAAGGTCTCAAGATTGCAGCTGCCCCAAAAAGGGGCCCACAGCAATATGAGAATTGATGCTACTTGCCTCACAGTTTGAGGTTCAGATACAGATTTGCTCTAGAGAGATAGACAGAGAGAGAGCAAGAGCGAGAGAGCGAGACAGACATGTATATTGTGTATTCATGGCAGTATGGCCAGGACACCGAAACGTGGCCCCAGGCCGAGCCGGCCAACTTGGGTTAATTTACATTATAAACTTTGAATATTTTATTGTTTGTCTAGGAAAGGACACAGCTGGCGGCACAGTAGATCGTGAGTGCGCCACGGGCACTGCCTGTGTAACTGTGTATCTGTGTGTGTGTGTGTGTGTGTGGGCGTGTCCAGGATAGTGGCGCTGCGGCCAAGACCACACTTATTGACACTTGACGATATGCAGAGACAGAGACACAGAAAGAGAGAGAGAGAGAGAGAGGCGTGGTCAGCATCCTATTGCATGGGTCCTAGACGAGCTCCGCATGCGGCTGTGGTCAGGATGTTGTCGGTGCGACAGGATGTTTCGTTGTGCTGTTGATTTAATGACATCATCGAACCATTTTGTCCAAATTATGAGACTGCTCTCCAAGGCACAACTTGGCCACCTGTCAGCGGCCGCCATCCTGCCATCCTGCCGTCCTGCCATCCGTGTCGTCCTGCTGCTCATTGTGTTGTCATCATCGACATTAACATTAGCATTGCCATTGGCAGCGCTGCTTGTTAAGCTTTTAAGCATCGGGTTACTAAATAATTAAACAGTTTCCCGTTGCCAGCTCGTAAACCAAATCAACCACAGTTTTATGAAGCAGTTCACACAGACAGCAACACAGAGAGAGAGAGAGAGAGAGGAAGAGAGTAGGAAGGCGGGAAAGGACAGGAAGTATAGGAAGAGCCTACAGCAGAGTGGTTTAGAGTGCGGGGTGGGGGTAGGGTGGGGCAGCTGCAGCTATTGCAAATTGAAAATTGACAGCAAAATGGAAATTGGAAATCGAGCATACGCTGTTCGCTTATCTCTTGAATAGTTTATATGCCAAAAAAGAAAAACATGAAAAAATGTTGCTTTAACAAGTCCCGAGTTTGGTGTAAAATCTTAAAAATATTAAGATTTTGTAGAACAAGCAAAATCTTATAAATTAACGCCTGTAATTGTAACTAATGCTAAAACTATTAAATATAATAATAGTAAAAATACAAAAATACATATTAAAGTGTTATTGCTTGTGATATGAATATTATCATTATTATTATTATTATTATTAGTAACAATTGCAGATTTAGTTTGCTTCTATTTGCTGTCATTATCTTGCGGATAAGTCCAAATATCCTCTCTCCCCGTCCGCCAGTTGTGCCCCAAACACTGCGTGCCTATTAGGAGCCATTTATATCAGATTTCCTTCCCCATTTAGCTAGCTGGAAATTCTACTTTATTCGTTATCTACGTTTTTTCTTTGTCGCCTGCTTTCGGCACGTTTGATGAAATTTTTGTGTGGTAATAAGCCGTGGCACCCTTTCGCATAAACATAAGTACAGGGATTCCCCCAACTTGCTCCACTGAGTAATAAAAATACGAGACAATTTAATCTGCCATTTGCTGTTGCTCTTCTTTTTGCTGTTGCTGTTGCTGTTGCTGTCCTACTCCCACTCTCACTCTCTGCTGCTGCACTTTGTTTTGTGCTTTAATCCCAGGAATACGCGTGACGCACGTGACCCAAGCTATACAAGGAATACAAGCACCGGTTTTAGCCAGTTACCCTCTCACCTCCTCTCACCTCCGCTCACCTCCGCTCACCACCTCGCACCCCCTCTCACCACACACCTGACCAAATAAATAATTTATAAATGTTTCTTATGCAAGGATTAGTTAAGGATTTCGACGCCTTTTCTTTCAACTGTCTCTCTCCGCAGTTGCACCATTTAGGAAACGCATAGCTCATCCACCCCCAACCCCTGGCCGCCCATTTGGAGTGGAAAACTCATTTAAAGAAATGTTTTCTTTTTATCGCCGCCGTCACATCGAAATTAGCCAAAGAAAAGTGGAATGGAATGGAATGAAACGGTCGGATGCATAGAATTCTCGCATAATAAATTATAATGCAAATCCATGCTTAAGATCACAACAACAGTAGCGGAAAAACAGCGCATTTAATGTGACCAACCCCAACCCCCTCCACCTCCCTCAACCAACACTTGACTGGGCCGACTTTTTTCTCATTTTTTTTGTTGGTTTTTTTGTTGCTCTGCGGCCGCCATTTAAAATGATAAAAATCGCAAACAATTTTTGCCCGGACCGCAGTCGACAATGACAAAATGCCGGCACACACACACATACAAACACACAAACACACACACAAACACACACACATATACAGAAGATATGGGCGGACAGTTTTGGCGGTTCTGCGTTTTACTATGGCCATCGAAATACTTAAGCAGGCAATTTGTAACGCTTTGCAGTCACCAATCAATCAATCGACAGATAGCACAGATATGCCGGATACTACCAGGAAGATGAATCCTCATCATAATGAGATCTGTTTCGCAGCAGTCAGCGCCAGTCGGAGCCAGTCGGAGCCAGTCAGAGGAGCTTTCATATCAACTTTGTTTTTGACAAGCACAAGTATTATTCAAAATGAACAACAAAATCCCAACAAAATATATATACAGATGATATGCTTAACGAAGTAAATGTAAGTGAATTCAATTCAGTGAATGTCAATATTTCTGACAGGCTCTGCTTCATTTCTTACTTTCAGTTTAACTAGCTGTCTTCGCTTTGCCAAACTAGCCGATTGAAAGCCGTAAAGAAACATACTGAACCAAGTCTGAAAGTTAACATGAAGTTAATTAATTTGTAGTTGGTAATATGTTGATTTGCATTCAAAACTTTAGTTTGAGCTTATTATACAATATGCTATGAGCTCAGTAATATTTTCAAGGTAGTAGCAATTTCTGCACAAAAACTTGTCCTGAATTGCAGTTGAATAAATGCATCTCTAACTTTTGCCATATGCTAAACAGGAGAGCGTCCGCCGAGAGGAAAGGCGACAAAAGTTGGATAGGATACTTAAGCGCGGACGAAAGGGAAGGGAAGGGGGGGGGGGTGTTCGCCTATATTATATTTTGTCCTGGCGCTCGTCCTGCGACTGCCGCTTGCTGCATGCAATAATAATGCTAAATAATAAAACGCGGCAAAAGCAGTAGAAGAAATGATAATAATGCTGGGGGCAGAAATTGGTCAAAACAATATAAATGCAAATGCAGCGGCGTCAACGTCGGCGTCAACGTCGACGTCGGCAGCGCTGTTGGCGACAGCATCCCTGCAACGCATTTCAATCAGCTTGCAACCCCGCTACCCCCGCTACTGCCATGGGCGTGGCAGGTGCAGACCGCGTGCTCTGCATTCCAAATGCGTCCACGGCTTATGGCCAGCAGCAGCAGCAGCAGCAACCATTGGCCAAGTTGGCAGCCAGCAGAGGCGCCAACAAGTTAGCACCCGTTGACCGTGCCTTGCAACAGAGCTGCAGTTGCAGGTGCCGCCGCCAAAGGCGTTACCGTGGCGCAACGTGGCCAATTTGGCCACCTTACCTGTTGTGTACCACCCCCGCTGCCCCCGCCCCCCGCGGACGCATAAATCATTGACAAATCGCTGGGCGACTCCCATAACGAGCAACTGGTGCAGCCGTTGAGTAGGCGTGACAGCGAGAACAATGATTTGATTCCGTCCGCTGTTAACCTCGGCGTTTGGGTTATATACAGCTTGCAGGTATATAAAGGATATACAATATCCTATACATACATATATAATATCATATGTCAAGTCAGTTTTAAGTTCATGCCAAACTAAAGTCAAGTTCAAGTCAAGCTTGCTTTAAATTTGCATTATATACTAAGTAGAACAGAATATCTGAGATTAGCATCTATAATTAGCTACTTATTTGTATCTTAATGCCAGCAGCAAAACGACTGCCAGATAAAGGATAAAGACAAGAGTTCTTATTCGCATTTTCGAACCTTCTCATATTAGTGAAAAAAGAATTGTTTTATATTTTTTTCATTATTTACAAACTATCTCTCAATAAAAATTAAATTTTATAATAGTTTATATTATTAGATCTCTTGGAGGTCAGCTAATATTTAATGTATATATACAAATATGCAGACAAGAGATAGCTTCTATAAAATTTGCATTATATAGAATATGAATAAAATATACAATATATACATTTTAAAATGTATTTGTTTTACCAAAAACACCATATGCATCTTTGGTGCATATAAATAACAAAATATTACGTATACGCCAATATACAACTTAGAATTCCTATTTGAGATTAGCATCTGAAATGATTAACAAATTGTAATGTATGTATATTAAAACATTTTTAGTGGCAACTGAAATCGAACACAGTTCACACAGTCCTCGGTTTTATTAACTAACTAATTAAGATAGACTGGAACAGATGTTGCCACTTTGCCCTCTTTGGTCTCTTTCTCCGTCTTCGTCTCCGTCTCCATCTCCATCTCCGGCGCCGTCTTCGTCTATTGGCAGTTTGCAGTTGGCATTGGATTTCTTATCGCTGTTGCCGTCTTTTGTCTTCGGCATTTTTGGGGGCAGCAAATTTGCATTTTCATTTTGGGGAAGCGGCCGCCTGCAGCGGCGTCAGTGGCAACCGATGCGAAATGTTAATGAATTGCCAAAATCGCAATGCAAACGAAAATTCAATTTGCAAAAATAGCAACAACTGCAACAACAATTGCAATAAATAAATTGCACATTTGCCGACGCCTTTGCAACTTGGCTGCAAATTGCCGTTGATTGGATTTGTGCAATGCATGCGGCAAGGCGTGGCACGGCCGCTTGTGGTGCGGGGCGAGCTGGCAGGGCCTGGCCTGGCATGGCACACAAAAGACTTTTGCATGCTTCATTATTTCTGGGGCTAAATTAAAGGATAATAGATTTATATGCTTGCCTGAACAGGCAAAAAGATACAAAGAGACGCGAGCAAGTGTGTATCTTTGTATCTACATAGCTGCAGATAAATTTGCATATATGTACATATGTATGTATGTATGTGTGTGTGTGTGTATATGTACACTCAGAAAACAATATACTTATTTACTCTTAAATATTCTTATAAAATCGTTGCATAATAAAAATTTTTCAATCAAGCACTTTTGTACTTCAAATAAGTGAATAATATATACAAAGAAAAATATACTTTTTTTGTGAACATTTTTTTTTTGAAATCTTACAATCTTGAAATGGTATTTTTTATTGAATGTGGGTCAACATGAGTATGCCAAACTATGGGAAAAGTCATTCTAACGATGTCAATTTTTCTGTCAATAATCATGTCGAAAATCACGTGAAAATTACGAAAAATTAGTTGTAAAGGGCCCACATCTATAAATATTGCCTTATAAATGCTCTCCTAAGATTTCCAACAGCCATAATTTTGTCAAAAATGTACCGATTGTCAACCACAATGCCATTTTGATCATTATTTAGCCTCTACTTTAATTCATACATTTACATTGAAATCATTTTTTTCTTCTAATTTTACCCTTTTTCCCCTTTTTAATTGGTTTATGGTATAAAAATCGTTCTTAAAATAATGATTTGTTTCTCTGGTTTAGGACTTTCGACCTTAGCCGGATATTGGCATGAGTACAAAATTCAATATAATTTTGTTAGTGTACTATAAGAACATGTTGAGATGCAAGTTAAAGATACCGAAGGCCAGATAAATGCTGAGAGCTTCAAGTGCTCAAATCGGAAACTTTAAGCCTATTATGAGCACACCGCAACAGGCTGGGGCAACAACAACAACTGGTAACCAATAATAATGGCCAAAGGGCAACCATAAACTTGTTACAAGCCAGCTAAAGAAAAAAGCGCATATGTCTTGTTGTTGTCGTTGTTGTTGTCGTTGTTAGTGTTGTTATTGGTATTTCTATCTATCTATGCTGCTGCTGCTGCTCTACTGCAAAGAATTTGAAATGAAAAATGGTTGGAATATCAAAATAAAAAAGAAAAATATAAAACAAATTTCACTTTGATTTTATAGCTGTCTAGAAAGCAGGCAACAACAATAAAAACTTAAATACTTATAAGCTGGGAACAGCAGATGAATAAGCCAGCAAATTTCATAGCTACAAAATGCTCATAAGTATGCTACAGAAATTTAACTGCATTTTTTATACAATATTCATACGATGCAAGTTGATTGTTTCTAATCTTGACCGTTATTTAATTCACATATATTTATATATATATGCATGCAATTATAAAGTGAAAAGTTTTAATATTAAATGTTTTCTGACCTTAAATGAAAATCTAAAATCGTATTTTTACATTGCCGATTCTTAAGCTAAAATTAAAGAGTGTTGAATTTGGCTATTTATGCAAGCTGGACTGGGCTGGGTGGTGGTGTAAGGGAAGGGGTGGGGTGGAGACCAGTCTGCTGCGCGGGCTCATTAGCCAAAAGTGGCAGCAAGAAACAGGAACTGCAAGGATAAATATAAGAAAAAGAAAAGCCGTGCAGTGTAAATTAAATGAGCTACTTTAAACTGAACTCGGACTTGGACTCTGAACTCTGAACTGGCTGTGCACTTGGAGTCTGAGTGTGGAGCAAAGGGTGTGTTTCTGTGTTTCTGTGTTCTGGGTCTCGGTCTGGGTCTGGGTCTCGGTCTGGGTCTGGGTCTGGGTCTAGTAACTGGACTCGCCTCAACATTCAGCGTTCTGGCCACGGCTGCGGCGAAGTTTTATTGCATAAATTAACTTGGCCAAACACAATTTCGCAATTATTTTGCAATTAATAATTTATGTGCCCACCGCCAAGAAACACACATACACAAAGAGAGAGAGGGGGAGAGAGTGGGTGGCTGCGGGACCAGGGCAGGGTATTGGCTGAGTAGATGGTCGAGTTTTCTTCGCCTGTTTGCCAGTTGTTACTCATTTCAGTTCCCAGCCACGTTTGCCTTTAATGGCCTTTTAAGTGGTGACTTTAAACGACTATGCGGCCATCACCGCCACCTACCCCACAGCTTCCCCCTGCATCATACTGCCTTTTATTTTGATTTTGATATCCGCGTGCGGTTTTTGGCCTTGTTTAAGTTTTGTCGGTCGAGTTGCTGTCGTGTCCTTGTGGCTTCTAGTTGTTGCTCCCGTTGTTGCTGTTGTTGTTGTTGTTGTGGGTGTCACTTCATTACTGTCACATGATAACTGGACTCCCAGCGCTGGTTTGGGCTATAAGTGGCTTTCACCTTGACGCCCGACAAGCGCCATAAAAAAAAGGGAACCAGGCGACATGGAGTTGGCCACAAGGGATCTCATTATACCAAGTCCGGCTAACATGATGCCTTGATGGCCGAGCAATACAGTCTCAGCTTGGTCAAGTCCAATCACAAACACAACCCCTCCTCCCCCACCCACCACTATATGTGTATCAGCGCACGTTTTATGAGTAGCACACACACACACACACACAGACACACAGAGACTCGATTGTATCTGTATCTATATCTGTTGCTGCTGACATAAAAAACGCATCCGCTTCGAGCACACACACACGCACAAGCACACACACACGCACACATTTTGCACATTATTGGAAATCGTGCGCTTCGTTAGTGGCAAATCTGTTGCAAAGTAGCCAGCGCCTATCCTGGACAACAGCCACATATGTCTGTATATATATATTTGTATTTATCAATACCCCCACCTTCAAACCCTGCCCCTGCGCCCCTGCCGATACCATTGGGCTTCGATTCGCTTCGTTTCGTTTCGCCTCGCCTCGCCTCGCTTTGTGTGTGACAGTTTCTGTGCCTTGTGCCTTGTGCATTGTGAACGCTTTGCCTTTGGCATTGTTGGCGAGGCTTATCATTTATTGCTGCTGATTGGTTTGGCAGTCCATCCCCCGTATCACATTCCTCACCACCATCCCCCAAACCCCCCCTACCCTCGACAGCAACAGCAAGTAGAGCTTTGCATATGCGCTGCATTCAGCAAAAGAAATTCATGTTGAAATCTATGTATATGTGAGCAGTTGAACGAGTCTCGGATACCCTGCAAAAGACAGCAGTCTATCTCAATATGACAATTAAATAAATGCAATTAGAAAACAATTTACATAAAATATAAATACCCCCTTAAACATGCCTCAATCTGATAGTAAATAATGCCAATATATATATTAAGATTAAACGGCTCTTCAGCAATGGAATATAATCGACTGATTTATACTCTATACTTGATAGATTGCCGCATCACATAGTCCATATGTTGAACGAGTCTCGGATACCCTGCAAATGACGGCAGTCTATCTCAATATGACAATTAAATAAATGCAATTAGAAAACAATTTACATAAAATATAAATACCTATTTAAACATGCCTCAATCTGATAGTAAATAATGCCAATATATATATTAAGATTAAACGGCTCTTCAGCAATGGAATATAATCGACTGATTTATACTCTATACTTGATAGGTTGCCGCATCACATAGTCCATATGCCCGCATGCATGCATTTAAAAAAAAAAAATGCCAATAAAGAAATTTAATTTAATTTTCAACATTGAAGCATGAGCGGGTGCCAGGTCTCTCGGACCAGCAACAGACGCCGTGGGGAGGGGTAGTGAGGGGAGGGGAAGCGGAAGTGGAAGTGGAATGCTTCTTACCATGCCAACAAAATCGAAACGCATTTGTCAGCATTTTGCATTTAAACTTTTGGCTTTAAGTTGAATTTGAAACATTTGCCGCCATTTGAGGCACATCAAACGAAACCTCGGCACTTGTCACTCAAGTGCGGCGCTACTAAGAGGGTGGGGGTGGGGGTGTGGCAAG
Organism: Drosophila maculinotata; assembly: GCA_035045305.1. NCBI lineage: Eukaryota > Metazoa > Arthropoda > Insecta > Diptera > Drosophilidae > Drosophila > Drosophila maculinotata. The sequence continues at coordinate 12,031,766 of JAWNPD010000679.1, read as the reverse complement.
GGGCGGGGCTGCAACTCGATATACTTCGCAAGTCAAGTGTATGTCGATTGGAGTACCTGGTCAGCGATACTTCAAAAGAGAAGTCCTTGCAAATTTGTGCGATTTCAACAAATTTCCATATATTTCTTTATCGGTTATAATAAGCTTAATGTTGGCATAGAACCTAAGCTTTAAGCACTGCTAAGTGCGGGACAAAATAACAATGAAACTAACCTCAAAATCGAATTTGCCCTTAGACATATTGCCATAAATTGATCAAAATATCGTTGGCAGAGTGTTTAATCGTATTTCACTATCACCACCTCCCCCGCCCCCTATTTGTGGGCGTAATCAGCGGCCCGCATTTAAATGGCGCCCACAGAACTCAACTCACAGGGGCCAAAGCGAAACAAATTGTGGAACGGACGTGGGCACTGACTGATTAGAAAAATTTTGTAAGACACAACAAGCGGGCCAAAAGAAAAAAGAAAGCCTTAAAAAAAACAAAAATTCAAATAAAATAAAATGAAATACGAGGGAAGAAGGAAAAGTTTCGTCGCGGGCGTCCGGGGCCAAAATGAATAAAAAAGAAATTCATCAAATTTTGGCAGCGTAGCAAAAACCGACGCTGACGCGCTGCCCTTTGTTGTGTGCCAAGGGGTGAGAGTGAGCGTGAGAGGATGAGGGTGAGGGTGCGGGTGCGGGTACGGGCACAAAGCAGGAAGGAGCAGCATACGTTCGCTTGGGAGCAGGAGCCGGCGACAGGAAGCGGCTTGTCAGCACGCGTACATCAAAAAAAAAAACAACAAAAAAATGAAACAAGAAAAAAATATATAAAAAACAGAAGAGAACCAAAAAAAAATTGTTGAAAACAGTTAGCGAAACAATTTAATGATGAATGATGGTCAATAGCAAATTTGCTACCAAGAAGCGCTGCAAGAGCAGCCAGAGAAGAAAGGCAGGAGCAAAGGGAGGAGGAGAAGGACGATGCCAATGGCATAGATCCATTGAGGCATATGCACATGGTTGGTCAGCTGAGCAGAGAAAAGCAGTGCGGAGTTGGGGGCAACGCTTTTCAATTGAAAACCAATTTATAACAGAGTAACAACCGATAAAAAGTTCAAGCAACAAGTCGCACTTTGAATGCCCTTTCGACAAGCAGAGTAATTCAAGAAAGTGCAACTGATTAAAGATGCATTTGGGTGGGGTGGGAGGTTAAATTAGTTAAATTGTTAATAGCTAACATATTAATTTCTTTTGTTTTTATTGTTACATGAGTAAATGTTTTTGAGAAATATATGTTTCAAGGTAACAATTTATGTTACTATGTTACTTATTTTACATTCGTATTTTTGTAATTTTTTATTCATTATTCTCGATTATTAAAATGGTAGATCTGTTTTTCTTAACTCAAAAAATACGAATGCACATATATACACACACACACACTTGTACTCGTGTGTACTTAATTAGCTATAGTTACCTAACCTTACTTAATACTCGATTACATTCTCAACAACAACTTTAAACGCATCCCGGGGCCAACACCGAGTTGAACTTTGAGAACTTTGATTCAGTATGTGATTTTGCTCAGGGGCAAGCCGAGATCGTTTCGCATGTTCGTGTCACGAGTCATAAATTCGTGTCACGACTTTGAAATCGTGTCCCGACTATTTGTCACGAGTTCGCGTCACATGCTTGTGTCACGAGTTTGTGTCATGAGTTCGTGTCGCGTGAAATTGCTTTAAGGAGAGCAGCCAAATACAGATATCATGATACACAAGGCAGGTAAAAGCCCATCTTCACTGGACTCATGCAGACCAAGCAGTCTATTACAGACGATGGCCAAACTGTTCCAGCGATGCCTTCTGACGCGCATACTACTATTGGAAAGCATCGAGGACAAAATTCCAGCCTTTCAGTTTGGATTTCGTAAATCTCATGGAACACCTGAGCAGCTGAATAGGGTCGTGAATTTCATCCTTGAAGGTTTTGAGGCCAAGGAGTACGTGGTTGCGGCGTATCTGGACATAGCATAGGCATTCGATAGAGTATAGCACAATGGACTTCTTGCCAAGATCAAGCCACTTCTGCCTCCTCAATATGCTTTTAAGATTGGAGTCTCTGTAAGAGAAGAAATGCTGCGACTCATGACTAAATGTGTTGGCTCGAATCAGTTAGGGTATCAGTAGGCAGACAGGCAAGAAACCCCGTCTGGTCGAACGAGGCAAGCGTCAAGGCCTTAATGACGAGCCGAGATGGACCAGGACCTGAAGCAGCACTAGGACAAGGACTAGGACTAGGACCAGGACTAGGACTGGGAATACGAAGTGAAGCGCCTGTCAGCGCTGCTCGGAGCAATTACCGGACTGGAACGTTTGATAGGCGACTTAAATTAGCATTTATCACATTGACACAATGTTGCCAGGCATTCATTCATTCACTTATTCATTCATTCATTCATTGCGCCAGCCACTCATTTATGCATGCCATCATTCAGTCTGTCATTCAGCTGCTAAATGCTGCAGCTGTCAATTTGGCGGCGCATTTGTCAAATGGCTTGCGGTACAGTTGACATCAAAAGCAGCGATAGCTGCACAGCATTTCTTTGCCCCCCACCCCTTTGCCCCAACCAGCTACTTGCCATAAAAAAGAGAAAAGCCAAAGCCAAATCTTATCAGCATATCATTGAGGCAATTCCTGCTGGTCATTCCTGCCGCCTGCCTTGCTGCTGGCTGATGCCTGCTGATGCCAGCCAAATTCCAAATGCCAAATGCCTATTGCTAATGCATTAACATTGGCCAAATTAATGCGCACTCCATGACGCGCCAAACGTTTCAGGGTCATGATTAACAGCTTTTCATTTGTGCGAATGTCGAATGTCGAATGTGCGTCATTTTGGCCAAGATGCAGATGGTGAAGGCGAAGAGGGTGCCAAATTGAAGGTAAGCCAAAGCTGTGCCTGCCATAAACTGGCCAGCCAATTAAGTGACCAGTCCTGCCTGGAGGACAATCAGCAATTGCAGCACAGGATCTGGGTCTGGGTCTGAGTCTCCAGGCTCCAGTCCTCAGGCTCCGAGGCGTATAATTTTATTGTGATGAACTGATAATGTGACATTATTGTAGCTCATTTGTCAACAAATTACATCCGCAGAGGTGGGCGTGGCGAGAGGAGATGGAGTGGTGTGGTGTGGGGGTGGTGGGGGCTGCCTATGTATCAATCAGTGTGTACATAACGGCAGCAAATTTGGCAAGGATGTGCCCCGACACACATCACAGGGCATGTCCTGGCGCACATAATAAATGAATCGAGCATGCATTGAAAAAGATCAAAAGTGTCAATAAAACAAAGCAGACAAACAAACTGCCACTCACCCACACCCACACCCACACCACCTCATTCCCCAACACACACACGCATTGATAAGTATGTGTGTGTATAAAAAAAAGAAGAAGGAAAACACAGCAAGCGAAATGACAAAAGTGGCAAACGTGGCATAAATTACAGCAGCAGCAGCAGCAGCAAAAACACACACACACACATACACCCAAAGGAGGATATAGAGACGGGGTGGCGGGGGAGGGGAGTGTTTGTGTTTAAGGAGCTGTGTGCTCCTTGACCAGCTTAGTTTTTGGCCCGAATCGCAGCTAACAAGCGTTTTTGGCCAACATTCCAATGCTTCAGTTTTTAGCTGGGAAGTGGGAGGGGTTGGGGGGTTGCTGGGTGTGCGTATATAGGTTGTTGGGGTGGGCAGCATTGACAAAGTAAATCAAGGAAAATTAAATGAATTATTGCTGCAATAAATGTGGACTGAGGGCAATATAAATTGTGCATGGCTGCCGTCTGGGTGGTGCCACAGTCTGCACTTCAAAACAAAACAGAGAGCTGTTCGCTGAGACAATGCCACATAAACACACACACACACACACACACACACAGAGAGGGGCAGCAGGACAAGGAGTCTACTTGACAGCAGCTTAAGCGAATCGTTAAGCTGAACAAGTTAGCCAGCGAGGGATGCTGCGATGCCTAGCGCCTCTCTACGCGATTCTCAGATCCCAAGTCAGCTAAATGACGATCAATTATGATTGAATCTAATTTACATTTTGCGCTCAACATATATATGTATATGCCAGATATATGCCAATTGGTGTTGAAACTGGAAACGATCGAAAAAACATTGAAATGAGAAAAGTAATTTAATAAATAATAATATTATCTCGCCATCATATATGAATATATGGCAGTTCAATTAAAGATTGGTGTATTCAATTAATTTGCAATCGTGAACCAAGCCTCATTATTTTTATATAATTTGTCATATTTGTATTCAAGTAAAGAGCCCACATCTTTTAACAGCCAGTGTATCTTATCTTCGGCACGCTGCAGATAGCTCTTTTCTAGTTTTGTATTTTTTGCTGTGCTTTTCGCCTTGCGACGTTTTTACTATTTTGGACTTTGATTTATTTCAATTGCTTATAATTTCGAGCACGAGTTTCCCTCTGCAATGGTGGGCCCCATGGTGGGTCATGGATTGGGGCAAGCCCGACGCATAAGTAGAAATAAATAAAAATAGATTAATAGCCGACACGAGCATCCGCACAATAAATTCAACGACGCGCCCACAAATGAAATGAAATAATGGCCCAGCCCCGAAAGGATAATGCCACTACAAGCATACAGCTGACCCGATTGCGAGCAGCTTCAATATATGTATATATAAACTATATCGATACCATATAGTGGATATTTTATTGTTGTCCAACTGAGCCGTCAGGTTATGGCTCGATTAAGTTGTAACAGCTCCGCGCTTAAGCGAAATCTTCACTTTAATTTCAAACCAAAAGTCACACAGCGTTGACAACAACAATATCATAAGGATAACAATAACAGCAGCAACAAGAACAACAACAACAACAGCAATAAAAGCTTTTAAGGCCACATACATTTTTAATGAAACGAAATGCGACCATTAAACATTCCAGAGTCGGAGTTCGACTCAGCGACAGCTTCCTTTCTCTTCTCCTCTCTTGCCTCCTCGCTCTCTCTCTCTATCTCTCTCGCGTTGTCTCTTTCACTCTCTCTATAGCACAGTGGCTTGTCCTGGACAGCGCCAGTCGTTGACTTCCTGTCTGCTGTGCCCATGGCCAATGTCGTACCGCGTTCTGCTTCTGTCCGCTTGTACCCCTCCCCCTTACACACCCCCACCACAAAGCCCTTCTCTCATCTTCTTAGACCTCTCACCCACCCCATTCCGATGCTGCTGCTGTTGCTGCTGCACTTGCCTTTAGCAACAATTTAAAGTTTTATTAATTTTACCGCCCCAGCTACCCATCGCCAGTCCTTCAGAGTCCTGCACACACACACACACACACACACACACCCGCACTCACCCCTGAGCAGGGCCCCGAAGCTGCGAGTATTTCCCATTGTTGTTGCGAGTTATTAAAAAAACAAGCAGCATGGAAAATCTTTTCTTAATTTAATATTTCTTTGTATGAATGAAAAAAAATACAAAATAAAGCGATGGAAAAGATGTAAAAGAAAAGAAAACCAAAACAAAATGAAGAAAAACATGAAGCTTAAAGGAAGCGCGCCGTTGACTTCCTGTTGCCGTTAGCCTGCCATTACACACACACCAAAACACACACACTCACATACACACGCACACACACAACGGTTGACGGACCAACTTTGATTTGATTTTCCATTTATTTTCGATGCTCGCTTTTGCATTTAGCCGAAATATGCGCGTTTCAGCTTAATTATTTCCCATGAAAAATTACTGAGCGCTCAACTGGGTCAGTTGCAGCGCCATCTATCGGCAACAGGCGCCATCATTTAATTACCCAATCACCTCGCAGCAATAGCTGTAATTTAAGTGCCACGAGACGAAGGCATCGTGTGTATCGAATGCCACCTGCCTGTAGTCAAGAGTCAAGAGTCAGGAGTCAGGAGTCACGAGTCAGGAGTCAAGAGTCAAGAGTCGCTTGCATTTGATAATCGATTTGTTAATTGTGATATAAGCATAAGACTTGCCTTGAACTTACTGGAAACAGAACTTGAAAGAAAGGCTTAGCTGCTGTGCCAAAAGATTTTACAGCACTGGTGTCGTATACTTAATATTCATAATATTTTTTTATAAGCATAATGAATAGTAAGAATAGCAAAGAAGTAAGTATAAATATATATAAGTACAAAGGGCATAGCCAACAGCTAGGTGAGAATGAGAGAGAGAGAGAGAGAGTGACAGAGAGACAGAGATAGAATAAGTCACAAGTGAGATGAAATGCTTTCTTATGATACAACAGCAATATATGTAAATAGATAAATAAAACAAATAGATAAATATAAATGCAATTAAAACTATGATTCAGTATTTTATTTCTGAGCAACAGAAAATGAGTTTTAGTTACGCAAGTCTCTTATCAGCACATAAGCAAACATTTCTAAAGCTAAGAGCATAATTCTTATTAGACAAAAATTGAAACTAATGAAGTTAATAATGTGATCAATAGTAAATACCATAGGTAGGCAGTAAATAAACTCGAGAACAGTGGGTAGTGTATGCTGTGTGCGACTCTTCGGTTCGTTGGCTTTCGCTTACTCAACGTGCCGGACTATTTGTTGGTCCCGAGTAATTTGTAATTTGCATGGCGCACCCAAATGGCGCCCAGAGGCGTCGGCGGCAGGGTCGACAGTTTGACACATGGCCACACCAGGTGTTGGGGACTGCACTGCTGGACTGCTGGACTGTTGAGCTGTTGGACTCCTTGAGTCCGCGACTGGGCAACTGGATACCTTGGCTATCCGCTGCTATCCAATGCTGCGACTTTTGCCGTCTCACTTTTGCCTATTTTTCTTTCCCATCTTTTTTTTGTAGCTGCTTTCGGTCTTAAGTGTTTTTTTTTGTTGTTTTTTTTTTCTATTTTGTTTTCGCTTTTTTAATTGATTTCACTTAAAGTCTCATAATCGTGACACTTTGCCGCCTTTTAATTTGATTTTATTGGCCCTCAACATGCCAGGGGCAAGGAAGCTGGGGCCAAGGCAAGGACTTAAGGGTTTAAGGGTGCCAGGAAGTGGGCTCAAGGGTTGAATGAGTTGAATGAGTTGAGCCGCCTCATTGACGCGTTTTATGATTGCGACCTCAGCGAACTTTATTATATTGTTCGAAAAGCAAAAAAACACAACAAAAACAAAAGGAAAAGGAAAACAACAAAAAATAAATAACATAAAGCAACAATAGCGTCGCATTGTTCGCATTCCTTTTTTTTTTAGATCTTTTATGCTTTTACCGTTTGTTGGTTTGTTTGTTTGTTTCTCCGTTTGTTTGCTTTACGCGGCTGCTTCATTTTCGTTTTAATTTGCGTAATTGAGTAGCTCGTTTTAATTTCGTTTCTGCTGCTGCTGCTGCTTCGTTTTGTTGTTGTCGTTTCCTTTTCGCTTTTGTTACTTACGCTTAAATGCCTTTTGTGCATTTCTCATAAATGTGTCGGCGCATGCGGCGTATGCGCAATTTGACGCCACTGTGCCGCTTATGAAGTCATTGCCGAACCAGCTGACAAACTGACCAATTGACCAACTGACTGACTGACTGACTGACTGACTGATTGACTGGCTTTTAATATCAGTTTCAGTTTCGGCTCGGCTTGGGCTTCCTTTCATTATGTTGTTGTTGAGCACTTCAAAGGCCGTATCCTGCGAGTCCTCGGCTTCGACACTGGGACACATTTGACAAATGCGCCGATGTCGTTGCCCGCAAATACTTAGTCAACGACAAATTACATTTAATTTAATTTTGTGTATCGCTCTCTATGTGTATTTATGTTTCAGTGTGTGTGTGTGTGTGTGTCTCTTTGGCAACAACAGCCAGTTGCCTGCCTGCCTGCCTGCCAGCCATTTTTCCTGCCCACTTGGCTACTTGACAAACGCCCCCTCCCCCCTGCTACCCTACTCCGTTCGAATCCGACGCTGACTCCGTGTCAGTTTGTCAGGTTTGTCCATTTGGCGCATTGAAGCATTTAGCCATCCATCAGGCAATCCGGGGCTAGTCCCGGCCAGGACATGCTGCCACACGGCACACATAACTGATGATAAAGTTGAGCACTCGAGCGGTGCGCTTCATTGCGCCTCCCCCACCCCCTATCTAATTCTCCTCCCCACTCTATACTTTTTTTTTACTCAATCCTCCTTCATCTTGTATCCCTTTGCCTGTGTCCCATTCCCATTACGTCGTTCAATCAGCGGGCGGCCATTCATTTATATATATACACGGCAGCAGGACATTTAATTTATTAAAGAATTTGTTAAGCAATAAGTTTTGTTGTACATTGGCCACGCCCTCCCCCACTTGCCCACACCACTCTCTCGCCCTGACCTGTGACCCCCTACTGCTGAATTTCCATTTGGCATCCGACTCATCCCAGTCGATAATTGTTTTCATTAAGCCAAGCTGCAGGGGGGCAGCAACACGGCGGCTTAATTGCTACGTCTCCAATTCACTCTCTCCCTCTCTCTCTCTCTCTCTGTCTCTGTCTGTCTGTCTGTTTCTGTCTCTGTTTCGGTTCATCTAGTGCGACCCATCAGTCAAATGGACATTCACACTAAGCGACACTTTTTAATTAAAACGTTAAAAGAAATTGCACGCAAATCTTGGACCGGCTTCAACTACGACTACAACTGGGACTTGAACATGGATTCTTCATCGTCAGCGTCAGCGTCAGCGCCAGACCACAAAAATTCAATCAAATCACGGCGCATAGCTGAGACAAGAACATTATCCTTAACCACTCCCCCTCTATTTTCGCATCCTGTATTCAATTTCTGGCCAGCCAGACATCATTAGGCAGCGGTGGAAATATATATCTGGGCGATGGATGAATGGCTTGAAGGAAGGGTTCGCCATTGTCTGCTGCTTACGACCTGACTAAGGGATGGCTTACGCAAGGGGTGGTTTTGGCTCGCTTACACTTGAACGTAACGTAATCACTTGCGTAAATGCAATGTAGCCATAACGTAAAAATCATCGTAACAAACACTTAACTGCTATGTCCGTACGTCAAAGCTAAATGTCGTAAGTATTTCGGATTTCCAACCTAGATACGAACTGTACGAACCTAATCCTTAGCACGTTCGAAACGTAACGAAAAATCATCAGAATGTTGACAATTGTAATTGCTGGATAGCTTCGTCGAGCAATTCAGATTCACACATTTACATTCACATTCACATTGACATTCACATTCCAAGTGATTCACATTCACACATTCACACACTAACACACTCACAAACTCACAACTGTCTGACCACAAAAATCCAATCAAATCGCAACACATTGAGTGACAAGGACATTAAACGGCAAACTGAAGCTGCTTCAGCTACAGCTTCTGCTTTCAATTTGACTTTGGGAGGGGGGGCTAGGGATCATTAGGCGGCAGCATCCTTTGGCATCGAAGGAAGGGTTCGTTGTCGTTTGGCTTGGTTGCATGCCACACGCCTCGCGCGCTGCTCATTTGCGTAATGCGCAAATTTAATTTACCAAAACGCAGCAAGAAGTGAAACTCCGACACCGACACCAACTACCCTCTCCCCTCTCTCCACCCTTCACTAGCACTTTTCTCCTGGCAAAAGTCGCTTACCCGCAACGCATTTCGTGCGGTCCGCAACTTATGTAAAAGTGTGGCAAGTGTGGCAAGTGTAGGGCAAGCTGTCCGGGCTCTCAATTTGAGGCAGAAAGCCAACGTTAATTGTGTGTATCCTCCAGCTGCGTGGCAAGTGCTTCTCCAAGACAGCCGCCCTCCCTACCTACCTCCCTCCCTCCCTACCTCCACCCACTAGTGCTCATTTTAATCAATTTTTAATTTAAATTTAATAGAGTAATACGCTTGCTGAAGACAGCAGGATTGGGAGTGGGGGAGGGGAGGGGAGGGGAGGGGTCTAACTGGCAAATTGACTAGCTGCTGCCGTGTTGGCAGCTTGTAAGAAGCATCAATTGGAATGGGTTGCATGCGTCGCTGGCATCGGGGGCATGATAAGGGAAGAGAGAGCTAGAGGTGGAAGGAGAAGTAGAGGTAGTCGAAGACAGAGAGGGGGAGAGCGGGGCAAGTGGAGCTGCAGCTCAGGTCAGTGACGCCGCAGTCACAACAGATTGTTTTAAAATACCCTTACGGAGGGTTCTATCATTTTGTCACGAATTATGTAACATATTAAAAAAAGAGACTTCATTTATTATGTATTCATGATCGGCACGGAGTTTCGAGGCGATATTTCGTTGAAACATGGAATGCATACTTCCTATTGCTGACCTACATATCGGTCGAAAGATGAGATGAGATGAGAAAAATATCCTAATCAAATGTCAAATGTCCTTGGACTCATTGGTCTGCAAGGGTATGTAATCTTAGTATCTGTTGCTGTATTAGTTGTTGTTGTTTTTGTTGTTGTTGGTGTCATTTTACACGCATTCCTAGGTAAATAATCTGCAGAGCGTCACTAATGCGATGACGATGACGACGACGCTACGAGGATGAGAATGAGGATGAGGATGAGGCTGAGGATGTGAATGTCGATGTCGATGGCGATGACTTGGTCCGAAAGGCAGCGCTGCCTTCAGTAAATGTAAATTTGCGCGTCATTTAATGTGGAAATGGCGGCTTTGGTTTTTGCGCCGTAATAGCAATGGAATTAGGATGGGGTTGGGGTTGGGGTTGGGGGTGGAGATGGGGCTGGGGATGGGAATTTGGTTGGCAATGTGGGTTAAGGTGTCACAGCGCAAGCGATATTATCAAAAGGATTAAGTGATTTTACCAAAATTAACACAAATACCCAAAGCACACACACACACATATACAAGGAGAAGGCGTCGGTGTCGTCAGCGGAAGTGGAAAGTGAAAAACGGGAAGTTGAAATGGAACTGGGAGCAACGAAAACGGATTGAGGCGTAGGCTTTGGTGGCTGAGGGCTTTGAGGGGCTTGAGGGGTTTGAGCTGAAGGATGTGTGTGTGTGTGTGAGTGGGTGAGTACTTTCATCGATTTGGCCTGGGCAAGGGCTGGCCGTTGAGGCGTGCACGCGGTGTGGGCGTGGCAGGTATTGTCGTGGGCATTTTCCAGTTGCCGCAAATTGCGTGTTATTTTGACCATTATGCGAGGCTTAACATAATTCAATTTATGGGCGCGACGCTTTCGTTGCAATGTTGAGTGCGACAGACACAGCAAAAGAGAGACAGAGAGAGAGAGAGAGAGAGAGAGGGAGAGAGAAAGAGAGAGAGAGGGAGCAAGTGGGTAGGGTTGGGTTGAGCAGAATGAGAGAGGGCGAGAGAGAGAGAGGGAGAGAGAGGGAAAGAGAGGAGGAAAGAGAGAAGGAAAGAGAGAAGGAGAGTGAGAGAGAGAGAGAGCGAGTCAGCGGAATTTTCCCACTGTCAATTGGTTATTTATGCGCGCTTTTTAGATTTTAGCGGTTAATTAAAGCACATTATTCCTTAATTGCTAGATTAAAATGGACTTTTGCTGGAGTGGCAGCGAGCAGGACGAAGGGGCAGCAAAGTGGAGGGGTCGCAGGGGAGGTTGGTATTTTAATGACTTGCAATTAGTTGCAAATTAGATGAAGCTTATCTAAAGTATGTGCTGCTCCAAAAAAAATTCTGGGGCCGTGTTGAGGGACCGCTGCGAGGGATTGTATAGCGGTGGGGGCTGGGGCTTAGCTGCTGGCTGCTTACTTATATTATTAGGTCATTTTTGGACAAAGCTCCCCTGGCTAAAATTAAAAAGCCACACAGCTCTCCAAATAACTGTGGGGAGCACTTGAAAAAAAAGACCTAAAACAGAGAGCGAAGTTCGTATTTTAATAGTTGATTTTTTTTTGTATTTCAAGTACTCAAGTTATTTAATCAAGCTAAAAATAAAACTAAATCAGCATGAATCCAGAATTATAATTGATTTACACTTATTTGAAATCCAAGAGTTCTGCTTAAAAGTGTAAGAATAATTTATTCTTACTTGAGAACATTTAAAAACGAATTATATTTGTAATTTAAGCTAGAATTCAATTCCGTTCGAATTTCTCTGAGTGTATGTGTATGCGTGTGCGTGTGAGTTGGGGCATTTGTGTGCGTGTCACGCCCGCCCTTCAACATCGATGTGGCTGTCGGCATCAAAGTGTCCCTGGTGGATTTTTACAGCTAGTCGCAGCAGACGCCGCAGCCAAAGTCAAGTTGCATGTGAGATAATAGGGGAAGAGTGGGTGTGTGGGTGGTGGGGTGGTGGGGATATCTGTCTGTCTAACTGACTATTGCAGCTGTCATTTGTCAGGCAGCCAGGCAATCAAGCAGGCCAACCGCCTGACAGGAGACTTTTGCAGCCAGCTCGCCAACTGCAACTGCATTTGTCCACTTTGATTGTCATAATTGCATTTCAGTGTGTGCGTGTCGATGTGTGTGTGTGAGTGTGTATGTGAGTGTGTGCTACGTGTCGCTAGCTGACAATGCAGGAAGTGAGGCAGGTAGCCAGACACAGACACAGGCAACCTGGCAACCTGGCAACCTGGCAACCCCACTCGGTTAGTCAGAGTAGGATTTAAGGTGGTGGTGGTGTGGGGGGGGGGGGGTGATGGGTGGATGAGAACTATGCCCGACAGTTACAATATAATGATATTAGGCTTGGATAATGTATGCAAGCGCCCTAATAAGCGCACTGCACATCATTAGTTATTAATTAGTCTGGCATGGCGGCAGTGGCAGCAGCGTCGAGAGAGGGGAGTGGGTAGAGGGAAGAGGGAAGAGGGTAGAGTGGAGCGGGGGCGACTGTTGAACATGCCTAAAAAGTAATAGTTACAGCAGCAGCAGCAACAGCTATTGTTGCCGCACATTGAACTACACAAAAGTGGCCGGTGGCAACAAGTGCAGCTGTGCAACATTGTGAATTATTAGCGATGTAACTAATTGAAAAACTATGTTAGTTAAAAAGCCACAATGTTACGTAATGACGTCAGCCATAACTTGACGCAAACATACAAGTACCCATGAGCACTGCAGTCCAAACGGTTTCAGGCAAAAACAATTTGTTTTTTTTGAGTGCCTGCAATTCGATATTAATTTATGTACACACAACAAGAAAAGTAGCATACTTTTTGGCGAATCGTGAAATATGATATATAATATGTTATATGGTTTTCCTTACTGGTTAGACTGATCCGGAGGAGTTTTATTGATTTTGAAAATCGGTTCTGTTTTGGTAAAGCTAAGGCTGGTTGATGTCTTGGAAAAGTATTTCGAGGAATTAGGAAATATCTCTAAAAAATCCGAAAAATTTTAGCTTCTCAAATTTAGATGTATACTTAATGTAGCCAACAAACCATGATCAAAATGGCCCCGGAACTGAAAATCGGATAAATTTCGACAAAGTAAAGACTTTTTGAAGTCTTGGAAATATACATTTCTGGGAATTGGAAAGTTGGCATGCTGAAATTGATGCCATGCTTTGGGACAGAAAATCAGATAAATTCAAGTTTTTCCACAGGATCAGTATATCAGACATAACAAATGAATGATGCAGATTGTAAATAAAACATAAAAATAAAAAGAAAAAGAAAAAAACGATTTAGATGTAGAACTTACATATAAATAATATATTGAAAAATCTGAACCCTATTTAATTTGTATTTCGATATTGCCCCAAGAGCAAAAAAAGGCAATGCACTTGCGGAATATTCTGGCTCACTTTTCGCATTCCCACATTGCCACAACAACTCTGTGTCTCTCAACATGTCACCAAGGATGGTGGGGCTGTGTGTATGAAGGGGTGGAGGGGTGGAGAGGGCTGGGTAGGTGGCAAAAGAATGAATTCGCAATAATAACAATAATGCCGAGCGACGCGTTGTGAGTGGGGATTGTGAAGCGGAAATTGTGACGGCTTTAAGCTGCCGTGAAAAGCTGGCGAGTACTTAACGCAACGTAATGCGGATGCTTACGTGACGTAACAGCAAATATTGAACACAATCGGTGGCAGGTTTCAACGTTACGTAAGTCGTCGTCGTCGTCGTCGTCGTCGTTGTCGTTGTCGTCATCGTTGCCGCGTAAATCGCCATTATGTCTGCACGGTATTACGTTTGACTTTGACCGCTGCCACAACAGATGGTGCCACGCCTCCGGACGCACGTGATTTTGACGCCCCCTCCCCCGAGTGCTGAAAAGTGCAGTTCGCTGTATGGGGACATTTTTAGCTTTGTATGTCAGGTTATAATGACCTTTTGTCCCTGAATAACAACAACTTATTGGCTGATGGTGTTAGAGGGGCAGCAGTGGGTAGGGGAGAGGGAAGAGGGGAGGCTAGTTAGCTCAACCCTCTCAACATCTACTGCAGCTTAGCGCTTTATTTTCTATGAATGCAATCGCCGCAGTGGACAAATCCAAATCCACAAGCGGTCCCCAGACGAATAGCAGGGTGGGTGGGATAATGTGGCTAAGGGGGGTAGGGTGTTGCCCACAGTACACTCAGCAAATAATACGACTCAGAATAAGTAAACCCTGAAAACTAACTGTACTATTTTACTTTTTTTTAGAAGTATTTTCTAGTTTTAAGAAACATTATTTCAAAAGTTGAAACGCACTTTTTTGGAATTTGTACAAACTTTCCTGCCAAAATTCAGAAAATTTGAAAATATTTTAAAATACAATTTGTGTCCTAAATCTTGGCAGTTTTAGTTATATTTTGAATTAAATTTGTATTAATAAGCTGAGTTACTAAACACATAGGTTTTTTTTAAGTGTAGTTGATTGTACCATTGGCATTGCCAAGTCCAAGTCTAACTCCAGCCACTGCAGCAGCTTCTTCCTTGGCCATTTCCATGGTGCAACTGTCGCATATTGAAACGTTAATCGCATTCGCTTCTTACTGCGACTGCTGCTGCTGCTGCAGCTGCAGCTGCTTCAGTGGCTTCTGGACTTGGGGCAGCTGGAGGCCAAAGGCCGTCATAGTTTCAGTTCACAGTTGGAAGCCAGCCCCAGTTCCAAGCAGCACCGCAATCCACCCAAACAACAAGTTCACCGACAACGTTTGCGATGATTACTTTTGGTGGTTGTGCACTACGTCTCCTCCTCCCCCTCGCCCTCCGCCTCGCCCGACCCTTGCTCGACAACCACTCCAGTAACCACTAGAGTTCGCTAGTTCTAGCAACGCCAATGCAACGCCCCTTTGTTGTACGTGTGGCATGCGGCATGCGGCATGCGGAAAGCAGCGTGTGGTCAATGACATTTGCTTGGGCAGAGCAGCATCAGAAAATCAATGCAGCGACAATTTTCCGACGCTGCTTCAAGATCCCGATTGAATGCAAGCCAAAACTGAATTCCAAAATTTGAATTGCAACTGAAAATGGAACCCGGGTTTGTATGAATTTCAATGCGTATTCCTCAGTTGCCAGCTCCAGATTACCTGAAATAGAAACAGGTTCATTGTAGCGCCTGTTGCTGTTGCTCAGATACCGCTGGAACCCACAACTGTCCCTGAAACTATTTGAATGCATTGTCCCTGAAATTCGAATTGGAATTTTGTAATTTGAAGCATTCTCTCTGGTGAGTTATTATCAGGCAATTAAGCAACATTTTGTCCAACTTGTGGTATTTTCAGGAATTTGTCGGAACTTATGAACAGCACTGAGAATTAACCGCGGTCGCTCAAAGAATGCGCAACGTTCCATAATTGCGATGACATTGCAATTGGGATTGCAATTGTTATTGGGTATTGGGTTTTGGGTATTGGGTATTGGAACTACATACAGTCAACGGAAGCCGTAAGCAACCACAGGCCGGACACGGTTGGGGCACAACCACAGCCAGTTGGTAGTTTGTCAGTTTGTCCGTTTGTCCGATTGTCCGTTGCAGTTGCAACTACATTGCTGCCGGGCAAATACGTCAAAGAGTCAGCAACGGAATCATCCAAGATGACAAGGACATTGGGATAGGCACAAACGATGTTGATGCAACCAATTAGGCGCACAATTACCTGGACACAGGCTACAGGCTACAGGCTCCAGGCTCTAGGCAAACGCAATGAGAAACAAACGAGAGAGGTAGGAGAGTGGTAGTAGAGAGGTAGGAGAGAGGTAGGACAGAGGTAGGAGAGAGAAAGCTGGCAATATGGACGAATGCTGACTAGCTTGATGTGTTGGCATTCGCTCATTAGTTTCTTGCAGATTTACTTTTGCTCTGCGCTAATGAGGCGACATGTTTCCAACTAATTTCATTTAGCCCAAGTCCCAACATGCTTCCCAACATCTCGGAATTTGTATACACTCTGCAAGGGTATGCCAATTTATGTGCTCAATATGTAACGCAATCCATAAATGCTTTAAGTGATACTTATTGGATCAGATACTTATCCCATATATATAGCTGATCTATTTAACTTTTCGCACAAACTTAAGCCAACTTTGAAACTATATACTTATGGGCTTAAGTTTAAATTGTTATAAAAAAATGTCTATAATTGAGTATAATCAAAATAAATTACTAATACAATATAATTACATTTAAATAAGGTTATCGAAATTTTAATAACTTTTAAATATTGATGTAGGAGTAATTAAATAATATAATTCTTAGGGTATAAACTAGTTGGCAAACCGAAAAACCCATCTTTGTGGAATTTTTGTTTTTTGTTTTTCTATTTTGTTGACTTTAAGGCCCAACACCGCCCCCGCCACCGCCCCCGCCCACGCCTATGCCCTCGTCCAGGCCGCCTTCGCTGGCTTTGCCCAGTTTTGCCCGCCTTGCGGTTAAAAGCAATTAATTTTGCAGGTTTATTATTGCCCTGGCACATCTTTGCCTGTTTGTCATTTAAAACGATATTTATCATTGTTGCCCGGCTCCAGCTCATTTGCATACTCCAAAAATGGGACTAGCTACTCCAAGGGGGATGGGGAGAACTAAAACCGAAACCGAAACTGTAACTGGCACTGGCACAGAAACTGGGAGTGTCATTTGCCCGATAACTTTTACTACGTATTTTTAGTATTTTATTTTCTCCTCGTTTCTTTCTGTCTGCTTTTTTTTGTGGTTCGGAAGCCTGGCAGCTTTTTCACTTCATCAATTAACCAAAGGCAGCAAAAATGTGTTTTTGTCTCTAATTAGCATGCACATAAACAGAGTGAATCCTATTAGGGAACCCGACCTCCCCCGCCAGCCCCACCCACAGCCAGGAGCCATCAAAGTTGTAAAAACTGAGCAATAAATACTTTTGCAAGTGGGCGGCGGTCATCAGCTTAGAGCTCCTGTGTGCACGTCATTAACAGCCAAATGACAGAGAGAGTCAGAGAGAGAGAGACGGGGATAGTGAGGACAAAATGGACATAAGCTGATAGAAACACTAGATGATAAAAACAAGTCCGTAATGAGGCAAACAATTTGATTGAAAACGCCTCCGAGAGAGCGACTGAGAAAAAAAAGTAAATGATTGTGCTCAACTAGTAGATACCCTGTACTCTTATACTCTCATGCACCTGCATTATAATAGGTATATATACTAATAATTATTAATAGCTGATATTTAGAAAATCTGTGAGATATATGAGATACTTGCTAACTTCAAACAGACACCTACATATCAAATTTGCCATATCAGAGATTCTTTACAAGAATATATACACATTATTATATGAAACCCTTTGAGTAGTGGGTATTTTGCCAGCTTACTGCTACTTTGTGGTGCATCATCATTTTACATTGTTTTTTTTTTTTTGTGGCAACACTGTCATTTGTATATGTATTCATATGCTTGAGAGTACTTAAATACTCTTTGAAGTATTATGTAGATGAAAAAAGTAGCATATGTAAATACAAAGAGAGCACTTTTAATCATGACTGATTACTGACATACTGTGCTAAAGTTAAATAAAGAAAACCAGTAACATATGCAGAACTTAATTAAGTAGTTGGAGCTTAAAAAAATGGCTATGAATCTCTCGTTTTAATTTAAATAGACAGGCCATCAAGTTGGCTATTTGTTATTTATGGTATATCATATAGGAACTTGCTGTAAACTGTACCTTGTGGGTCAGTAGGTTCCTTTGGGGGTTCACATCTGTAGTTTGATGTGCATATATACATATGCACATATATCGTATGAATTGAGTGCAGCAAACAGTTACGCAGGTAACTCAACGCAACTCAACTGAGGGGTTCATTAGGCTCGAATATAGTTGCCCCATTGTGGACAATGGGCAACTTTATCTGTTTTAACTGTATCTGTAGCTCTCTCTCTGTGCGTGTGTGTGTGTGTGTGTGTGTCCAACTCAAGTGGGCATCGCATTGAGGGCAGTGCGTAACGGTAACTGTTTTAGCCAGTGCCTACACATCCACATCCACATCCACTTCACGCACCCCACTTAAAGCTCTAGCTTTCATAATACCCCTGTTTCACTGTACCGGTTCCAGTTCTCAGTTCCCAGTACCCAGTACCCAGTTCCCAGTGCCCCATGCAATGTGCCCCGTGCAACGTGCCCCGTGTTTGCCTTGAGCATTCCAGCTGGGCAGGCAGGTATTCGAGGTGCCAGTTGCGGGTACTCCGGCTGTGCGCCATCAGGACTACATTGCGCGGGGGCGATGCTGTGTACGTATCTAAAAATGACAAGCATATGCTCGAGATACGGATACGGCAAAGCCAATTACCTGACTCGCCGCCACCTGCCCCGCGGCTGCTTTGGGGAAATACAAAACTGGCGGCTGCCGTCTCCGTGGGCCATGTGACAAATTTGACTTTTATGCTTTTGAGAATTGCCTGTGACACAGATACAGACACACACACACACACACACACACACACACACACACACATATACACATACACATACACTCACAAATAAATAGTATGTCAAAAATAATGTTCTGACTTAGGTCGAATATTTGACAGCAGATAACGAAATGCATGCTTTAAATACCTTTTTGTTTAGATTAGCGAATTCCCAAACGTTGCCTTTTTTTAAAATAAATTAAGTGACATTTTTTTTAATTTAAAAAAATATATTAAAAAAAGATAATACAGTTTCAATCTAGAACTTAGGTTGTTAAATTGAGAATAACGGTTGTGAGTGTTTTTAAAAATATTAACGATCGATTGTCAAATTAACATGGGAAGTATTACTCCGGATTGAAAGTGAGTTTGCAACAGCGTTTTTCTCTGAGTGTACACAATACAACATCGCCCCTTGACGAGCGCCATTAAATTACAGGTATGAAAAACTCCCCCAGAGAGTCAGTTAATGCCGATACCGATAACGATGACGATGACGTCGATGATGCTGATGCTGATGACGATGACGATGATGATGATGATAACGATAACGATGACGATGACGATGACTGCGTGTCTGTTGTTTCAGACTGTTATTTTCAGACTGCCCAGTTAGCAACTGCAACCGAAAATCCACTGGAAAAGCGTGTCCTGCCAAATTGTTAGCAAATGTAAATGCTAAATGCGAGAACTTTCGGTAAACAAGTGGTGGCCAATTGCCTGGAGGCCGATATGGCAATACCGGAAGGGGCAAGTCAAACTGATGTGGCAAGCTGGTTGGCTGGTTGGGTGGCTTAGTTGGGTTAGGTGTCACTATCCGACTGCGTGGCGCTGCGTCGGTTGCGTGTGCTATATCCTATATCCTATATCCTGTAGCTGTAGCTGTAGTGGTATCTGTATCTGTTTCGGGTTTTGTTGGTCAAAAGCAGAGAATTAAAATTCAAATTCCAATTCATCAAGATAATCGCATTTCAGAACTTTTATTTGCTAAAGCGCGCAGAGAGTCACATGTGTGTAGTAGTCTACATGCGTATGTGTCTGTGTGTGTGTGTGTGTGTGTGTGCGTGTGTGTGCGTGTGTACATATGCATGTGCCAGTGTGTGTGCTGCTTTTTGTTTGTGTAGCCCGGGCAGCGGATGTTGTAAATATTTGCAAATAGCCATCGCTGCAGCGCCAACTTCAGTGCCGCTCCCAAACAGGCCCCCAGCCACCCCCCAGAGGACCCTTGTTTGTTGTAGCTGTAGCGCTAGCAGTGCTGCTTGTTATTAAACATACACACACACACACTCAAACACACGCATACGCATACACCCTCACACACATTTGACATCAAGTGAAAAGGGGTTTTTAGGGCCAATTATTATTAATTGCTTTACAGATACAAACAACGAGCCCGCAGCGCTCCCAACACCAGCACACCCACACACACCCACACACCCACACACACACACACACACATACACACTATAAAAATAAAAAAATATAAAAATATAGAAAACTGATTCGAAAGCTTTAAGTTGTGCATTGGGCAACAAATGAATTTGATATTTTATGGCTGCATTTGAAGTGTAAAATCCGACATTTATTGTGAGACAAGCTGCAAGAAATGCTGGTGAAATCTGAATAATGAAATGAGTAGCTGGCAACTATGAATAATAATAATCATAATCATCTTAATGATGATAACAATAATCCTATTCAAAATGAGAAGTTCAAGTTGAATATGGAAGGCAGGACAATGAAATAGCTCAATGCTGCCTGTAAATCACAGCTTTTCTCGAGTTGCCGAGCCGATTTTCCAGCTGGACTGGCAATTCCTCTGATCCTTTTGCCAAGCAGCAGTTGTGAAGCTATTCAAGCGTTAAATTGACAGCGCCAACAATTTTAATAATAAAAATAATAATAGTATTATAATTTGCAAACAACTTAATTGCAAGACAGCCAAATGCAATAAGCTGAGCTAATAACAGTTTGCACGTTGACTCCAAAAATCGATTATTTATTTAGTTGGTTTTTATTGTGATATGCTTAACAGAATGTGCATCCTTTACTCCTGAAAATTGCCAAATATTTTAGTTGTTCAAAATTAAAGCAGTCTCACATTTAATTGCAATGAAAGTGATCTAGTTGCCGCAGCGTTGCCGCAAGGACAGTACGACTAAAAAGGACATTCGCATTCCACCTCGAGTTGCTGCAAAGTCCGAATATGTACTTATAGAAACCAAAATCCTTCAAACTGCCGAATTAAGTTAAAACCTTTCGTATTTGGCATAATCTATTATTTTACAGTTAACAAATACTTTGGGCCCCACGATGATCCCATAATCCTCGAATGCAGTTCGATACAGTTGGTCCTAGCGCCACATCCGATTCACAGCTATTTGGCAATGGTGCGAAACGCCGCCTGAAAGTATGCCGCATTAAACGGCCACCTGTAAAACGTTAAGCAACGCAGCCTAAATGAATGCCGCACAACATGCTCGATGGAAAACATGTTGCGTTCCACACAGCGTTTGTGGAACGCCTTCGACTGCTTCGAACCATGCGCTGCTGAGCCACTGTTATGCTAACAGTAAAAGTAACAGTAACAGTCGCTGCTGTGTGGGTCGTTCTTCGCCAAGTTGCGACGGTGGAAGAATGGAAGAATGGGCCTCTAAGAACAAAAGGTTGCCTTGAAGAAATGTCAAACACTGACGCAATTTTTGGTTTGCATTTTAAATCTTTATTAATTTTTCCGCGTTTTTCGATTTTGTGTTGAATTTCTCGTTAAATTAATTATAGTTTTAAAACGATTTTAGTTTGTTATTTTTTTTTTGTTTGTTTCATTAATAATTAATATGCATAACGTTACTTACAGTTGGGTTGCTTAAATTATACAATAATAATCATAATTTAATGACAATAATCCGCAAACGTTTCGTTCAAAAACGTCTATATTAAATAGTGCCTATTTTCAAGTTTTGTTGCAAAGTGTGTGTTGTGAGTGTGTGTGTATGACTGTGTTTTTTTTTTTCATTTCATATCATTTCTTTCTGTATTTTTTTTGTTATGCTCAGACGGTTGTATTCATTTTTCGGTTTCGGTTTCAGATTCGTTTTCGCTTTCGCTTTCTCTGCTGATTTCGGGCGGCACTTTGGTGCACTTTGCTGTCTCTGCGCTCTCTTGTGGTTTATAGTTTTATAAAATATCACATTTTAAGCTTTTTTTAATGTAAAAGAAACAAAATAAAAAGTATTTATATTAAAGTAAGTTGACAAATCATAAAGAACGCAAGCTAAAAACCAAATACAACAATTAATTATTATTATTCATAGCATAGCAAAATGAGCTCAAAAAACTTTTGAACGAAAGCAGCTGTCAATTTGTATCTTAAATCATTTCCACTGTATCTTCTCTGTATATATGTGTGTGTGTGTGTGTGTGTGTGGGTTGGGTGTGTTGCATTTTTATGTTTTGTGCTAAATGTGGCTCTCTTTTTTGGTTTTGTTAAAAGTTTCTGGTATTTGAATAGTTACGCTCTTTGTTTTTTTTATATTCTTATTATTTTTAAGTCCAATATTTTATGCAATTCATTTCGATTTTGTTTTTTTTTTTTTGGTTTTTTTTTAGTTTTTTCTTTTTGCTTGTATGCTTTACGTTTATGTAGACATTTAAAACTCTGCAAAGTGCAGTTGAGAATTTAAAACTTGATATATTTGTGTGCTTCTCTCTGTCTGTGTGCAAGTGTGTGTGTGTGTGTGTGTGTGTGTGATTGTGCGTGTGTATGTGTTAGTGTGGGTGCCAAAAAGTGTGCAACGCCGTTTGATAGTGATGAATGATAATATTGCCGCACTCTTGTCACCCACCCTGCTTTGCTTTGCTTTGCTCTGCTTTAGTCTGCTCTGTATGTGTTTACACATTTGCTTTCTGCATTCTCCCATTTAATCTGTCTTTCGTATTGTATTTGCATTACTTTTGCATTGTTACAATTTAATCTTAAAAGTTTTCTTACATATGTTTAGCTTTTGTTTTGTTTTGCATCAAATTGAATGGCCTTTTGCATAGCATGCTTTTTGGCGCAACGTGTTTTTTACTTTATTTTCTTATGTGTTTTGTTTATTTTTGTTTTTTTTTTTTTTTTTTGGCGATATTGTAGCGAAAGCGAATTGGCAATCACTTGTAGTTTTCAGTTCGCTTTCGCTCTCAGTTTTAGTGCATCATGAAGCTGAACATTTGTGTGACTTTGTATCAATGTTGATTTTCTTGTTGTTTCCTTAAGTTCAGTTAGTTGCACCACATGTAGGGCATGGGGAAGGGTGGGGGGTTGGTATTGGTGAGTATAGAAATGTACTATGCACGTTTACAATAATGACAGCTTTACAATGTTCTATTTATGCCTGTAAATATATCCATCGTATATATATATATATATGTGTATATATATATCAGTAGGTATATATATGCATTTTCTTGTAAGACACATTTTCCAATAAGTAAGTGAACAACTCGCCAATTTTCCGACTGTCAGACTGTCTGTCTGTCGGATGGCACAACTACACACACAAAAATAGCTGGGCATATATGTATGTATGTATGTAAGTATGTACGTGCGAGTATGTATGTATTGTATATGTATGAACTGTGTAGAATTTTTTCTTTATCTTTATCTTTTACTTTTCCTTTTTTTGTATTTTTATTTCTGTTATTATTTTTTCTCTATATATAAGTAGTTGCTCTTATTTGCTCTTTAATCGAATGCAGTTTAAGTTGACAGCCATTAACAAATACAAATAATTTCGCTTTACTTTTATATTTTTTATTTTACCTTCTTTTTGCCTCACCATTTCTCTCTGTTTCGCTGTTGCTGCTGCTTCTGTATTTTGCTGTTGGCTGTGCGTCAATTAAATTGTTAACGTGTCCAATATATTTACATTTGTTTAACACTCAGAGCTTAAGATTTTCTAAGAACTATGTATGTATATAATAATGATGTATAAAAAAAAAACTTTGTAATATATATATTTTTTATTTTATTATTAAAATGTTGCCAGTGGCGTTTTCCATCAATATATTTAATCTCTATGTACAAGCATTGCTAGTTTATAAATAAAAAAAAAAATTGTATGTATTTTTATATATACTACATACATATATTTAAGTTTATAGATTTTAATGCATATATATGATAATGTTTGCCATATTGTGTGTTTTGTTTTTTTTTTTTTTTGTTTTTGTGTTTTATATTATTGTTTTTATTTTTCAAATAAATGCGCTTAGCTTAGGCAACTTCTTGGCCAGGCCAGGCCAGTCCTAGATCTATTATATTATTCTCAAAAAAAAAAAAAAAACAACAATTATTTTCTCAATTCTAATTCTAGACGGACCCCAAAAAAAATGCATTTCACATAGTTAGTTTATAGAATGGATATTAATTATTTATGTACATGAATAAATATGTGTGTATGTGTGTGTGTGTGCTTGTGTATGTGTATAGTATCTAAACTCTATGTATGTATTTATTTATATATATATATATATATATATATATAATTAGACGTACGCGTAACATTTATAGCGTGCGTCAGTTAAGCCAGACATCAATGGATAATACATATATTTTGAATATATATACTCAACATAATGATCTGTGCTCTTAAAGTTTGCTCAATGGCATATACATCTATATAGTTGTAGTGTGTATATTTGTTATGTAAATTGTAGTATTATTACACATATATCGCATATGCATATGGTAGATATATGTATGTACACATTTATGTAAATATATTTAACACTCAAATCGTATATCGTATATCGTTAATCGATTTTTTTTTTTTTTTTAGATATTTACTCTGACATCTAAAAAATGTACTACATGGTTTCTTTTCTTTGCCCCATTTTTTCTTAGCTTTTAGTTTTATTTTGTTTTTAGGTATATTGTGAATGCATTCATGCCTAGAAGAAGAAACTACCTAAACATATCCAGCAAAGATTCACGCATCGGTTTCTTGCTTGCAATTTAATCCGTTTCTGTCACTATTTCCGTGTCCGTCTCTGGGTCTGGTTGTGGTTCTAGTTCTGGGTCTGTGTCCGTATCCGTATCCGTCTCCTTTTCCTCTGTATAGTATAACACTTTGTAGTTAGTCTGTTGTAGGTACCTTGCGTTTCGCTCTGATGTCACCCAGTTGCTGATCCCCACTCACAACATGTCCGCAAAGGAACCATAATGCTCGTGGAAGATCGGACGGCAACACTCCTCGACGGCATCGTATTTGTAATGGCGACTGCGGCCAGTGTGACCATATCGCTGCTTCTGTTGTTTAAGTTGCTTTTGCTGCTTGTGGCTAAAATGGTTGTTGCTGTTGCTGT
The DNA here is from genome assembly GCA_035045305.1 of Drosophila maculinotata. Classification (NCBI taxonomy): domain Eukaryota; kingdom Metazoa; phylum Arthropoda; class Insecta; order Diptera; family Drosophilidae; genus Drosophila; species Drosophila maculinotata. The sequence continues at coordinate 12,006,661 of JAWNPD010000679.1, read as the reverse complement.
TGCTACAGCTACAGTTGTTGTTGCTGCTGTTGTTGCTATTGTTGCTGCTGTTGCTGCTGTTGTTGTAGCGCTGATGCGTATGCGGATACGAATGCGGATGTGGCTGATAGTAGTGGATGGCATGGCATGAGGCAGTCTTTGTATTGTATTCCTGCAAAGATAGTTTGAAAGAGAGAGAAACCATTAAAGTTGTTTCATTTATTTGAATGAAAGAATTATTACTAAATTTACAAGTAAGCAATTGAATTGAAGTCATGGTAATATTATGGTATGGTTTATTTTCTAGGTGAAGTTAGTACAGCTGCTATGGGAACATTTCGTGAGAGTTGGAGTTTGCAGGCATAACATATGAAAATCAATTATTTAAATATTTTTTGTAGAATTTAATGCGAATATGAGTTCAAAAATATAATAAACATTTATTATTTTTGAATTCTTAGAATCGACAGTTGCATATTTATAATGATATTTTCTAAGATCAATTTGACTTCCTGCAAAATATCATATGTCACATAACAACTTGTAATATAATATTCTCTCTCTCTCGCTCTCCCTCTCTCTCTCCCTCTCTCTCTCTCTTATATTTGCCTTCGCCTGTCTATATTGTTTCTCTACCTCCGCGTCTGCTTTCTATATCTTTCTTTCCCCTCCCGATGGTCACTAAAATGTTGCCAAAATTGTCGCTACAAATTGCCAAACCGTTCTTGTAACATTTCTTGTTGTTGCTGTTGGCGCACTGCCCGCTGTCTGTGTGTGTGTGTGTGAGAGTAAATAACGTACAATAACTGCTTAAAGGTCGCATGAAGTTGCTGCCCTGAAGCCGCATACATATTATCAATAAATTGCATCTGACTGCCAACGCAGACTACCAACTCTTCTCTCCTACCCAACCAACCTCCCCCCCCCACCCTTCCCATCGCCACCCCCTCTTCTGCTTGCATAGCGCTCTTTTGCTCTGATTCAGTTTATTATTAAAAGGCATAACAAAATGTTGGCCGCACTTCGTTCTCTCACTCACTCACACTCTCTCTCTCTAACTTCTGTCTCCCTCTCTCCGTTTCTCTCTGTTTGTCTCGGTATGTGAAGTTCTCCGATTCTCTCGTGCAGCTGCCGCTGTGGGCACCTTGTTCTAATTTATTTATTGCTGCATGCATGTACAATATAATTTTATTGGGTGTCTGGCCAGCGGATGCTAACCTCTATGAACCATGCACCCACACACCAAACTCACCCTCCTGTCATCTCCCTGTCTAGTTGTCTTGGTAACACACACACAGACACAGACACACACGCACACTTGACCGCGTTGCGAGCTTTAACAATTATGTTGGAAATTTTGTGAAAAGTCAACAGCATAACGGGCTGCCAATTTGATACACTTGCCACAGTGCTCAGCATCAACACACACACACACACATACACATGTGTGTGTGTGTGTGTTGCTGTTGCTGTTAAGGGGCAGCGCTTGACATTTGGCGCCAAAGTTATTAAGCGGATAGACGAGCTGCGTACTTTCAAAAGCGGCTTAAACAACAGGCAAATGTTTTACAACAACAACAACAACAACACCAGTACACATACACGTACACATGTGTTGCAAAAGGTGCTCACACGCACACACACACACACACATACGCCCCCATCTACCATTTCAGACAGCTTTTTGTTTTAAGTTTATTGATGTCGACGTGCGTTTTTCATGCCTCAGCACACAGACACATGAAAGAGTGGACAGCCGAGGGGATCGGCAGGGGGAGCGGGGTGCAGGTGGGTGCTGCAGGAGTCGCTGATGGGAGAGGGGGAGGGCTGGAGTCAAATCGGATGGCAGACGCGTCTGCGACGTGACAAAACCCATTATAGATGCGACCGCAAAGATAACACCCTGACAGAGGGCCAGCAGCAGCTACAGGTCGGCAGCAGAGGCGTAGTCCAAGCTGTTCGAGTGGCAGGGGGGGGCCAGGTAGTGAAAAGTTTGTGTGCGTCTCCATGCAGTGGCTGATGGATGTGTGCGTGTGTGTGTGTGTGTGTGTGTAGGCGTATGAATGGCAATGAATGAAGTGCGCCCAAAATAAAAAGGTAAAACTAAAATATGCCCTGCAGCAGAAGAGCCCCAACAAATGGGGTATATTACACGCGAGATTTTGACAGAGAAATGAAATAATAATAAACATACACTAGGAGAATTAAAGAGATAAGAAAAAAGAAAAGAAAGATAAGAAAAAAGAAAAGACAAAATAAAGTATAACAAAGATGTACAAAATCTGACTGAATATGGATAAATACACTGAGAGAATTGAAAGATATGGAAACAGTAATGAAAGATGCACTACTAGATGCAAAAATAATCGACATATACACAGGAAGAATACAAGAGCATGAAAATGTAATGTATCTACACTGAGCGAATGCAAGTTAATCTATATGCACTGAGAGTGTCCGGCTTCACTTATAAAAAGAAAACTCAAGCTGTTTATTTAAAAATGATATTTACAGGGCAACGTCAAGTCGAGCAAAATAAGGAGGCAGCATTCTGTTTGTTTGTTTCGGTTTTTGGCATCGTTTCATTTCTGGAAGGGGTTCCATAAATTTCATTTTGTAACCATCAAAAAGTTAAGTCAACGATAAATTGAATGGCTGCATGATTGACTGACTGAATGAATGAATGAGGCGCAGCTCCTGACTCCTGCCTCCTGCCTCCGCCTACGCACTTGGACACAGTTTTCAGCTGGTTGCCCCCACACAATGAGGGAGGGGTGAGGTGGGAAGGGGAGCAAAGTTGGCTGGCTGCTCAGTCAGTTGTTCGTCGGAAATTTTGCGGCTCGTCGAATGGCCAGACAGCGCAGACAGTTCAACACACACACACACACACACACGCACGCACACCCACATATAGAAATATCAAAAGCGTCAATATAAATATAAAAGTGACAACAGCAGTGGCAGTGGCAGTGGCAGTGGCAGTGGCAGTGGCAGCAACAACAACAAGAAAGCCAAAAGTCAAAAGCCGTCAAAAAGCGTCATTGAACCTTTAACCAACTCATCCCCGCATGACACCACTGTCCAATAAGAGGGTGTCCCTAGGAGGGGAGGGTGTGGAAAGGGGGGTCTGGCACGCACATGTGACATGGTCATATAATAAAAAGGACACACAATGTCCATGGCAACAACAAGGACAAGAAGGCAGCAGCTGGAGAGCAGGTTGCAGTTATCTATTGAGACCTTTTATTCACAATGCCATAGAAATTATGATATGATAACGCAACAAAGTTAAACTAGTAGCTCTTAATGGCAATTGAACTGTTTCAGATTTAGTTGTAAAAATCGTTCCTTCATAAAATCCTTTCTCGTTAATCACAGTTATTCCTAAGCTCCTGTTATAATAAGATTATTATATATTTATAGATCTCGTTCCTAACTGGCAAACTGTTTTCCTTTCATTGCTCTGTCTAATATCTCAATTGCGTAGAAATGAAAAAGTGTTGCCTACATTTTGGGGCAGAGTCTTGACAACATTTGTGCGCACCATGCGGGATATGGTGGTGGTTTGCATTGCTTTGATGGCTTGCACTTAAAGTGTTTTTTTCCAAGGCGCTGGCGATTTTGGACTGGTGAAAATTTCTGACAGGTCATAAATTGGCGCCACGGGTGGCCCAAACGGGCTGTCCACTTGCCGCAGCCAAAGCCAAAGCCAAAATAAAACCAAACCAATCCACTGGCAGCTCCAGCTCCAGCTCCTTCTCTGTTTGCTGGTGTGGGTGGTCTGCTGTGTGTGTGTGGGGGTACGGATACGGTTGTCTGCATGGAATGCGTTCTGTGCCAAGCCCAAGCAAACACCAATATGCTTGTTATTGTTGTTGCCTTTGTTGTTGCTTGTTTGCCTGCTGACTGCTGCTGCTTCCTCCTGCGTCGCAACTGTTGTTTATATTCAACAGCGAAACGAAACGAATCGGAACGAAAGGCAGTCCAAACAAAAGCCGTTGCACAAACATAGGTGTGAAGCGCCAACAACAGCAACAACAGCAACAACAGCAACAACAACAATAGCAATAAGCAAACCAACATCAAACAAGGTGGCAACACTATATATATTCAGCAAGCAGCCAAAAAGGGGTATATTCAGCAGCAGGCAATGAAAAAATCCAAAAACTTACAAAAATATATATTTAAAAAAAGTAATTCTAGGTAATTTTTGTTAAGATATATATAAAAAATAGAAGAAAAATCAAACTGAATGCAAAATTTTTGATTGAAAATGGTTTCTGTTAGTCAATCATTTATTTCGCCTACACTCGCAATTATTTGACTGATGTTGTTGTTGTTGTTGTTGCCGTTGCTTTACTTGCTCAGTTAATGAAGCGAGCGTCGCATCGCGTCGCAGACTAAAAGTCCAACTCTGAAAAATAAAACGCAAACACAGAAAAACAAAAAAGAATTTGTCGCGCATCGTTTTATTAGCCCGGCAGCAACAAAATGGCCGCCAGGGTGTGCGGCTGCAGCGGAAACGGAAACTGATTGTGCGGTTAACGTCGGTCAGCTCTGCCGTTACCCATAGACACCTCCATCAGCTGCCGGCACACTACCATACCCCATATCTCACACAGCACACCCCGCAGCCCGCAGCCCGCAGCCCGCACCCTAAACCCACCTCTTTGCTTGTCACTGCTGCAAATCTCATCTCATTAAAAGCTCGCGCGATTTGCGCGCGTTTCGCACGCGGCTTTCCAATCAGGCGGCCATTTGGCATTTTGCCATCAACCGTTGATTAAGCGAAGTTGGCTGCGGCAACTGCGGCTTTAACGGTGCTTGTGCCACCGACTGTGGCACTGTTTGTGGTGCTGCCTCGATATCTCGTCAATCGTTTTGTTTGTTTGCCAAAAAACCAAAAAAACCAACATGCAAAAAAAAAAACAACTACAAAAAAAAATTGACTTTGAGATGCTTTTCCACGGCCTGATTGATGTGCCAGATTGCGGAGAGAGCGAGCGGGTGGATGGAGGAGGTGTGGGCTCTAAGGTATGTGAAGCTATTGGTGGTTTGGTTTGCCGCCGCTTTTGTTTTTAGCTGCTGTTGTTGCTGTCGTTTGCATTTAACAGTTGACATTCTTTGCTTGTTTTTGTTCCCCATTTCAGTTGCTCTTGTTGCTCTTGCCAGAGGCGCCACACGACAAACGACAGACACACACACACACACACACACACACACACACAATGCAGCTGCCCCAAAAAATAAACAGAAAAACAAAAAAAAAAAGAAGCAAATTGTGAACTTGCGCCAGCGAACGAGCCGTAATTGATGTGTCTGCACTGCGTTCCTGTTGTTTGGTCCTTAACTATTCACCAGTTGGGTTCGGTTCGGTTCGGTTCGGTTCGGTTCGACTCGGTTCGGTTCGGTTTGGTTTCGGTATAGTTGGCGCCTTTGCCCGCCAGGCGGCGTTTCTAGGGTTGAGCCCAGCTGACTGGACGCTGGACACTGGACTTGAGGCAAAAGGACGCTTTGTGCCTGAACTTGCCGTCTTTTGGCACTGAATTTTAATGGTATAAACTATGCCAAATATTTGCCTTGAGAATCAGATTGAAATACGCAGCAGCATGCACAAAATGCGATTTCTTTTCTCTTGCCATTTGGATTTAAATTCAAAAATAGTTTCAATGCTTAAATCGAGTCTATGCGAAATTCAAAACGAATAAAAGTTGCAATATTTAAGCATTGGACTAGATACATAAATGGAACTTGAATTCATTCAAGGATTTTAAAGTGAAATTCAGAGTCATTAAAAAATGTTTCTAAATTATACAGTTGTGTGGCATTCTAACATAATAATCCTGTGTTATTTTTCTTATTTGCTGCGAGTATCTTAAATGATTTTAATGGTCGATTTACTTGCGAATATTTCGCTTAAGCTAAGGCATAATTACAGTACGCAACCGAATATATATATATATATATATATATATGTATATATGTATATGTATATATAGACATCCTCTCCCCGTTCCGGCTGGCTGGCATCTCAAGTCGACTTCGCTGCCGATAATTTAATGGTCTGCCATTTAATCTGCATTGAATTTATTATCTCGGAAAAATTAATCTTGATATGTGGCCCGCTTATGGCGACGCTTGCTAACAAAAATAGCTAAAAAGCAGCGACAAGCACGCGTCGACTTTCTCTCTCTCTCACCCTTAACATCAACCTGCCACCCTCTATCTCTATCACTACCTCGCCCTCTCACTCTTTGGGTTTGGTATATTTCTCATAAAAATTTGCAATTGCTGGCAACGCATCTGTTCTCCAAGTGTCTCTAAATCTTTAAAGAATTATTTACTACAGTTTTTCTTGCGCCCGCAGACGACGCAGTTTGAAAAACCACAACAACAGCAGCAGCAGCAACAGCAAATGGTGGGTGATTTGCAGACAACCCCACAGAAACAGGCTCAGTTCCACCGTCCAAGGCTGACAATGTCACGCCAACAGCAGCAACAGCAGCAGCAGCAGCAGCAACAGCAGCAACAGCAGCAGCAACCACCGAGTGCTGAGCCACAGTTGAGCCACCCTCATGTTATTGCTTGCTACGCTTGCCATTGTCCGCTTTCACGTCCGCCGCCCCCGCCCCGCTACCCTACCCTGTCCTTGCCTCAAACGAGTTCCCATTCCGTCTTGAGTCTTGGCGCCCTGCCAGCGCACACTGGTGCCAAGCCATGCAAAAATGCAATAGAAGTTATTTTTTGAAAGAAAAAAATCAGTAAAACTTATCTAAATCAAATTGCGTGGCAATAGGGTTTAGCAATCACATAATAAAATTAGAAAACATAAATTATGACTCTATCTGCAATATAATTGCAGTTAAATTTATATTTAATTTAACTCAAAATCGTATAATCAAGAAGTGAGAAGTGAATTGTTATTGAAATGTTTCTTTATCCAAGTTGATATGCTTATTTGAGCTGTTAGTGGAACCAAGCTATGAAATATTGGCTGGATAGTCATAGATTTTGTAGCTATTTGAACCACTGTGCCGAAAGCATTGCGGTGCCTTGTCTGGAAATTTATTATGTTATGTCTCCGGCTTCGTTCCGGGCGCCATCAGTGGGTTAAGGTTTCTTTTTTCTACTTCCATTTTCGCGTGTGTGTGTGTGTGTGTGTGTGTGTGTGTGTAATTGTTGAAGGGCATGTCGGCCATAGCCCAAACCAAACTAAACCGAACGCAATACCAATCGCAAGTCCCCCACTCCCCAATGGTGTCCCCTGCCCGTGGGCTGTGCCAGTTTTTGTGGATCTGTGCTAGCTTTAGCTATAACTATAGCCATCGCTATAGCTATAGCAATTTCTATGTCACTCGCTTTTGCTGTTGCTGTCGCTGTCGTTGTCGCTGTCCTTCCAGCCATCATTCAATTTTAATCAGCATGACTAAATCTCGCCGGCCAGACAAGACTCTAGAGCCGCCAGCTCCCGGCTCCCAGCTCCCAGCTTCAATTTCTGTACCAGTGTCGCCGTGTCTCGGGCTGCTTATCGGTACTGGCAACTTGTGCGTTGAATTTGGCAAACAAAACAAAAAAAAACTAAGCAAAATGAACTGCTAACTTTGCCCGGGTTGAATATTTGATACCCTCACGAACAATAGTAGCAGCATATAATTGGCATAGTACGATTCATTAGTTAGATAAAATCATTCAATCTGATCGAATCATGTCAAATAGTATAAAATTTACGACCGATTATTATTGAATTTTCTCAAACTTTATACAGCTTTCTGGCGATCCTACTTTCGGAAGGATGACGAGTCTTTTTCAATATATCACATTTCCACAAAGAGAAAATATTAACGTTTTTATAAGAATGTTTATATATTGTGTTAAATTCAAAAGACTCCTTTCTAAGCGTATGCAAAAGTGGCAAAAAAAAAAAAAAAAAGTTGACATTTAGTAAAGGAAAAGATTGTGAAATGCGACAGCAACAATAGAAGCAACAACAACTGACAAATTTCAACAGCTCTGCTCCACATTGTTGTTGTTACTGCTACTGTTGTTGTTGTTGTTGTTATTCGCATTGCAATTGAAATGTTTGCCATTCCGTGTTGTTGGCCGCTTTGCGTTTTGTGCCATTTGCTCATTTCTTTTATTATGGCTAAGTGAATGTTTATGCCCGATTTCCGTGCATATGTGGCCCCTTAATGCCACATATGTCAGACATTGTCCGACTCCGACTACGACTCCGTCAGCGGAGACGACCTGCTCCCATTTCCCATTGAAATCCATTTGAAATCCATTTTCATATTTGCAAGCAGACATTTGGCATTTGATGTGGCTCTGATTTCATTTGAGTCTCCTTTTCAACTGCTGCCACTGCTGCTCCTCTGCTCCTCTGCACTTTTTGCTCAATTTCTGCGTACTTTGTAGCCTTGGCACTTTTGGGGTTATCCTTCAGTTTGTTGCTTTGCTTTATTAGCCAGGGCACAAGTTTCAAATGTATTGTTGTTGATGTTGGCTACGAGCGATTTGACAACATTTAAACGATTTTCAAGTGTGCCACTGCTCAGTACAAGGTACTTTGGGGGTCGACAGAGTTGCCACACAGCAGCAAAAATTCGCACAGAGCAGGGGAAGGGTGAGTAGGGATGGGGGCAGGGGCAGATAATAAACATGTTCACATCTGTGCTGAAGTAAGAAGCAATCGCATTGAATGCAATTGCATAAAAAAGATCATTGTGTGTGCATTCAATAAATTCAATAAATGCATTCACTGCAAAGTGAGTGCATAATGCATGAGTGTGTGTGTGTGTGTGTGTGTGCGTATAGTTGAATTCGATGTTCAATACTCAATTAGCCACACATTAATGCATTGAATGCTAGCAGACTGTAGAGTTACTCAAGTGCCGCACAAACGAGCATTTGATGAGTATGATTCGCATTGAGTTTTATGCGCAGTGTTCTTTAAAATTTATGAGAACTACAATTGCCTAATGCTCACCGCCACTGCAAGGTGCCATCCTGTATGGGTATTTATCGAGTAATCGAGTGTGAAAAAGCACAATCTATCAGTTAGTTACTACAAAATGCATTGCTGTCTTCAAAACATATATTTTATATATTTTCCGTTTGACTCAATAACTGTTTATTTTGATCCCAGTACAGATCGGATTTTTTCCTTAGACTAATAAAATACAATGGTGGTTTTTTTGTTGAATATTATTCGATAAGTTGAAAATTGTACTAAACTACACCTAATTATTGTTATGCAATACAGTTTTCACAAGTTATCAACAATACCCCCCCCCCCCCCCCACCACACACACACACACACTCACACACACACGCACACTCACATGTGCTGCTTCTGTATTCATATTTGGCTGTCGTCTGCCTTTTTCGCATGCTACTTAGCACTCGAAGCAAATTAGTTGCGCCTCGGCACAATTGCGACTATAAATCAACACATGCAACAACAACAACAACACGAAGATTTGCAACAGATTTTTAATGGTGCCCAAAAACGAGCACCCGTCGAATGCGGATGCAGCGCAAAAAAAAAAAGAAAAGGGAAAAACAAAAACAACTCTTAGAGTCTTGTGAGTCCCTCAGGTCTCTAGTCCTCGGGCAAGTGTCGAGTGTCTGATTCACCCTCATGTCCCAACACCCAACACCCGCCACCGCCCCCGGGCCCACCACCCAGCCAGCAACGACCCTGTCGAATGCACAAAGCGCACGCACAATTGTGCAAATTGACAGATTTATAACAAAGTGCAATGAATAACAGCATTATTCACATTATTCACATTATTCACAAGGGTGCGACACTGGAATTGAGGATTGCGAGGCTGAGGCTCGGCATAAAATCGATGGCGATAGAGGATTGCATCTTAGACCGTAAGACTCTGAATGCTGATATTGTCATTTCGATTTCAACAGGCGCCGTAATGGCCAAACACACACACATACACACACACACACACACACACACACACACACACACACATAAACATAGAGACGACTTTCATAATCCCTGTGGCAGACCAAGAAAATGGGGGCATGCCTTCGAGCTGAGCGGACGGACAAGTTCCCACAAAGCCCTGATGATGATGATGATGATGCGGTCCGGATCCGAGTCTGAATCCGGCATTACCCCAGTTTCAGTTGCAAGTGAAAATAAAATTATAACGAAAAAAATGAAACAAATCTATGAAGTTCAATCAGTTTTAATTGATTCATTTCGGGGTTGTGGTGAGTGCAGCATGTACAGTGGTAGGGGTAGGGGTAGGGGTAGTGGTAGGGTGAGTGGCCGGGTGGAGAGGGGAGGGGAGGTAAGCGCTGCCCGCTGCTCGACAGATAATGATGATGTTTTTGTAGCTGCCGCGTTGACTGTTAATATATTTATTATCTTGGGAATATTCGAGAGCGGCTGGCTAAAGCGACGCCGACTGCAGCGCTGACTGCGACGCTGACTGAAGCAGCGGCAGCGGAAGTGCCTCGTTGATTTGAAATGGAGCCATGGGTCTGAGTGTGAGTAGGAGTATGGGTCTGCGTTCGGGTCTGGGCCAGGCCGCGAATTTATTATGATTAAAGTTGAAAAGTTGAAATTGATGCTGCAACAGCTAAAGACACCGGGAGGGGGAGGGGGAGGGGGAAAAACGGGAAATAACCGTAAGAATGTTGCAGTTGGTCTTAAAACTTAACCGATTTTGAAAAGGAATGTCTTCTTGATCATGGCTTAGTCTTTATGCTAATGCGGCATTTAAATCTAAATATACAAGTTTTGTTTCAAATTCATGCAAAAATTCAGACCTAAAAAATGGCATGTGGCATGATTCCGAATTTTCGGATTTCCCATCCCAAGACTTCAAACAGCCAAAACTTTGTCCAAATGGATCAGATTTTCAATACCCACGTAATTTTGATCATGGTTTCTTATATATATATTAATTCTACATCTAAAGATGAAAAATTTAATTTGTTTCTGATTTTCTTTCAAACATACTAACTATCCAAACCGTAAAAAAAAACTTTGCAAAACTTCAAACCGCCAATATTTTGACAAAACTAAACTAATTTTCAAAAGAAAGGTTTTTTCAGTCAAGTCTATAATAATACTACATTTAATTCTAGAAACGAAATTTGTCGTCAAAATTCATGTTGAAATTATATCCAAAAAATCGTATTTATATATCAAAATATAATTTTTAAGCACATTTACTATTTAGGATATTTGAATATTGATTTAAACTATAAATTGTTTTGTATGAAAGGATTAAATATTTATTCAAGTTTAATTTGAATGGATAGTATTAAAGGAGTATTGTAGATTTGTACTCACCATAACAATGCTCCATTTCTTGCATATGTGACGCAGGGCTTTTTTGTAGCATCACGGTTTCATGGTCCAGAAGTTCTTTTTGGGTTTCGCGCCGGTTGCCATGGTAACGGATGATGCGGCGCCCGCTGCCGAGCCGCTGGCGGATGCAATCGAACGTCCCGACGCACGCTGCTGATCCGCTGAGCAGCGACGGGGATAGTTAAATGGCGACAATGAGCTGCCACTCGCCGTTTCCGAGATGCCCATATTCATGCCCCCCATGCCCATATTCATGCCACCCATGCCCATGTTCATGCCCCCCATGCCCATGTTCATTCCCATGCCCATATTCATGGCCATGCCCATGCCGGCAATGCCCTGATCCTCGCCACAGCTGGCCATGCTGCTCTTCGATGTTGATGTGCCCGATGCTGTAGAGGAGCGGCAGCTGCGCAAATTGTGCGGCAGTGTGTTTGTGTGTATATGATTGTTGTTGTTGTTGCTGCTGCTGTTGTTGTTGCTGCTGCTGCTGTTGTTGTTGCTACCATGGGGCATCATGGGGTTGGGATTGTGACTGTGAACGTGACCCGGACCCGAACCCTGACCCAGACCCAGACCCTGACTGTGACTATGGCTATGGCTAGTGGGCGTGCCCGTCTTATAGTAGCGCAAACTTTCATTATAGCTGGCGCCGCTGCTGCTGCCGCTGCCACTGAATCCGCTATCGAGATCGCCCTCATCAAACTCGGGATTGATGCAGCTACTGTGCGCATGATCCTTCAGCTCCATGCTGTTCAGCGTGCTCGACAGATTCTCCAAGCTGGCATGCGAGGCAGAGCTCGAATTGGAGGCGGCACTGGCAGCAGCGCCGCCCAACAAGCCACCGCGACGTGGACGCTGTCCAGTGCTGAGCACATTCTTGCCCTGCACCGAGGATGAGGATGAGGAGGAATTGGCGCCGACTGCGCTGCCGCTGCCACTGCCACCACTGGCGCTGCCGCTGCTGCTGCTGTTGCTGGGAGCGGGCGCCTCATGCTGCACATCATTGGAACTGGCACTGGCCGGTCCCACATGGGTGGGACTAGTGTCTGGCGGCGTTGGCGGCATAATGAGCGCCTCCAATGACAGATTGAGCTCATCGAGCACACGGAAATGATTGTGCTGGACGCGACGCAGCTCCTCCTTGACATTGCCGGCACTGGATGTCGCAATCCGATTATCCGAGAGCACCTTGCGTATCTTCTGATCGCTTACCTCCTCATACAGATTCTCGGTGGTGCCATAACGTGTCGTATACGTATGTCTGTCCCGCTCCTCGGCGCTCGGCGACGACGATGTCGATTGGCCGCTGTGCGATGATGACTTTGATCGGAAACTCTTTGCCAGCAGGGCGCGGATGGAGTTGCGTGGTGGACTCTTTGACTGGCCCTGATGATGATGATGATGTTGTTGTTGTTGCTGCTGCTGCTGATGATGATGATGCTGCTGCTGCTGATGATGATGTGGATGATGGCCATTGCCCTGGCCCAAACCCAAGCCCAGTCCCTGGGTGGGCACATTTGTATGGCACTTGGCCGCTCCGGGCTCGTAATATGCATAGGAGTAGACATGATTGAATGGTGCAGCAGCGGCTGCAGCTGCAGCAGCAGCACCACCACCGCCTGGACCTGCACCACCGGCAGCTCCAGCTCCATTGTAGGCCACATGGAGCGATGGTGTCGAGGACATGCCAGCTGCCGAGGCGGCGCCATGCGAGGGCGTGGCACTGCTGCTGCTGGGCGTCATAACGCCAGCGGCAAAGCCATAATCCAGTGATGAAGTCGAAGACGACGACTGTGTGTTGCTGGTGGTATTGGTAGGCTCAAAGCGCTCCATTGTGGCAGCAATGTTCTTGCGTGACCATTTCACCTAAGACACAAATCACAAGATTCAATTATATGTCAATTAAAAACATGATACAAAAGTTCATATGAAATTAATATTGATGCACAAAAATACGTATTTGTGATCAGCATCACCAAAAATGAACACAGCTCAAGGGAAGCCGGATCATAGTGAATGACTATAGCCCAAGATAGTCAATACATTAATGGTAGTAAGAAAGGCAAGTTCATCCTGAGAGTGCTTACAGCGTTTGAGAATTCTAAGCGCATACAGCATGAAAATTGCTTTTTGGTCTTGCATGTTGACAATATATCGATATATATTTTTGTGATAATTCTTTTGCATGGCAAATATATCAATGCTATATTTTTGGGCGATATTTTTCTGAATTTTACATTTGCTACCAAATTAAAAACTTAGCAAAACTGCCAAAATAGAAAATTACAATTTAGATATGTTACAAAACAATTTAAATATTAAAGCTAGCTTCGTCAAATAATTTAGCACCAATGAAAAATCGTGTTATTAATTTATATACATATATTTATTTTGTACCTGCTGTTCGACATCCATTTTGTGATTGCTGCGGCGACTGTGGCCACGTCGTCGCCGCTCCGTGAATGGCTCACCATGGCCTTGGCCTTGGAGCAGCAGCAGTTCGCCATTTTGCTGTTGGGCGGCTGATGAGGCGGACGACGGCGGCGTTGGCATGCAGAACTCAATGCTATCCATATCGTCCGGAAAGATTAGATCGCCGCGATGATGGCCATGATGATGGCCCAGTGTGGCGGCGCCATGTCCCATGCTGCCCATACCAACGCCCAAACCATGTCCATGTCCATGCCCATGTCCATGCCCATGCCCATGTCCGTGTCCGAGGCCATGTCCATGGCCGTGACCGCTCATAGTAAGCGGCTGATTGCGCTGAATGTGCCGCATCGAGCCATGTCCGGGTGCACTGTGCACAGCCACCGCTGTAGTTTGTCCTGCCAGCTGATGTTGTTGTTGTTGCTGCTGCTGCTGCTGCTGATGTTGTTGCTGCTGATGTTGCTGCTGCTGTTGCAACATTGGCGGCGGATAGTCAGCCGGCGGCGGCGGCGCAAAGCTGGCAAATTGTGGCGAGGCGCAACGGTTCTGAAACTTGGAGGCGGAGGCGGCGGCAGTGCTGCTGGAGGCGCTGCCCGGATACATGTTGATGCTGGCGGCTGTGGTCTTATCAAAGTTATCGGTATCGGTATCGTGATAATCGCTAATATCCAGTGGAGTGACGCTGACGATGCTCTCAAGCGCTGACAAAGCGCATCATCTGCAATGGAGAGACAGAGAGTGGGAGAGGGAGAGAGAGAAAGAGAGAAAACAAAGCTATTAATCAGCGTTGGAATTGAAAGCGTTACGAATGCGCATGCGGGCGGATGGGGCAACAGCACCACCAACCCAAAGCCACAGCCCAAAAGAGTAACAGAAGCAGAAGCAGAAGAAGAAGCAGAAACGACACATGACTGACATGCCATGCCAAAATCCCACAAATAAAAGCTGGAATTATGAGCTTTGCTCCGGCACTGAAGCAGCGAGAACTCCAATCCCAATTTATATAAGTGACCGCCAAACAAAACATTGTTGCCGCCACAACAACAGCAACAGCAACAACAACAACAACACGAATGTAAAACATTTGGCGTTGGCATACCAAGTCTCAGTTCCCAGTTCCCAGTTCCCAGTTCTCACATTCATAGCTGGCCACTCGACGAAAACCATAAAACAGCATTAAAAGCTATTAACAGCCACCGAGCACAGGCAAAGTTTGTTCTATACCCTGTAAATGGTAACTGTAACAGCTCTATGAATTCTTCCGTCAGTTAGGTGATATCATGCATATTCAACACTATATTTGCTTAAATTACAAATTTGATCGTTCTTTTTTTAACGCTTGACAAATTTCACATTTTTCAAACAAATTTTTCAAATTTAACGGTTTAAAGTATATCCGTAAAGCATCATAAATGAGTATCGGCTATCCGCCTCCATCAATGGTTTTTTGTGGTGAAATTCTCGATATCTTATCGGATGACACAGTCCCTATATAAAGGGGCTCGATTCCTACGGAGCTCAGTCTGCTTCGACAGTTCGTCGAGGCAGACTTCATTTTTTTTTCTGATACGTTTCTTCTAATATATTTGCCTGCATGAGCATTATAGCCTCAATCGCCTCCTTTCCTCATCTTGGAAACTTCGAGAGCAGCTGCAATACATTTTTTTTTTTTCTGATATATCTGATATATTTTTTTTCTGAATAATAATCGGTTCTATAGAGTTACTATTTGACTGAACACATGGCTGAAAAAAAGAGACACACACTGGTCTTTACTTAAAAGTGTGGATTTTTTTTGCTTATATTTTTTTTTCTGCTCTATATCGTGGATTTCTGTCACCTCATTCGCCTCCTTCCTTATATTGGAAACGTCGAGGGCAAACCAATCTTTAGAGAGCGCCATTTTTTTTCTGATATATCTGATATATTTTTTTCTTCTGAATAATAATCGGCTCTGTAGAGTTACTATTTGACTGAACACATGGCTGAAAAAAAGGATTCTTGAAATTGAAAGCAAATCGTCGAGACACACTGGTCTTTATTTAGAAGTGTGTGGATTTTTTTCAATTTTTTTTTTCTATTTTATATTGTTGATTGCTGTCGCCTCCCCTTTCCTTATCTTGGAAACGTCGAGGGTAAACCAATCTTTAGAGAGCGACTGCAAAACATATTTTTTTTCTGATATTCCTGATTTATCTGATATATTTTTTCTTCTGAATAATGATCGGCTCTGTAGAGTTACTATTTGACTGAACACATTGCGGAAAAAAAGGATTCTTGAAATTGAAAGCCAATCGTCGAGACACACTAGTCTTTATTTTTTTTTCAAATATTTTTTTTTCTGCTTTATATTGATTTCTGTCGCCTGCTTTCCTTATCTTGGAAACGTCAAGAGCAAACCAATCCTTAGAGAGCGACTGCAAAACATGGTTTTGTTTACACATCTTCTCAATGGCTCTGGCTCAATGGATTTTATAATTGTGACGACTTGTACAAAAGGCGACTTATAATTCCACCCTACTACATAACGAGATCTTGGAGTGCCCTACATCCACAAAGAGAACAGACTGGACTGCCAGAAAACAGACTGGCAAAATCACCTCGTAATGAATCTATTGGAAAACAGCATCCACATACGTCGACTCAAGAGGAGGAATCACCCGCTGGACCTGGACCTGCAGCCTTCCAGCCATCCCAGCCACCTCAGGAGTGATGATGAACCGGTGAGTGTCACCAAAGACGCTCACCATTGGCCAGGCAAGAAGTCTTGTCTGTGATTTGATATATTTCTATGAAATTTTCTTATTGTTGAAAGATGGATTGTAAATAAAATACACTAGAAAAATAAATATCTTTTTATTGATAAGATAACTTGACTTTATCATTTTGTTTAAAGGGTGCCTAGCAGTCGGTGCACCGCTGGTAACCAGACCCTCCTTTCATTTCATTCTTCTTCTTCTCGTGCGTGTGTGACTGTTAGCAGAGCCGAAAACTGAGATCCGCTCTATATTCGCTATTTATTTCCCTTCGTCCGCCCACTGTTAATCCGCTGACCCCCCCGCTGGCTGCCACCCCCTTTTACGACCGTGACCATAAATCAATCAGAG
The DNA here is from genome assembly GCA_035045305.1 of Drosophila maculinotata. NCBI lineage: Eukaryota > Metazoa > Arthropoda > Insecta > Diptera > Drosophilidae > Drosophila > Drosophila maculinotata. Next base: position 11,989,798 of record JAWNPD010000679.1, on the reverse strand, counting down.
CAGAGCAGAGCAGAGCACAAGGAGCAGAGTCCCTTTATGAGTCAAGTCAGCGGCAAGAGACGTCCAGTGCCACGTCCAGGCCGAGGCCACAGCAGCTAATCCTTGAGGCAGTCAGTCGCACAGTGCTCGCCTCAAGGCCAAGTTGCAAATGCCGCAGCAGACCCAATTGAAAATCGCTGCTTGCAAATCTCCTTTTTTTTTCTTCATGTTTTTGCAACTCTTCAATTGAATGCAGTGCTCGCTACAGATTTCTTGTTATTGTTATTTGTTGTTTGTTGTTTATTTCCATCATTCCAGCATTCCGATTTCCATGCACAGCAATAACGAACTACAAACAACAACAAGCTGCCAACTAGCAACTGGCAATCATTTTTCTCCCACGCTGATTGATATATCAAATTGATAGCCGTGTGGCATGGCCAAAAATGTTTAGTTGCTTTTATTATTGCACTGGCCGTAGCAGCTGGCCAGCCAACCAAACCAACCAACCAACCAGACAACCAACTCTTTGACTCACTGAACACCTACCCATCTGCCATCCCCCATCCCCATCTGCCATCCCCACGCCGGGTATTCCCCCCGCGCAGCCATTGCAACACTCAGCGTTGCGTATTCTCGTACTATTTGTTTCTTTAGTTTGCCCTTTTTGCGGCCATATATTTTGTTGGCCTTTTTGTGTTTTAGACGATTGCATTTCACATGCAAATTTTAACGAGTTGTTTGTGGTTGTCTATAGGCGCCTGCCACAACGAAAACAACAACAACAACAAAAAGCATTTATTGCTTTTAAATGGCATTTTTCTCACTACAATATCAGACATCAAAATTAAAAAAAAAAAAAAAGAAGAAAAAAACAATGTGCCAAAATGTAAACAAAAATGTTTAAGAGCTGAGTGGACAACAGCAGATTTTACAATGTGAACATTGGATCGGATCACTATATTATATTACTACCAAGGGAACAATCAGTCGAAAGATGAGTACTTTTATTACTATTTATTTAGATATGCCCACAAAACCAATCAACAGACCGACGGATGTGATGTGTTTATAGTGATCAAGAATATATATACTTTATGCTTCCTTATCGCTGTCACATACTTTTACACAAAATCATTATACCCGTTTTCAATGGGTTCAGGGCATAAAAATGTGTTAAATTAATTTACATGTCGCCTTTTATTTTGATGCAAATCGATTGGTAATAAATAAAAATGGTTCTATCTACATTGATATTTAAATTTAGATGTGAGCACATGTTTCGCAATACACAAGAGTACATAGATAAAGCTAAATATTCTTATTGTAAATCAGCTGTAGCTGCAACTACTATAAATGTGCATATGTGCGAGTATCTGCTAGAAGCTTGAGGTATCTTATGGATACGTGGAGATGCCGTTTATTAGGCAGCAAAATCGCCACAGTTTTGCCATCGAGATAGCTAGAGACAAAGATTATTGAATTAAAAGTTTAACAATGCTCAGTTAAACTGTTAGATTTAAATAAATATAATATCAAAAAATAATTATAGCAATAAAAGTGACAAACCTTATGAAAAGGATATACATTAAACAGATTGTGGCAAAAACTCTGACCCAATGGGACAAATTTATTGGCACAGAAGTCGCTAGCCCGACACACAGTCGTTGTCTCCCACTCAGCCACGCCCCCTACTTCTTTGTCCGAATGCCGCTCATTAACACATTTTGTGCATGTTGTACATCATTAGAAGCCAACAACAGACTCAAAACTGGGCACTGGTAACTGGTAACTGGCAACTAAGAACTCATTGCTGCATATGTGGCATGTGTGACATGTGGCATGTTTCGTTATTTCGGACAATGCTTTTCTGACACGTGGCAGCACGCAGCACGCAGCACACACACACACACACACACACACACACACACACACGCACACACCCTTGAATGTTGCCATAGCCCCAAAAATGCATTGATGTCAATGGCAAAGCGAACGATGGCTTCACTCATTCGTTCATTCATGCATTCATTCATTTATTCACGCACTCACTTTACTCATTCATACACGCATTCATTCAGTTGCCTTGGGCCTTGATACCGTTAGCAGCATGCAGCATAGGAAAATTGGCCAATTTGGCGAAGAGTTCAGAGCGGAAATGCAACTGCAACTGAACTCGATGCGGATGCCGAAACAGGGATCGCAACGGTACAAGAGCAGGCATTTCATTTGTGGCTAGCCATTTGGCACACCCTCCTCGCCCCCATCAACCCCACCAACTCCAACTCATTGTTGCCTGCACCCTCTCACTTGCTGCCGCACTCCACGTAATGACTTTAATTAACATACAGCGCATGAAGAGCAATTGTTGTTGTTGTTGTTGCTGTTGCTGGCACTGGTGTTGGTGGTGTTTTGGTGGTGTTGCTCCACTTGTGGGCGCTGCTCCTCTGGCTGCAAGTGGCTCGCTCAAGTGGAAGTTTTTGGCACAATGCGAAACAGCTGCGAGCAACTGAAACACGAAATATGGGCCACAGCAACAACAACAATTCGCAGGGGGGGAAACAATTATTTAATGAAAGCGAAATTCTTTTTAGTTGTTTGTTTTCTTACTTTTTTTCCATCTTTCAGCACTTTTTTTTTTTTTTGATTAAACATATTGAATAGGTACAACTTGAATAACAATAACAATGCCAAATAAATAATAAATGCCTTGAAGTTATAAATCGTAACAAAAATTAAATAAATGTACACAAAATATGTCATTTTAAAAATGATAAATACTAAGCACAATAGAAAACATCTTTAAAGCAATTTTTTAGTCATAGTTTCGAGTGTAGATTAGTACTGCATTTAAATATGGAAACACGTCTTTCCACTGCCTTAGCTTTGTCAAAACTAAAACGGGTTTCATCATTATGGTTTATATATCTATATTAAAAATCGAAATTTTCGTCAAAAATGCAAGTTTAAATTCTAACCAACAAAATCGACATAACCACTAAATGTTATTTAATTCTGTTTTTTTTTTTTATAGTTTTTAAGCCATTTATTTCACACAAGAAAGTCGATCGATTGTTCATCAAATTTCTGAGCTTGTCTGCATTATCTGTGAAATTCATTAAAATTTTGCCACTGGCTATAATAAATGAAAATGCTGAGCTTAATTTCCGGTTAACGTAGCATTCAAATAGCATATCCTGATATGCTTTACTTGCAACATGCAACTTGCAACTTGCAAGACAAAACCAATCCTTTTGCAACGCTCTGGCTTTACTTATTCCCAGCTTGTTTAGCTAGTGTCAAGTCTATGTCTCCGCACCCCCACACACACACACACACACACGCACACATATACTCTAAGACACATCTCCTGCTTACTTCTGCCCCCTCAGTCAAGGAAAATAAAAAGGAAGGCAAAAGCAAAGCAATGGCAAATCTAACCAAATGCCAACACAAATTTTGTTTGCGCTTTGTATTAGGTTGACAAAAATCAACACCCAGACGGACGACGATGTTGTCGGAGCTTTCCCTCAATCAGAAGTCAGACAGCGAGCAGAACATGCAAGGAGGGGGGTGCGGTGTGTGGTGTGGTGTAGTGGCTGGATGGGGTAGATGGTGCAGTTACAAGAGATAGATTTATGTTGCCGAGCCACCCACACAAGCACGCGCTGCAGATGAGTCAGGCGGAAAACGAGGAGGCAGCTGTGTGTGTGTGTGTGTGTCTGTGTGTGTGTGTGTGGAGCGGGTTTAGCTGTTTGTCTTTTGCAAATGTTGGCAATATTTTGCGGTAAAAGGTGAATTTATTAGCACTCCCCACGCAGCCAGTTCGTCTTTCTTTCAAATTATGGTCGCCATATGTGTGTGTGTGTATGTGTGTGTGTGTGTTTCGGTGGGGAGAAAAGAGATTCACACATACACACACACACACACTCTCAGCCTCGCACACAACTCTTTTACTTGGCCAACTAATTTCAGGTTTTTCTTATTTTGTTGTTGGCTGCATCTTCAGTTTACCCCCCGCCCCATTCGCCCCTTGGCCCAGTTCTTATCGTAGGCGCTGCAATTTAAAACACATTTTCGGGGATTAAAATCTTGACAAATCATAAACAAAACGGCGGCGGCGTCGGCGACGCTGAGGCAGCTGCACGGCCAGCACGCAATTACGGATACATTTGTATCTGTAGCTGTAGCTGTATCTGTATTTGTATCTGAATCTGTGGCTGATGCCGCCGCCGTCGCCGTCGCTGTCGCTGACTGATTTACTTTGGCCTAACAAAAGAGAGACCCAAAAAGAAAACAAAAACAACAAAAAAGTCACAGAGCCCCAAAAAGCCACAGACAATGACAATAAAATGCCACACACAACAAGCAGCTGAGATGCATATCTCAAAGAGAAAGAAATAGAGAGAGAGAGAGGGGAGAAACGTTACGTGGAAAAACGCTTGCAGCTTCCCAAAACTTTTGTCCAGCGACACTTTATGAAATAGAAAATGAATATCTTTAGCTACATTGAACGATAGCGGGCAAGTGAGGGGGGGGGGGAGGAAGGGGGCTTTGGGATTGATACCTAAGGCCAGCGGCAGCCGCATAAAAGCCACAAGAAGATACGCATCTTTTTGGATTGTTGCTCTTCAATTTTTAAGCCGATTTTTGGTTGACTTTGGCTGCGACATAAAACACAATAAAACTGATATAAAAACGCTGGCCCCTAAGCCAGTTGTTGTTGTTGGTGTTGTTGTTATTGTTGTTGGGTGACAACATGCAATGGGTGAGATGGGCTGGCAGTTGTGGCGGAGGGGGAGGAGGCATACCAAAACTGACAACGCTTTCAACGCATGTCAATTCCGACATTTTCAAATTCCAATAAGTTTATTGTTGTTGTTGTTGTTGTTGCTGTGATGTTCTTTGATAAAACGGTAAAATAAACAAAGTGCACACACACACACACATACACACATTTACAAGATAATCGGCCATATACGGGGCGCTCTCTTTAAAGTGTATTCCGAAACTTACCATCAAGTCCAAAAAAAACAGCCCAGTTTCCAGATTTTCCGTGCCAAGTGCTCGGCTGTTTATGAATATGGAAATGCTGTAATCATAGAGAGAGAAAGAGATGGAGAGTGAGCACATTGAAAAAACAATTTAATTAGCATGCGTACACTTTTGGCATACACTGTGAAACTGTGAAAGGGAATAATAAGCAGCAGCAGCAGCAGCAGCAGAAAAATGAAAAACTCATCAAAGTAAAATTTGCATGTGGAATGCAAATGTTCCATCAAGCGTAGAAAATTGAGTTACTATTTAAATATGACATACATAGCTACAGTGACTGCCAATTGCCATACAAACATATACACATATACACATAAACACATGTACATAAATATATATGTGTGTTTATATAATTTATTTCGATTTGAAAGTCAACTTTTTTGGGTCACAAACTAACTGCCAAAATTGCATGCCAAATTGAATGTTTGTCAAACTTAAATCTCGAGTTCATCTCAATTAGTTTTCGATATCTGAATGCCTAATTGCATTTCGCAGCTGAAAATTGTGATTGATATTAGTTATTGCAATTGTTTTCGTTGTACTTGGCAATTCAAGTGCAACTTAAACACAATTGCTGTCAATTTAAAGGGCATAAAGCTATTATGATAAAATCTCGAGTTGCGCATAGCTGGAAACTAATAAAGAAGGCTTAATCACATGCGAGACTTGAGATTGTGTCGATAGCTTGGATTGCCTTAAGTTAATCCATATTTTATTTATATACAAATAATAACTAAAGGCAGTCGTACTAAATGTTTTAAGAGCTTTCAGTCATTTTGAAGGAATCACGATTAAAATATCAGTTTGCCTAAAAAACTTATTAAATAATTGCCAGCATTTTTGAGCAGCTTTTGAAACTATCGTTCCATACACATTTGCCGACTGCACACAAACTCTAAAGCACTGAAAAAGCCAAAAAAAAAAAATGAGAAGAAAAAAAACGTGAGAGTAGACATTGAGCCGCGTTGGGCTAATAAATTTGTGGGGCAAAAATAAATCCACAAAATAAAAAGCCAAGTAAAGCTCATAAAAAATGTCAGAGCAGAGACCGCAGAATTCACGTTTCGATCTATGGAGCAGAGGAGGCGGCAGTCGAAACTCTTTAAGCAGCTTTAACAAAAAACTCGGCATACAAAAGGCAGCGCTGTTCTGCTTTTTGATATATGTATGTATGCGGCGTCCGCTGGCAAATGGGACGCAAAGGGATAAGGTGATATGGGGAAGGGGGGCAGGTAGGGGGGGGGGGGGGGCTGTCACAAAGTCCGAGCTCAGGTCTCGTGAGTTCAAGTCACAATTTGAGTTTGAGTATATTTTTTTATATACATATTTTATTTTAGATGACTGCGACTGGGACTGGAACTGGAACTGGGACTGTGGGCAAAGTCATGTTCCGCAATGTCAGACGCAAAATGTTTTAATTGAGCGAGTGTTGGGAAACGACAGAAAGTCAAAGAGACCAGAGAAGTGTTCCATTTTAGCTAACAAAAAAATGGAATAAAATACAGTTGGCAGTCGAAAAAGTGAAAGCATTTCATAAAGGAAACCAAAGCAAACGTAAAAAAAAAGCCCCAGAAGCAGCATGCATACAACCTGAACCTGAACCAGTGACTAGAAGTGGCAGAGGAAGAGGTAGCAGGGCAGAGGCAGAGACAGAGGCACAGGCAGGAGCTGAGGCACAGGCAATGGCAATAAAATAAAATAGAATTTTAAACCACAGGCAAACGTGCGTTATTCATTTTTGAATTTATAACACAATTGGGAGAATGTCGTTGCCGCGTGCAAAATGCCAAAGGAGCTGAAAGGACGAGCTTGAAAAGCTGAAGGTGAACTAGATGCAAACTGGAGCTGGAGGTGGCGCCACAACAGCAACCGACAAAAAAAAAAATGAAAAAAAAAATAGAAAAATGAAAGGAGTGAAAATGCGCAACAAAATAAAATGCGTGGCTCCTTCGCCGTGTGTGACACATAAAAATAGAAATAAATAAGAATGTCTGTATGTGTATGTGTGAGTTTTGTGGTTTGGGTTACCTTTTTTCTTGGATGGTGTTCAACCAGGAGCTGCGCGAGAAGAAAAAGCTTGGCAGTCAAAGGAAATCGTGTCGTGGCAAATGCGACATACTAACGTTGTTGCTACTGTTATCCTTATACCCATTTCCATTCCCTTGTACCTTGCCCTTGCTCCTGCCCTTGCGCTTGCCCTTGCTCTTGCCACCACACTCATGCCAAGTGGCGCCGCTTGCAAATGACGCGAGTTCACAGCAAATTGACAAAAATGTGTGAAGAAAGCAAAGAAAGCAACGCAATGAAAGTAACCTGCGATGATAATCAACATCGTAATGATCATAATGCTCATTATGAACATACAGTACGTACATACTCACATACAAGTCTCAATATGCGAACCTGTGTATGTGTGTGCTTTTCCCAGGCAAAAGTTGAAAGATTAAAGCAAAAAGCCAAATTTAAGCTCATCAGCTTTGAAGGATTATCAATTATGGAACACGAGTACCTTTTAAGCAGGATTAAGTTCGACTAGGTAAGTTGCAAATTAGTTAAATTTATTTCAAATATTTTATGCATTATTATGAACAAATTCCATTGCTGAAACTCGCTACTTTAAGTCGGAAATAAAAGAAGCAGAAGCAGCAAACTTTTTTTTTTACAGAAAAGAATGTTGGTTTAGGTTTTATTTAATTAATAAACAAAATATTTCAAAAAACAAAGATACCTTGTGATAGAATCATTAATAAAAAAAACGAGTTTAATTTATTGCTAAATTGTGGACTCAACGGACAAGTTTTGACTTCAAAAGTTGAGGCAACAGTTCAATAGAGATTTGAAAAGAAATGAACTAGTTCATGCAACGAAAATGACTCATGAGGGAAACTACAAAGAGCATTCAACCCCATTAGAGCTAAGGAACTGGATACCGAATCAAATGGCCAAGTTTGTCGCTCTAATCAATTTACAATTGTTGTCCAATGATCTGTGCTGCAATAATCGTCCGGGCAACCAAATTGTGAAGACCCACAACTACACGACCCTATAGTATATTATATTTAAGTGTGCCTGTGTGTGTGTGTGTGTGTGTGTGTGTGAAGACCCACAGCACAATCTGTTAGGCAGGCAAACCCTTTTTTTTAGCGCTCCAGAAGCCACCTCATGAGTCACGTGCAAAAGTGCTCGGCATTGTCCTGCGCCTGTTTACATGCAGATAACTTTAAGCAACACCCACGTACTACTCCCCGCCCCCCCCCCCCCCCACAGCACTCCGCCCATGACAAAATTAAGCATACATAACATGGCATTTTCATATGCTCATAGTACTCATAGAAATTTGGGTTTGAGGGTGCACTCGCTGTATTCTTTCCAGTACAATCAACCAAGACGATGACGACCTTGTAGCAAAAGTTATTGACTGCACACACACACACACACACACACACACACACACAAACAGTAATGTTGCATGTGAGTGTGCAAATATGTGTGAAATTTATTTGCCACAACTCAGGGTTGCGCTCAACCCTTTTCGGCTTGAAGGGTTGCTGCTGCTCAACTTCGATTACAGCCCCCAATTTTTGTTGTTTAAAATCACTTGATTGCACAAATGCTCATTGAGCTAATTTTATTTCGTTGCACACACAAACACACACACACACACACACACACACACACACACAAAGACTTATATTATAGGAAGCAGGCAACTTGAGCCACGTTTACATTTGATGGGATTCCGATTTCATATGCAAAAGGCCAAAGCCAAAGCCAAAGTCAAAGCCAAATAATGGCTGAAGCCTCAAACCTGTCCGAACCGGCTGTTTGGCTACCTAACTTATTAGCCCTGCGAAATGCTCGACAATGTGGAAAAATTGCTGTTGTGTCCTTATAGCCGAAAGCAGCAAGCAGCAAGCACCAACTACAACAACAACAACAACCACAACAACAACAAACACAGCAACAACAAAAGGCTCATCAAATTACCAGACAACATGGTTGAACTTTGATTCACTTGAGTCAAAAGCATCACTAATTTCATCTTGGCCACTTTAATTAATTACAGCAAAAATGTAAGGACTGCCAGCAAGGACAGTGAAGGAATGTGCTCGGCAAACAAAATACCTGTAATTTTACACGTAAACCAAAGATCATAGGGCAACAACAATTTCTCCCCAAGTGTGCAATTTTCCGACTTTAATCAACATTTTCATCTATTTAATTAACATAGCCAGCTTGCAGCATAAGCTGCTAGCGATTTCGGTCCAATAAATATTCTCATCATTTTCAGAAAGTAAATGATAATCGAAAACTTTGCAAGCTCTCTGGGTAAATTAAAAAGTTTGTATAACTTTTTCAGATGTTTCCATGTTTTTCTTTTTCGTTTGTTAAATGATTCGATTAGGCATCCAAATATTATTCGATATTTAAAATCACAATTTTATCGCATTTTCTACAAGAGCTTCATTTTTACTTCACTTAATTTTCACAGTTGAAAACACTTTTGGAAACGATCTTAAAATGAACACCAAAATAGCCCCAGGAATCCCATTGTCAGCTGCAATGCTTTGGCATTTTGGCAATTAAATCATTTCGGCCATAAATCGAATTTAACTTCCCACATACACTCACACACACACACACATCTTTAGTGTTAATCCAATTAACTGACTTCAAACACATTCCTTTCCTACCAACAACATAAAAAATCCAACAACAACAAAAACAAGCAAGACAAAAAAAAAGAACTAAAAACAGTTTCAAAGAAACTCAAACTTCAAGTTTTATAGTTTGTTTTGAGGCTGCTACAAATTTCATACGAAAGTTGGCTCAAAACTTTTCGACGGCATTTCATTGGAATACCTCCAAAAACAACTCCAACTACATGCAAACAACAATAACAATAACAACAAGCAGCATGGGAGAGGAGCAGCAGGCGCCCCCACATAGACAGATTGCCAAAAGGTGGCAGCGGCTGCCCGAAAATGTTTTCATTGATTTTTACGAGCATCAAACGAATCAAATAAACTCATGTTTTGTTGCTTTTTTATTTTTATGCATGGCGCCGGGCGGCGCCCAACGTGGGGCCCCCTCAAAACCTATTTTCTTCAACAATTTGCAATCACAACAACAACAAGAACAACAACAAAAACAACAACTGGTTGCACTAATATTTTAGCCAGTCTCTCGAACTTGGGCGCTCCACATTGGGGCGCCTTTAACGATGCTGTTGCTCTTGCTGTTACCTCTGCTCCCTCCACGCCTGCTGCCACTGCCATGCCCCAACAGCGTGTGCGTGTCCTGTGACGTGTCGTAAACGCATCATAAACAGCTGACACTTCATATACCATATACCCTACACATACATACACATACATACGTTGTACATGTTTGTGTATATAAACATATGCTGCTGCATTATCATCAGCCAAATTTTCATATTTTTGTACACGTTTTTCCACTAGACAGCAGCAATGCGCATTAACAATATTTGGGAAACTTTTATATGAAATTAAAAATATAATAATTACCACATAATATACATATAGATAATTCATGTATATATCAAATATAATTCACGATAACTTACAACTTAGCCTGGGGATAATTTTTGGCATATAAATAGACTTGTGTTTATTTTTCTCGAGATTATATTTCTGAGAAATGCAATTATGAAAAGGTTTTCAGTCAGCAAATAACATGAATACAAATTAGCTATGATAATTCAATGCAATATTCGATTTAAACTGGCATTATTTTTTGTGATTACGGATAAACGCATAACGGGAAAAATCGAAAAGATAGTGTATACCAAGATTTAATAGACGAAAAAGTTAAAACCTCTAATACGCAAGTAAACACAAATACCAGCGCGTAAAATACTGAATTAAATACTGGCAACTATTGCCAAAATATATAGATTTATATTTTTTTATTATTTTTTTTTATACACTCAAAAAGCAAAGATTTGTCACCAGTTTGTTTAGCTGCTAAAAAGCATACATCGAAGGAAAATAATAACAGAAAGCTGCAGAAAATGTGTGCGATGTTTGTGTTTCTTTATTTAGTGTTGTCACTGCCTGTTGCTTATGCAGCTGCTGCGTGGCAGTGGAAACGCGCTATTTTATCAGTCGTGGCTGCTGTTGTTGTTGCTGTTGTTGCTGTTGTCGCTGGTGTCTGTGGCAAAGGTTTGATTGGCCATAAAAACGCGCATTTGGTGTCGACGTAGTAAGTACTTGTTTCTATGATTGTTGGGTTGCCAGGCATTTTTATGTCAAATGCCGCAACTGCCACGAACAGCACCCACCCCCAGCCCCCCCCCCCCCCCCCCCCCCCCCCCCCCCTGCTGCCCGTTTTGTGGCGCATTTTTTACGAGCTTTCGTATTTGAAAGTCATAAAATGCATTTTAACAGCTCACAGCTCACAGCTCGCAGCCTCTGACAGCGAATCCAGCTGCATGCTTTTTGATGTTGTTTCAAAATGAGTTTGTGTTCTGGTTGTTGTTGTTGTTGTTGTATTAGATTGTTATTGTTAGTGTCATTGTTTTGTTTTTGGGCGCATTAAGTTATTATTATGATTAGGCTGTGCTGGTGAACTTTAACCTCCCTCCCAAAAAAAAACAAGTAAGAGTGCTCTAGTCGAGAGTGCCCGACTTGGATATACCCTGATCCAAGTTCTGACGTTCATTCAAGTTATTTATCTGCATTCATACATAGAAACACACACACACATATACAAACACAAGCTGCTTGCTACGCGTGTCATCAATTGCTTTGCTTCTTCTTCCTTTGGCACCAAACTATGTTACATTGAATCGTTAATAACTTCTGAGTTTATTGTCCGATCGTAATGAAATTTGTAGGACACAAAGATGGCTCATAAATGTGAGACTATGTAAAATCCGAAGGTCATACCTCTTAAAATACGTATTTTTCGATTTCTTGGAGATCGGGGAGGGGTATCCAAAAAGTGAAATGCATTTAACCTCTGTGTGCTATTAGAGAGTATATGTACCAAATTTGGTGACTCTACGTCTTATAACTTTTAAGCTATACCTTAAAAACACTGTTTTGGAAACTTAATTTATCGATAACTTTTGAAAGGATTGAGATATTGAAAAAAAAATGATAAGTTTGTTTAGAGCCGGCAGTACAGTAACTTAAACCTGAATATAAAGTTTCTAGCACTTATAACTTTCAAGTTATGCCCGAAAAACACTTGTCTGAAATCGATATTTATCGATAACTTTTGAACGGGATGAGATATCGAAAAAAAATGATAAACTGGTCTTGTCCCGGCACCACGAGAACTTATATTTCAAATATGAAGTCTCTAGCTTTTGTAGTCTCTGAGAAACGTGCGTTCATACAGACGGACAGACGGACAGACGGACAGACGGACAGACGGACGGACAGACGGACAGGGCTAAATCGACTCGGCTATTGATAGTGATCAAGAATATATATACTTTATGGGGTCGGAGATGTTTCCTTATGCCTGTTACATACTTTTGCACAAAACCATAATACCCCTTTTTCCCATTTTTAATGGGATCAGGGTATAAAAAATGCGCTGCCGGCCAAAAGGCAACGTTAAGCAACGCTTAAAGATCATCCGCATTTGGGGCCAGCAAAACCGTTGCAGCCCAATAAAATGTAATTAATTTGGCACAAACTTTTGCACAGCCAATAAAGCAAGCAACGTGAAGAGGCAGCAACAGCAGCTGGAAAAGCAGAAGCTGAGCCAGAAGCAGAAGCAGAAGTATTTGCATGCCAAGGATGAGCCGAAAGCCACCAAAAATGCCACAGAAACAGCACAAGCCAAGATAGAGGGTGTGTGATGGGGGGTGGGGCGGGGGGTTTGTGCAACAGGAACCGGAGCTGAACCAGCAGCTGCTAGACATGAACTTATAAAAGCTGGCAAAACTCTTGAACCGAACTCCGTTGTGGCGGCAGCGGGGTGTCGTTGGGTGCAGGGGGGTAGGGGGGGCTATGAAACTTGGTAGCGATGACTTCTCTGGCAAGGCTGCATTAAAAAGTTAATAAAAGTGGAGCATGCCACAAGTCGTGCCGCAATTTGCGGCAGCTGCAGCAAGGATATGGATATGGATATGGATATGAATATAAGTACATAATCTTTGTATGTACATCATATGCATAAGCTCCATGTACATATGTATGTATACAGAGAAACAAAAACAACAACAAGAAAAACTCAAATGGCAGGAATAAATAAAGTAGTTCAGTTTTTTTATGTTTTTATGTTGTTGAAATTTGAACTATGATTCCAGCCACATTTGGCTTGAAGGCAGCAGTTCTAGAAAAATTCTTGTTAACAGCTTGAAAATCATATACGTATTTTTAACATTTATTAAATTTAATTACGAATAATGTAAAAGTATTTAGTTGCTATTTTTCACTTATTAATAGTTAGATTTTTGTCAGTGTACAAACCGACATATGTGTGTGTATGTGTGTGGCAGCTAAAAGCATTGGCCATGTTGCGAAAGCAGAAGCAGCAAAATGGCAGAAAAACTTGTTGCAAGGTGCTATAAGCTGCGACTTTGACTTGCCACTTGCTACTTGCCACTTTCCACCCACAGCCCAAATGGCAAACAATTAAAACGCTCAGCATTGAGAGCAGCCAACGGATTCATCGACACACACGCACACATAGAGAGAAAGAGAGAGAGAGAGAGGGAGATAGAGATAGAGAGTGAAGTTAGTACAAGTAACTAATTGCAACGGCAACTGCAACGGCTGCCAAGTGGCGGCGCCACACTTGTGGTTGAGGGTCCCTTATCCGCCAGCCATTCAGTTGGCAACTCAAGTAATGCGGCCAATTGTAAATACCGAATGTGCCTCCACACACACACTCAACTTGCAGCAGAGCACACACACACACACACACACACACACACACACACACACACATGCATACATATAGTTACGTTGGGGCTAATTAAGAACGCATTAAAAACGATTTGCAGTTTGAAACAGAAAGTGCCAGTCATTTGTTAAGGGTGGCATTCAGGTAGCATCGTCTGCTACTCGAAGCTCAACGAAGCAGCCCATCAAATCTCAAGTCAAGAAATATATATATATATATATATATCTATATAGTACAGGAGCTGTGTGTCAATCCTTGAATTTGTTAAGCGATTGATTTACGACTTGAAATAGTTAAGTGCAATTACGATTCAACAGCAAATGAATAGTGGCACTGAATACTGGAGTGCACTGTACAGTGAGTACTTTGGGCTGCTTATTGGCAGCTATACTGAAATCGACCTATTGTCCAGCTGAAGAATACATGAAATAATTAAGCAGCTGCAAATGAAGAGTGGCACCGAGCTTAACTTGAAATTTCACTTAATTACAATTACGCTTTATTGTCTGGCGTAAAAAGTCAATCAGTATAAACTAAACTGAAACCTTTTATGTTTTGAGACGCAAGCAAGTTGTTGCAGAATTTGTGTCAAGTTGAATTTGCGTCATGTTGCAGCCACTATTCAGCTCGAGAAGTGAAAAATTAATGAATCACCATTTATCATCTAGTAAATGCATGCATTCAATTTGAGCTGTGTAATTTGTTTAAGGGATCGACAAACTGATCAGTTAACGATTTAAGCGTGAATCGTGCAGCTGTAAATCTGTTAATTTTGTTTATAAGCCAACCTGCCTGCCTGCCTCTCTCTCTCTCTCTGTCTGTCTGTCTCTCTCGCACTGCTTGTCATTTCCGTCTCTTTGTAAGCACGTGCATTGAATTTTAAACATATTCAATATATACAAATACAAATATATATATACATATGTATATATATCAATAAAAAGCGACAAACGTGATGTGTCCAAGCGTCATTTTGTTTTTTTTTTTTATGTGTTTATGTTGTGCGGATGCCACGCCCCACTTGTTGTTGCAACACCTTCAGCTTTAACTACATTTCGTTTTTAATATGCCGCAGACGTTGCTGTCAAAGTTTTTGCACCCGCCGCACCTTTTGTCACTTCTTCTTACCCCGCTTCCCCCCCCCCACCGCCCGTCAATCTAATTCAATTTGAAGTGCGAGCATTTTGCGTACCAAGTGAAAACTTTGCTGCCAAATCGTTGCGGGCGGCAGAGCGCGGGGCAGGTGCTGCAGAAGGCGGTTGACCGATGTCCAGTGGGCGTGTCATGCATTTTTTTGCTTTCTTTTTGTTTGGCGGGGCGTGGGGCATTGTTACGTGGCCTTGTCGAGTCTTTCATTTGTAATAAGTTGCGAGGCAGTTGCATCGTGTCTGCAGTTGACCGAATATAAAAAGTGCAGCCGCATCGCTACGATGGACCACAGTCACCCCTGCCCCTTCCCCTTCCCAACCCTTTCACACATGTGCACATGTATTGGGCCACCTGCGGCCCACAGTCTGCTCGTACGTGACATTTGGCGGCGCCACAAAAGCACGTAAAAGAAAATACTCTGTAAATCTGTACGTCATTTCTTTTTCCGTAGTTTTCCCAGCCGCTGCTCGCATTTTTTTTTTTTTGCTGCCTGGCGTCTTTGGTCCTCTAACGGTACGCCGTTGTCTGCTCCTTTATTATTATTTTTCTTTATTTTCAACATTTTCTCTTTTCGTTTTTGCCTTTGAAGCCTTGTTTACAACTGCGTCGCCGACGAAGCGCAAAAGTGTTTGTTGCCGCAGGACGATCGAAGACGAAGAAGGCATTGAACGGCAACTGGAACGGGGCCCCGAGCACACAGTCTGTCTAGTAAAGCAGTTGCCGGCATTTTTGCTGGCTGGCTGGCTAGCTGGCTGGCTGGCTGGAACTGCCATAAATTTTGCTTATCTAAACGGAAAAATACAATTTGTAATTGAAAATATTTGTGCTCACTTTCACACACACACACACATACACGAAACTTGCTGCTAAGTTTTTGCTTGTAGTTTTCGGCATTTTCCCCCACTCTTGCCGAGTTTTTATTGTTTGGCTGCTTTTGGACAGCCATCAGCGAAGTGGTCGCTCAATTTTTAATGGGTTTCCGTCTCTTTGTTTAATTGCCACGGCGACTTTCTATGCGCTTCTCACAAATAAGCCACTTGATTGACATATAACAGCTACAGAGAGACTTATAGAGAGCGAGTGTGTGTCAGAGCCGGAGGGACAGAGAGTGAGCACAATTAGTTGTCAATTGTAATAGATAGACAGCTCTTATCCCTATAATATTTTACAAATTTCATGTAGCTCAAATTATTTGCAAACCAAGGTAAATTTATCTTGAGTATTCATAAGAGCTTACACGTTATGCCTGAAGTATTTATGAGAAAAGCTTTATTTTTTTTAGCGGCAGCTTCAAAATGCTGAGCTTTCTCTTTGCAACATTTTGGCTCATAGTTATCATTCGCCTCTCTATGCGATTCTCATGCAATCGACAAAGTAATTTACATTTTACATGTGCACTATTTAATTATTTTTGAATACGAATTTTTAATTTCCATTCACTCAACACTTTTCGCTCTTATCTATGTTGTTATTATAGAGTCAAATAATGTTAAGCAAATATTTAGCGTTGGTTAATTAAGTGACGATAACAGATGAGCACAGTGTTATTATTCCATTTACAAATGTGATTTTTACATTTTCGGCAACAAACTAAATATTGTTGTTTTTTATTGACATTTTAGCTATTGACGGATTTGTGGGTACCTAATATTTATGTGAATTTTGTAGCATAACAAAGTTAATTTAGCGAACATCGGGGCTTTTAAGTATATATGTGTGTGTGTGTATGGATAGATGGTATAGATTTTGAGCGAGTGTCTGATTGTTGTAATTAAATATTTATTATTATGTTGGCCCTGTTTCGATATTAATGCTTGGACACGCCCACAAGGGCGGGGCGAATGCAACGCTTGCGCAGCTTATAGCCCAGTTTGGTGACCTGCACCACGGTATTGGCCTCAATCGTATTGTCCACCGTTTGGAATAGGGCCTCATGCAGATTGGGATCAAATTTCTGATTGATCGGATTCAGCGGAACCAAACCATGACGCTTGAACACCTTCAGCAGCGAGGCGCATGTCAAATGGAGGCCCTCAAACAGATGCCTGAGATCAGCGTCCTCATTCAGTTTATCCTTGGACACCGCCTCTTTGGCATGGCCAAGGACATCGGCCACCTCGATCAGATCCTTGCAGATGCCCTGTATACCAAAGATCCGTGCCTCGTCAATCTGTTTCTTCAGGCGCTTATGCATATTCTTGCCATCGGTCAGCGACCTCTCATATTTATCCAGCAGCTCCTTGTGCTCCACTTTGGCCGCCGTCAGCTGCTGTGTTAGCGACTCCTTTTCTCCTAGCTGGGCTGCTCCCTTCTGCTCTTCATCGCCCGCCAGCTGCTCCTGCTTTTGCTTCCCGCTTGTGCCGTAGAGACGTCCCAGTTGCTGCACTCCTCCCAATGGCAACCGGCACAGATCGGATGTCATTGACACCATTTTGATGTGGCCAAAACGTTTGGTAAACATATTAAATGTGAGTTTGGGAAAGATTTGATTGCAGTTCAAATGATCGACTATTTTCCAAACTTTTGTTGTTTCTATACCAAAAGCCATGTAAATTCTAAGGCAGCGCCTGCTCTCGATCTCTACAAAATACACTTTTCAGACTCCAAACTCCCATAACTTTGTCAAAACTCAACCGATTATCGATTCCGATACCGATTCTAAAATTTATGCAGTTTTAAAAATATTTTAGTTTCGATTATTTCGTAGCACTGATTCACAACAATCCGATTGAGCCGAAACAAATACCATACCAATAAGAAGTCTTTTCTAATTGCTTCGTTCAAGGAGCTGCCAACCATGGTGCAGGCGGTCCGCTGTGCGTGTTTTCCCTGCTGCCCCCTCTTCCCCACCCAGTTGCCAGCACAAATAGAATTGACACGCTTGCAGCCGGCATCGCTGTCGCTGTCGCTGTTAACGCCGCCGTCAACGTCAGTCGGGTTCGCAATAACAATAGCAACAACAACAACAAGAACAACAACAAACTGGTCACAAGCCCCACATCAGGTCTGGAGCGGGCCTCAATGTCGTCTTATCATAATGATGACGTTTACATTTCAATTAACGTAGAACAACATAATTGCAGCAGTCAAATTATATAATTATACACAAACAACACACACAGAGAGGGGCGAGTGAGACGCAGGACAGGGGCAGGGGGAAGGGCGGTCGCCCCATAGACATCGACAGCTCCAATGGGCTCTGGCATTTGATGCATATTGAAGGCGGCTCTTTGGCATTGGGATCTGTGTGGCAGCTGCAACATTGCCGCCGTCAAATGTGTTGCAGGTGTTGCCCCATGTGTCAAAAAATAATCATTTTGAAATCACTTCACAAGGCGCACCAAAAGCGAGCGAGATGAAAAATGCGTTCGTTAAATGCAGCCGGAACGGCCAATGTGCCACGCCGTTTCAGGGGGAAACCTGACTGTGTTGCACACAAGCAGGCGCAGTGGCAGTGGCAGGGGCAGGGGGCAGGGTGGCGGACTGAAACGATAATGCAATGCAGCACACAGCACACAGCACACAGACCTGCGCCTGTCAAGTGTTCCAGCGAGCAGAGAGTCGCAGCAGGCCATAATTTGTATAAAGCGCTGTCTGTCTTATAATTCCATTTCAACATTCAATTCAATGAACGACTTGAAGCAGTTCTCAGTCCGTCAGTCTGTGAGTCAGGCCGGGAGTCAGTCCAGTCCGTCCGGCAAATCGAAG
This sequence comes from Drosophila maculinotata, assembly GCA_035045305.1. Classification (NCBI taxonomy): domain Eukaryota; kingdom Metazoa; phylum Arthropoda; class Insecta; order Diptera; family Drosophilidae; genus Drosophila; species Drosophila maculinotata. Next base: position 11,971,018 of record JAWNPD010000679.1, on the reverse strand, counting down.
GGGCCGCAGCTGCGTACAAAGCACTGCACTGAGCGAAATAAATGATGGCAGCGCAAAGGTGTAAAATCTCTTATGTGAACTTTATCAAGAAACTTACGTAGAATTAAAGACATTTTTTAATTGTAAATGTAAACAGTTAAAAATTTATATAATTCCATTTCTAATCTGATCGTTTTTTTTTTATATTATTATTACGTATTGTGTGTTCAAAGCTTTTGCAAATATTATTTAATATATTATGATAATAAAATGTCGATATTGTCAACGCTCGTGTATTTTATTAGTTCACTGTACCGAGTGTGCACTGTAAAAGCATTAAATCTGTTAGCAGCGTATTTCAACACACATATTTATTTATTAGCCATTAACCTTGCTGGTCGCTTGCTATATTATTAAACGGCATAAAACTAATTAATATATTAAAATATAAAAAAAATTAGTCCGTTAAAAAATAAATAAAACCAATTACATTAACCATGATATCAAAATGCTAATTATTTATAAATGCATATAAACATTATTGATAAGTATATAAAAAATGATGAAAAAAAAGTCAATTTAATTAATTTTAATACAATAACTGTTGCATTTCTAATTAATGCAGGTGATTAACTTTCGATTTTCTCGCAGTGTATGCTCAATGGACAACTTGATGCAACACCAAAGACGTCCAATGTCGACAACGTTACAAAGAGTGAGATTTTTAATTATTGTTTTCATGTTGCATTCCTTTTTGTGTCAGATGCAAAGTTGGCGTTTCGAGCATGCAGCTGAAAATGGCGGTGGTTTGGGGTTGAGGGATTGGGGCGGAGGCGGATCAAACCACGAACTATTGTAACTATTGCAGCCAAGCAAGAGCTCGAATAACCCTATTGGAATGCATCTACTATCGTGACACATGAGATCGATTGGGGGTATAAGGAGGGCTACATCAAACAACTGCCAGTGTATAATTTCTCACGCAATCACACATGTAATAATAATCTAGCGTCTAATTTATTAACATTTACTCACACACACACACACATATATATATGTATATATATCATAGCCAACTTGGCGGTTTCGCTTTCAGCTTTCAGCATTTTATTTAGCCGATTGAAAGCAAATTGAATGGCGGCACCTGCACGGCATCCAAAGGGAATAGCCTTAATGTGGTTTGGCAAAAGGTGATTCCTCATATAGTACATGGCATGGTTGAGTAAAACGATGGATCAGGGTGTCTGTATATAAATGGCAACCGCTGCTTGTTTGATGAAGCGCATTAAACAAATACCGCCCTGGCAATTTTTCATTAAAAACTCACAGACAGTCCCTCATTCAGTAGGTGCGGAAAGTGGCGGAGTGTTTTTGGCATATTGCGTACCACACCAGATTTGTTGTTGTTGCTGTTGTTGTAAGCGAACAGCAGTGAGTGTTGCTAATGCACCTTTTGCGTGACTGTGTGTGTGTGTGTGTGTTTGTGTGTGTTTGTGTGCTGCGGCGCCATTTGATGCACTCCACGCCATTACACATTGGCATTGTGCGCAGATAGCACAAAACGAGCTGCCGCCAGTTGTTGGAGAAACGAGCTGGAAACAGTTGGGCGGCGGCAGCTAATGAGCGACAGCAACGAGTGCTGTGGCACATTGATGAAATGTGCCTCGTAATGTGAGAATCATGTTGTACAAAAAGATGGTTAGGGCCGCGTTAGGGCCAAGCATGAACTAGTCCCAACTCGAGTCCGACTGGCGTCGAGCTTCAACTAGTTGTGAATTATAGTGTACGAAATCAAGTTGCTTTTTAATGCTTTCGGTCCGCTTTATCTGTCACAGTTCAAGTACGTTTGGTCGACCTATCACTGCAAATGTGTTTTTCATCTTAATGCCAAAAGTATTTGGGGGCAGCAAAATAACTTAGCTTGTTAACTTAAACAGGCATAAGTGAACAAATTAAATGTAAACCTATTACACGTAATTGAATTGTAAATTCGCTCAGTATTAATATGTATTAATAAATTACAATCATAATGTCAATACATTTTTCAATAAATTGATTTTATTGTTTGCAATAATCATTTGTGTACCCTGTGTCCAGTCAAATGGCTAAAAAGGGTATACAACAGGCAGAAGCAATCCTCCCCATAAAGTATATATATATATATATATATATATATATATTCTTGATCAGCAGCAACAGCAGAGTCGATCTAGGCATGTCCATATGTCTATATATACATACATTTTATCCACTATAAATTAATATAAGGGCTGCTTACAGAATATCTTCTAGTCCATCATTATATACTTCAGCACTCTCACTGTTTTCATTTGTGACTTTGTATATTTGTACGGGAAAATTGAAATGTATAAATAAAGTTAACAATCATTGCAAAATATCAGTTGTTTTTGCTGTTGTTATTTGTTGTTCTTATTTATTGTGGATACTGTTTCAATTTAGTTGCAATTTCAGCTTTCAGCTAACAATATGTTTTTCAATTTATTTATATACCATTTTATTGTGATTTTTTTTTTTTTTGTGTTGTTGACTTTAGTGAATTTTGCATAGAATTAACGATAAATTGAATTTGCCTGATTGGTGTATGCATTTTTTATGATAATTATCTGCCGACCACACTCTAAATGCTTGTACGTATATATCTCTCTCTCTCTCTCTTAATATAGTGCTGTCTCTCTCGCTCTCTTTAGCCACGACACAATAATAAATTAATGAAATTAATGTTTATTACATTTTATGTGTGTGTGTGTGTGTGTGGCTAATACTAAATACACATGAGTGTGTGCGTGTAAACGTCAACTGTTATTAGGATAGACATGTATACATACCCCCCCCCCTCGACCACCCCCTTCAGCCACACACACACACACCACCCACTTGTGCGTCTATCGACACGTAAATGAAAATGCCTTAGCATTTCAATAAAAAGTTTTATGTTATAATTATGGGGCAAACGAGGCAAACAGTCGATGGACGACGCAAGACGCAGCGAGGAATGCGTATAAAAATTAAGGCCTAACCCCCGCTAGCACCCCCAGCCCACGCCACCTCCCCCCACCACACGCACAAAACAACGTCGCGGCCTGCCTTGGCCCATAATTTTTCTATTAGACAAATACGCAAGGCAGTGGGGTTAAAGGGTGGGGGGCAGTACGTATATATATATACAGTACGTATATATATATATATATAGGCATGCATGTTTGTCATGTGAGAGTGTAATAAATTTTATTAAAAACATATACAAACAACAAACACTGCGACACTGCGCACGAGACGGGACGGGACGCGAGGGGAGCTGAAGGAGGTGCCGCACATTTGGGTCATCATACGTGACCAGCACTGGAATGTGACTCTGCTAACCCATGTCCAACCCCGCCAGCCCCTTTCCGCCTGCCCAACAAGGTAGGACAAATGTCCAGCTGAGCCAACACATAAAAAGAAAATAAACAAAAAGCCAAAAACAAGTCGGCGAGTCGAGAAAAGTGCAACAAGCGCAGCTGACTGAAAGGTGGGGGGTGGGGGGTGGCAACAAGGGCAGTGGCAAGAGGGGCTTGTTAGATGGCGACTTGAAGTGAAGTGTGGCCAAATTAATGGACGTTGAATGAAGTTGACCGGCTGTCAGAAGGCGCCATAATTACTTTTCACACCAGGCGGCAAAGCGACAGAAGAAAAACAAAATAAACAACAAGAGAACAGTTTTTATTAGGTTTGCCAAAGATTAAATACCCTTGCGTATATCTGAATTAAGACAATGTTCTATTCTGATCTTATAATTTTTGATAACTTGTTCATAAGTTTTAGTTTGCTCTCAACATTTTAAGTACTTAAATTGCGCTTTAAATTTAAGTGTTTTGATATATTTATTTTCTATTATTTTTTATTGAACATTAACGGGGTATTTTATGAAATCAAATAATTTAATAAAAAAGAAAATTTGTTTCAGATGTAAATAGTCAAATTTTGGGCTTATATATAGTGATTTGATTATTATAACATTTTCTGACAAACTGAGTAAACTTGAAGAAGATATTTGAAATACAAATAGCTCATCTTTCGACTATGAGTTGATATATTAAATCGAACCTTTTGAATATATTCTTGAATATGTTACATATTATGTGAATCAATTCGAATATCCTCGGCTAGTGTATAGGAAAAAAATGTGGAGTATTATTACATGGATAGCCCTTGAAGCCCAGCCCATGTTGACGCAAAACGCTAAGGGGCGTACGCTGAGGTGTGGGAAGGGAAGGGAAGGGAAGGGTAGGGAGAGGGGCTAGGTGCCACAAATGAGTCTCGCTGTCTAATCAGAGAAGTAAAAATACTTCAATATATATTACAAATAAGCAGTCATAAACTCATTTGAAATCAAATTCAATAAAACCATTTGTTTGCGCGTGGTTTGCGGGGGGGTGGTGGTGCTGCGTGGGCTTAAGCGTATTGCACATTTATTTGTTTCGACGATAACAATTTAATAACTTTCGATACAATTTAATTATTTTCGATTTTTAATGACAATACGCATAAAAAAAACGTATTTTAAAAGCCACCAAGCTGAAATTTCTTAAAGCAAACAATAAAAAATGTATAAATAAAATGAATAAAAACCAAACAAATACAACAAAAATGTATGACACGCAGCAAGCATGCAGGGATTTTTTCATTATGCAATTTGCAGTATGTGTAAAAAGCTAATGAAAAAAACCGTTTTTACGAGGTACGATTGTTTTATATATGTGTTTATTAGTATTTGGTATTTTATTATATTCATGTTAAGCCGACTTTATTAATGAAAAGCTGCTTAAACTATTTGAAAATCAGCAAATGAACATTGTCTGTATTTTGAACAAATTTAATAAATCTGGTCAGAATTGGCAAAAACTATAGTGCGAGCTAACATTGTAACATTTTGCGTTTGAACTTTTTTAATTTAAAATTTTTTTTTTTTTAAATGGATTTTGAGTTGATTTTTAAAAGAGTTTGCTATTAATTTTAATTGAACAAGAAATTTGGGTCTTTGAACTGGTAAATATTTCAATTTATATATTTATTATAAACTATTATAAATGAGAGCATTTAAAATGCCCGATATTTGATAATGCAACTCACGTAGCAACCCTCGCGATTTGTCAACTCGTCATAAAACAGCCGCCGCTGGCACATATATATAAAAATGACAGAGTTATTACAGCATTCATTTGTGCTGTGTGTATGTGTGTGTGTGTGTGTGTGTGTGTGTGTGTGTGTGTGAGCGAAAACCGCAATTGAAATGCAAAATATTGTGCATATTTAAAAGTCAAAATGCAATCATTGAAAAAAGGTGCAGCCGGACCAATATAGACACCCGCAGGCAGGATACGGTAAGGGGCGGCGAGGAGGGGTGACGGAGGGGTGTCAATCAGCGGACCGTTTACCTTAAATTCCGACAACATCAAATAATTGTTAAAGTCCAAATAACAATAACCGAAATGCATGACTCAAAAGCGACCGACAACTGGTCAGCCAGGACCAGGCAAACACCGTACCAGCTGTGGGGGTGGTGGCACGGGGCACGGGGTAATTGGGTAAGGGGGGGGGGGGGGGGGGGGGGGGTACGGTAACAATTGGGTTGGTTGGGGTGGCATGATGGTGCAGCTGGGGGAGCTTGGCCAAATGCAATTTATAGTGCGTGTAAATGAACTGCTGACCAAAAAGCCAAACCGAACGCAGGTCCATTGGGGAAATTGCCCATGCAAGTGTAACTATCCAGCGTGGTATGTGTGCGAGTGTGTGTTTGAAATTTATTGATTTCCATATATTTATTTGTGTAAAATGCCATAAATTACAATTATTTAACAGGGCCGGACGGATGGCAACGTAGCAGCGGACGGGACGGGGCCGTAAACTCAACGCCTGTCCTGCCCCAAAATCCAGGCACAGGATCCGGGCCTAGTTGGGTCAGTAGTGCAGTTGTTGTTTCTGCTGCTGCCCTTGTTGTTGCTGTCTCTTTGCTTGTGTGTGCTCGTGTGTGTGTGTGTGTATTGGCTTGTTGCTGTTGCATAATTTGTTAGCCAAATTGCAACTCAACAAGCTAGCAACGATGAGCCCAAAACCCCAGCAACGGACATGGACGCGGACACAGGTGCACACTCTCTCACACACACACACACACACACACACACACACACGTACGGACAAGGACTGGCTGCGTTTGTGCCATACCAGACTCATCAAATATGCAAAATTTGCCAGTTTCAGCTGGAGAAACAAACCAATGGAGCTGCTCACTGCGAATGGCAACCAGTGACTGTTCGTGCAAGAAACCTGTGATTTCTTGTGCCAGGCAAACAAATAGTACAAACAAAAATCAACTGACTTTTTAAAGGTATACAGCTTTTTTTTTAGTTTTTACCATTTATATAATGTTAATCCAAATAAATACATTTTATAATAAAAAGCCTTTAATACTTTTCTTTTATTTAATATTCAATATTTATATTTTATTTGCCTTGTTTCAAACTAACCAAATGTAAAATATAAAAAAATAATTAATTAATTTATATATTTGCTAAAATTTTAATTATAATCAGCAAATAATTATGCGAAAATACGATTTTTTAAAATCGGTGAATTTTATATAAAATATTTGTAACAGTCTTAAACTTTATAAGCTGTAAGCTAAAAACCATTGAAGTTAAAAGATGTAAAACAGCATGAAAGAATTTAATCTGGAAAGTCGGGACAATATTGCATAATTTGATTATAAGCTGTACTCTACACATACCCAAAAAGTTATCATGTATTTTCTAAAAATACAATAGTTCACTCCATTACAAAGTTGAGTTTGACTGCTGGTCATCTCTATGGAGAATATGATAGCAACAATGAACGACACGCCCATCGCCCATTGGCCATCGCTCGAGCTTCCAACGCCCACAATAGCAGTTAGTTCAATCGCTTGGCGATTTGTTGGCTTTGCAGTTTTGCACTAATATAGCAGGAGCTTATTAACTGTGAACTGTATGTGTGTGTGTGTGTGTGTGTGTGTGTGTTTCGCTTGGTCTCCAAATGCAATGCAAATAGGTGAATTTGCAATCAAAAGAACGATTTTCATATTTAAGATCTCAAGTAGCAGACATTTACAAAGCACAGACACACAGATACACACACACACACACACACACACACACACACATACTGGCAGGCATGCACTTAATTTGGCAATTGTCTTAGAGACAGCAATAGAAGAAGAAGACACAAAGCAGCACAGAAGCTAGGTATAAATACATATATATGTATGCATTTACCTGTAGGTGTATGTGTGTGTGTGTGTGTGTGTGTGTGTGTCTTGGCCAGCTTGGGTCATTAATATTAATTTCGTCTTTAATTTATTGTAATTTACGTGCATTTGATAAATCGTACTATTATTATAAGCAGTTGTCTGTCTGCTAAGCGAATGGGGGAGTGCGGCAAAGTGGATACAGTGGCGACGGGTGATGGGGAGCGCGGGGGGTGCATAAATGTATGGGGTTTGAGAGAAATATGTTGTGTGCCAATGACAGAACTATGGATATTCGTGCTTACCTTTTGCTGTTGCGCCTTCAAAAGCCAAATAATGCACACGAATTAAAGCTGTAATTAAATGAGATAAAAATTGATTAGAATTGATTAAATTTGATTTGAGTACAATCCCACACAGTATGTACATTGTGACCAGATGTTAATTGGTCTTTTGCATTTCACATTTTAATTGTCGAATAGTTGGCGCTAATTACACTTATCGCTCAAATAATGCCTATTGTTAATTGGTTTTTTGCAATTTGTAACAACAAAAAAGTGTGTTACAAAAAAAAAATGGAAATTTAATGATGTGCCACTTAATTTAATAAAGCGAAAGCCGCGAATAATTTAACATTTTAATAAAACTGCACACATTTTAGAGCCCTTAAAGGCTAGAGCCAATAAATTTGATATGTGAGTAATTGTGATGATAATTGCATGGATTGAAATCAATAATAATTGTTATGTATGTATGCCTCTAATAAAATGTTAATAATAAAATTGGTAAATGTAAAATTTGTAGCTCTTTAAAGTATACTATATCATTTACATTCAAAAAAATAATTACAGGACCTAATGGTTTGCGATTTTGTATCACTTAAGTGCAAGTTTCAACAGTTTTTAATAATTACAGATATTTAAATTTATTTATAGACTGTAATAAATATAGCTTTATTGTTGATTTCTGCCCACTATTGACATTCAAAAGTGCGAACAAGTGTGGCAAACAAGGCCCCAGAGCGACAATGACTTTAATTTAATAACATTGACTTTAAAATATATATATATATATATAGTATATGTATATATACAGATCCATATTCAAATGCTGCCTTACAAGTATGTGTGTGTATATCTGACAGCATATTAAAATAAAGTTTCTTGTATGTTCGACAGGGCAACGCTTAAGGCGCTTATGGGAAAGTTCAAAAATCTCATTAAATACAAGAGCAGCCACAACAACAGCTGCAGCAACAGCAACAACAACAGCAACAACAACAATAATAATATCAAATGCAATATACTAAATATTTATGCCTTGTTGTAAAGTTCTTTTGTTGTATCGCATTTGGCTTTCATATAAAAATTGTGTAAAATAATAAAAATAATTTCGCCCATGCTCGCACACACACACACACACACACACACACATACACACACGCATAATGTCGCCAGACGCCATTTTCTTTTGTTGTTATTGTTGTTGCTGCTGCTGTTGCGTGTAATGGACGCCGTTATGTGCATTGGCATTGGCTTTGGACAACGCATCGATGGCAATATGAGAGGAGTGGCAAGGGGTGGTGGGGGGTTGGGGGTAGCATGAGCTGCGCTCCTTTGCATTACTTTGGCTTGAATGAGCTTTGCAACCGACACCGCTTCACGCTTCCCCTCATTCCCCGCGCAATCACCACGTTTATACGCGACATAAATATAATTAAATTGTTATAAAAATGCATTCGACAAAGCAGCAGCAGCAGCAGTAGCAACAACAATTGGATAAGGGGCAGGCGTCGCTTTTGTGTTGCACACTTGTCCATTGAGCATTGCAAGTTTATTGCCCGCACTCATTCCCTACCCCTCCCCCCACCCCCATTCCATTCAATGGCAAATGCGAGTACTCGAAAGTGCACTCGAAATGCACTTCGGTGCACTCGTTTGCGGCACTGGGCACTCACAAATAACTTATCTCGACCAGTTGACTTAAAGCCACAAGCGCCTCTCTATGCGATTCTCAGACATGCTGTGTAAGTTTTTAGCTCCCTCCCCTTTGCTGCTCTTCGTAATATAATTATAATTAATTCCATGGTAAAAATAACAATAAATAGTTACTTTTCCACTTGCTGTATTATTGCATTTAACATTTAAATTTCAAGAATATTGTGAAAACAAGTGTAAATATTTCAAACAACATGACACGTAATTTGAATGACCTCGATAAGTGTTAAACCAAGTTATTTTCTGCAAGCTGCCAGGCTTTTGAGTCAATTATTTATGAATAACTAACAAACAAAAAGGTACTAAATCAAACAAAAAATAAAAAAAAGGTGAAAATTAGCTCTGGAATGTAGGCAACTGTTGCTGCTTTTATTATTGTGCCACACTCAAAGCATTTAAAGCCGCATAATTAATATGTGTATGCATTTTTGAGCTTTTCAATCACAGCACAAACATTAAGCATATTAATGGCATTCAAATAAAACACAAACATATACAACAATTATGCATGCATGGATATATATTTATTTATATTTTTGTTTTTTTAAACGTTCAGCAAACAGCGCTTTTTGTTATGGATAAAGTTGATGGGTCTTTCTCCGCAAAGCTAAAACGCCCACACGAATGAGTGGGAGAGAAATGAGCTCTTATCGGCATTTTATATGGTCGCGACTCATTTGCGGCTCGTTTGTGTTTGTGTTTGTCTTTATGTTTATGAAAGCTTAAAGATACAAAATTAAAATAATCAAGAAATTAACTCGCTTTTGCCACCCACGACTAAAAATGATTGCAATAATCGAATCACATCAAATCAAATTTATTTATTTTATTTATTTTTTTTCCCCCTATTTACATATGCATATTTGTTGTCTTTTGTATCTGTGAGATATGGCATGCCATCATTGTTAATAGAGTTCATTAGCTGCAGACAACGAGCTGAGTGGACATATTGAGTGAATTTAGCCCCCGCATACCCAAAATGTTGCTGTTGTTGTTCTTGTTGTTGTCGAAACCAGTTTCTCCCTGCCTCTTTCTCCTTTTCACTCTGCCTGAATTCCAGAGTGTTAGTTATGGTTTCGGTTGAAAAATGCTTTGTTTATAAATGCGTTTATCATTGGGCTCAAACAACTTTTTTTTTTCTTCTTTTACTTTAATGAGAACTAATGAACGCGTTCGTCTTTCGATCGTCATCATCATCATGATCATTATCATCGTAATTATCTTCATTCGTAATGCAGCCGGTTTTACAAATTTTAGGCATTTTCGAACGTTTTTTTTACTTGGTTGCTTTTATTGTTGACACAAGAGAAACAAAAAAAAAACAGGAGTACTATAGTCAAGAGTGGTCAACTAGCAGATACCCTGTACTCAGCACTAGCATTCATTCATAGTTAGCTATCTGCATATTTATTTAGCTTATATTTACATAAATTGTCCATCAAAATACAAATATTTGAACATAATTTACAATTATAATTATACTATAATACTAAATCTATGTCTTTTGGGCAATATTTAAAAATAATTGAAATAACATATAGAGTAGTTCAATGTTGTCGGGATACCATGAAAAAGCAAAAAGATTTCCATACAAGAACTCATCTTGCGACCCATTGACCCTATGGCAAATGGTCAGGGACTGTGGTTGTCTGGTTTCTTGCTTGCTTGGTTTGGTTGGTTGGTTTGGTTGGTTGGCCAGCTGCTACGGCCAGTGCAATAATAAAAGCAACTAAACATTTTTGGCCATGCCACACGGCTATCAATTTGATATATCAATCAGCGTGGGAGAAAAATGATTGCCAGTTGCTAGTTGGCAGCTTGTTGTTGTTTGTAGTTCGTTATTGCTGTGCATGGAAATCGGAATGCTGGAACGATGGAAATAAACAACAAACAACAAATAACAATAACAAGAAATCTGTAGCGAGCACTGCATTCAATTGAAGAGTTGCAAAAACATGAAGAAAAAAAAGGAGATTTGCAAGCAGCGATTTTCAATTGGGTCTGCTGCGGCATTTGCAACTTGGCCTTGAGGCGAGCACTGTGCGACTGCCTCAAGGATTAGCTGCTGTGGCCTCGGCCTGGACGTGGCACTGGACGTCTCTTGCCGCTGACTCGACTCATAAAGGGGCTCTGCTCCTTGTGCTCTGCTCTGCTCTGCTCTGATTGATTTATGGTCACGGTCGTAAAAGGGGGTGGCAGCCAGCGGGGGGGTCAGCGGATTAACAGTGGGCGGACGAAGGGAAATAAATAGCGAATATAGAGCGGATCTCAGTTTTCGGCTCTGCTAACAGTCACACACGCACGAGAAGAAGAAGAATGAAATGAAAGGAGGGTCTGGTTACCAGCGGTGCACCGACTGCTAGGCACCCTTTAAACAAAATGATAAAGTCAAGTTATCTTATCAATAAAAAGATATTTATTTTTCTAGTGTATTTTATTTACAATCCATCTTTCAACAATAAGAAAATTTTCTTGAAAAAATATATCAAATCACAAACAAGACTTCTTGCCTGGCCAATGGTGAGCGTCTTTGGTGACACTCACCGGTTCATCATCACTCCTGGGGTGGCTGGGATGGCTAGAAGGGTGCAGGTCCAGGTGCAGGTCCAGCGGGTGATTCCTCCTCTTGAGTCGACGGATGTGGATGCTGTTTTCCAATAGATTCATTACGAGGTGATTTTGCCAGTCTGTTTTCTGGCAGTCCAGTCTGTTTTCTGTATGGATGTAGGGCACTCCAAGATCTCGTTATGTAGTAGGGTGGAATTATAAGTCGCCTTTTGTACAAGTCGTCACAATTATAAAATCCATTGAGCCAGAGCCATTGAGATGTGTAAACAAAACCATGTTTTGCAGTCGCTCTCTAAGGATTGTTTTGCTCTTGACGTTTCCAAGATAAGGAAAGGAGGCGACAGCAATCAACAATAAAAAGTAGAAAAAAAAAAATTGAAAAAAATACACATTTTTAAGTAAAGACCAGTGTGTCTCGAAGATTTGCTTTTAATTTCAAGAATCCTTTTTTTTCCGCCATGTGTTCAGTCAAATAGTAACTCTACAGAGCCGATTATTATTCAGAAGAAAAAAAAATATATCAGATTTATCAGAAAAAAAAATGCCGCTTTCTAAAGATTGGTTTGCCCTCGACGTTTCCAAGATAAGGAAAGGAGGCGAATGAGGTGACAGAAATCCACGATATAGAGCAGAAAAAAAAATATTAGCAAAAAAAATCCACACTTTTAAGTAAAGACCAGTGTGTGTCTCTTTTTTTCAGCCATGTGTTCAGTCAAATAGTAACTCTACAGAGCCGATTATTATTCAGAAGAAAAAATATATCAGATATATCAGAAAAAAAAAAAATGTATTGCAGCTGCTCTCGAAGTTTCCAAGATGAGGAAAGGAGGCGATTGAGGCTATAATGCTCATGCAGGCAAATATATTAGAAGAAACGTATCAGAAAAAAAAATGAAGTCTGCCTCGACGAACTGTCGAAGCAGACTGAGCTCAGTAGGAATCGAGCCCCTTTATATAGGGACTGTGTCATCCGATAAGATATCGAGAATTTCACCAAAAAAACCATTGATGGAGGCGGATAGCCGATACTCATTTATGATGCTTTACCGATATACTTTAAACCGTTAAATTTGAAAAATTTGTTGCGTTAAAAAAAGAACGATCAAATTTGGAATTTAAGCAAATATAGTGTTGAATATGCATATATATGTATATATCCTATCACTTAACTGACGGAAGAATTCATAGAGTTGTTACAGTTACCATTTACAGGGTATAGAACAAACTTTGCCTGTGCTCGGTGGCTGTTAATAGCTTTTAATGCTGTTTTATGGTTTTCGTCGAGTGGCCAGCTATGAAAGTGAGAACTGGGAACTGGGAGCTGGGAACTGGGAACTGAGACTTGGTATGCCAACGCCAAATGTTTTACATTCGTGTTGTTGTTGTTGTTGCTGTTGCTGTTGTTGTGGCGGCAACAATGTTTTGTTTGGCGGTCACATATATAAATTGGGATTGGAGTTCTCGCTGCTTCAGTGCCGGAGCAAAGCTCATAATTCCAGCTTTTATTTGTGGGATTTTGGCATGGCATGTCAGTCATGTGTCGTTTCTGCTTCTTCTTCTGCTTCTGCTTCTGTTACTCTTTTGGGCTGTGGCTTTGGGTTGGTGGTGCTGTTGCCCCATCCGCCCGCATGCGCATTCGTAACGCTTTCAATTCCAACGCTGATTAATAGCTTTGTTTGCTCTCTATCTCTTTCTCCCTCTCTTTTTCTCCCTCCCTCTGTCTCTCTATTGCAGATGATGCGCTTTGTCAGCGCTTGAGAGCATCGTCAGCGTCACTCAACTGCATATTGCGATACTCACGATACCGATTCCGATAACGATAGCGTTGATCAAATTTTCATATGTTGCGTGTTTAGAATTCTCAAACGCTGCAAGCACACACAGGATGAACTTGCCTTTCTTACTACCATTAATGTATTAACTATCTTGGGCGTTAGTCATTCTGTTTTGGTGATGCTGATCAGAAATATGTATTTTTGTGCATCAATATTAATTTCATATTAACTTTTGTATCATGTCATTTGTGTCAATGTATTGGGTGAAAGGTCACCCAAGAACATTGCTGCCAGAGTGGAGCGCTTTGAGCCCACCAATACCACCAACAACACACATCGACTTCAGCACTGGACTGTGGCATTACCACGCCCAGGCATGGCGCCGCCCCTGCAGTTGGCATGCCTTCGAACCATGGCTCCATGTGACTCAAAATAACAAGTTAGAGATTGATTATTACTAAAATTATTCACAGCTCATAATAAACACAAGCTATCTATGCATATTATCAAAAGTTAATCCTTAACAAAAAATAAAAATGAAAAATAAAAACTGCATATTTAGCTTCACAACAGAACACAAATAATAAACTGAAAACAGGTGAGTGCCAAAAAGTTGCACAAAATTGCCAAAGTTTTCTTTGCTTTTGCTTGTTTCCTGCTACCTAAAAAACAAAATCGACAACAACAACAACAGCAAGAACAAAATACGAAAATATATACAAAATTATGTCAGCAGTGGCAGGCAACAACCAACAACAACAATAAGAGGCGAATAGCAAGTGTGCCTGGGGCCAGGCGTGTAAATTATTTATGTGCCAACTGTCCTTCTTACAGCCCCCACCCCTCCTCACCCACCCGCACTACTCATACTATAATCCCAATGTGGCACGCATGGCTCCTGTATCGCTGCTCCTGCTCCGCGTCCTGAGCCGCTGAGTTTATAAATAAAAATCATTATTACTGGATGCCGCGCTGGCTGCTAGTGCTGTGGTGTTGTTGTTGTTGTTCTTTTTTTTTTTTTAAGGGGAAGTGGGGTGTGTGTTGTAGGGGGGTGCCTGGCAGGTTTTTCAGTTGCGACGGAGTTTTCGTTTGAAATTAGCACGCATTGTCCTTAATTGTTGGGGCGTTTGGGTTTTCCAATTTGGGGCTTGGGCTTTTCTTTATTTTTTACAGCTTTATGTGTTGTGTGGCACGAGGCAGCTGGGAGGAAGGATGGGGGGCGGGTTGGGGGTTTGTACTTGGTGTATGAAGCCAATGACTTTGCCCCATTCCTTTGGTTGGCTGCGTGTTTATTTATTTGACTTGTGCATGTCGCTTTTGGGTGTTAACTTTAATAATTAACGGCATTAATTGCCGCATATGTCACATGTTTGCTTTCGGCTTCCTCTACCGCACACTCCCTCCCTCCCTCCCTCCCTTTAACTACCCCTCACTCGCCACAGCTGCAGCCACTTACCCCCCTTGGTCCACCCCTCCGGCATAGCAGCGTGCATTCTCGAGAGTTTTGTACCCTGCCCCCAGTCAGTATTTTAATTTCACTCTTTGTATTATTTAAACGCTTATGTCATGTCATGAAAACAACGAAATAAAATGAAACGAAACGATCCACGACCAAATTCTGCCCCCCCCCCCATTCCCTTAACGCTACATTGTAACACCCACAATATATGACCGCCTTTTCCATTGCGGTTCCCACTGCATTATTCATCAACGGTAAATGTTAATTATGCACTTGGTTATTTCGGGTTTCGAGTTTCGGGTTTCGGTTTTTGGGTTTTCGGGTTTTCGGCTCTTTAGGGTTTCGTAGGCATTCGTATTTTATTTGAAGACAGAAAAGCGCTCTCAAACATTTCAGTTATGTGATGAGGTCCTTCAGTTTTCATGTGTAAAAAAGAGAGAGCTAAAATTTGGTGGTTTTTTAAGTAGTCAAAGAACATTGTGAAATCACGTCATATAGCAGGCAGTAACTAAAAACCCCTTTTTGGCATTTCTCTTAATCTAACAATTATAATATATTTATTCTTGGCTATAATTTGATGTTATCAACTCAGATTAGAAATAGCCCTTAGGTGACTTAGAAGAAGAATAAGGATGAAAGTTATAACACTATAGCTAAATATGATAGAACAACTCGATAAGCTTACTTCCTTTTAAGTTTAAAATATCGGTTGTTATAATTTACATTTAATTGTTGTCTCCATCTGTTCTGATAACTTTAAAATGTTGATTGTATGTCAAGTTTTAGTTTTAGTGATTAACTAAACTAACTGAACGAAACTAGTTCACTAGATCACACAAGGCAGAGGCAGTGGTAGGGGAAGGGGAAGGGGAAGGAGGAGGGCAGAGGGCAGAGACTCGCTCAATTAAAGAAACGTTTTGGCCATAAATGCCAGACACTTGACAGGCCCCTGACGATTATGTGTGCGACAATGAGGATTGCGGATGAGCCTGCTGTGTGGCATATGATTTTCAATTTATGCCACACAAAATCCATGCCCCAGACAGACGCCGTCAAAGTTTTGCTCTTTAGGTATCTGTTTCTCTTTTTTGTTGGTCACAATTTGGCGGCGGCTCAACGCCTACATCGATACAATTGGAGTTGGGTAGGCAGGGCAAGGAGGAGGGCGAGGGGGCTGGTGAGCCGGGAGGAGTGCCATCGAATCGAGTCCAAGTGGCAATGGGGTCGTCAGCAGCAGCAGCAGCAGCAGCAGGAGCAGCTTTGTCGTAGTCCTCCTTCAGTTTTGGTGGCCGTCGAGCGCCATTAGGCGGCCTGTGCAGACATTAAAAACAGCTGCCACTGTCAATGTTGTTGTTGTTGTTGTTGCTGTTGTTGCTGTTGTTACTTTTGTTGCTGTTGTGGCACTTTTTTGGAGCGGCGCACAAAAATTGCCTGTTTATATTCGCAGCGACAGCAAATTTTATTATTATTTTTGTTCTTGACAACGACAACAGCCAAACAGGCGGAAATGGGGGGGGCGACGGCGGGGTGAAGCGTGGCACCAGCAGAAGAGGCACAAGCGGCAACAGGAGTTGCCTGCACTGCGGCAGCAGGCAGTCTGTTTTGAGTAGATGTTTTGCAACAAATATAGTATCATAACTATGTCACGAATTATGCAATGCAGAGCAATACTTTAATTAATCAGTATAATAATTGGACAAATTAGTTTAAATCACTAAATCATATATATATTTAGCTAACATTAGAACGAACGGTGAAAAGTCAAACGAAGAAAAACCTTATAAAAAATATTAGTTTTTTCAAGATAACATGATGAAATTTGAATAAGGCGCGAGAAAAATTACCTAAACATCGAAATACTATCACAAATATAAATTTCCATAAAATAATCGATTAAAACTTGATTAAAGTTGTAATGTTATATCATTTAAAGGGTATTTAAACTTCACCGTTTCGATAACTATTCTTTTGGGCTTTAGTTTTTTTTCGTTTGCAAATTTTGCATTCATACAAAAACAAAAAAGGAAAAAATAAATTTTGGGCGCAGCCGTCGCAGGCGGCAGGCAGCAAATCAAAGTGGTTGTTGTTCTCGTTGTTGTTGTTGTTGTTGTTGCCGCCTAGACACAATTCATTTTGATGACAGTACCAGCGTCAAGGGGGCAGTCACTTGGTGCAGGGGGATGTGCCACCTTTTGCGCAGGCGCATGCCGCTTAGACGTCGCGCAACCAATTAAATAATAATTCATTTCAATTGAAGTCAATCAAAAGAAATTATTTCACGCTTAATCAATTAAGAGGCAAGCACAAAGAATGGAACAAACAAAGAAGAGATTTTCGGCAATTGGAGAAAAAAGCAAATGAACTGAAAGAAACATGTCTCATAAAGAGAAGAATACGAAGAAAAAGAAGAAGTACCAGAACATTGGTTAATCAAAGGCGCGCAGATTGAAGAGCCAGTAAATCTACATATATACATAGACAGAGAGAGAGATAGAGAGAGAGAGAGAGAACGATAGAAAGAGAAACATTTGGTACAAAGATGCTTATGATCATTATGATATATGGGCAGCATATCAGAGACACTTGAGCTTTGCTTTTGAACCCAACAAATTGATTTGACTGCGGTGTTGAAATGCCGCCAAGTGGCACTTGAGCAGCCCGACTTTATGAATATGTGCTCCATATAAATATACATACATACATATGTATACATATATAAATATGCTGCTTAGTGGCCGGATTGTGTGATAAATTTCTATACAATTACTGAAGAGTAAAAACAAATTGGGGGAATGCTAAAGTGCTGAAGGCAATCAAAAGAAGAGCACTCTGTATAAGTTTTGAATGAATGATAATAAGTAGAGTTTAATGAATTAAGGAAAATAACGGGAGAGTATACCTCTCGATAGATAAAAACATGTGAATATTATTTTAATAAAGTACTAGATTTCAATGCAATCAAATTATTCTTGCAAATATTATATGCAGTTATACTGTGATATGAGTTAAAGATTTGAATAAAAGGCGTTAATAATATTTGTAAATATTTAAATATATACATAAAAAAAAATAATATTAAGTTTTCTGATATGAAATCTAAAAGTTATAGATTTAAATATAGAGCGGTAATAATATTTTTAAATATTTAAATCAATTATAATAACAAATATATTGTTGTTGTTATTTTTAAGTACTGTAACATTAAATATTATTTTTGGTCCCTAAATATTGTTAAATATATAATATTTTTAAAGTGCGCTCAACTGGTTTCTGACAACAGGGGGCGCCACACAAACACAAAGCACCCACAAACGAATTTACACACATCTGCGTGTGTGTGTGCGTGTGTGTGTGTGAGAGAGTTTTTTATAGTGGCACACGCATTGTCATAAACACTTGCAACGCTTATGCAATGGCCACCCAGAACTTGTTCGTTGCAACGGAGCGTTGCGATCAGCGGGACGGGAAGGGCGCTAGGGGACGTTGTGAAAACGAAATGCAACGAAACGAAATGACAACACACAAAGCAACACTAACAGCAACACTAACAACAACAGCAACAACAACAGCAAATCTAAAGCGTCGCATTAATTTGTCATTTTGCGCGTATGGCGACGACGGCAAATGGGGCGAAATGATGTGGGTTGAAAGGGGTGAGAGGTGTGACACAATGCCAACATCAAGTGGCAAACACACACCCACACACACGCACACACACACATTGAAAACTTTAGTTTTCGCTTACGCGCTGTAAAAAGTTGCAGTTTTTTCTATTAAAATTCAGTTTTTTTTTTTTTTTTTCGCTGCTTTTTATTTGTTTTTGGGGTTTTTATGTTTGTTGTTGTTATTGTTGTTGCCGTTTACACCCGCTGCCTTTTTGTTGGCTTCTATTTGTGCTGCCACACACACACACACACACACACACACACACTCACAACACGCAATTTGACTTTGAAAAGTGCACAAAAATCAAAATAAAAAAAATAATGCATGAAGCCAAAAGAAAAGGCGATGCAAAAACTGTCACAAAACTTTTATGGGGCTGGAGTGGTGATAGCCGTTGGGGCGCAGCTGGGTGGCTCGAGGAAGGGGAAGGGGGGGGGGGGTAGTTTATGTGTGTCGAGCAAATATTGGTGGCCATGTTGCACACACGCACACACGCACACACGCACACACGCACACAGTGACTTTGTGCTGCTCTGGTGGCAGCCACTTCATTTGCTTGCTCATTAAAAGTTGCGACTCATACAAATGCAGCAAATGGAGTCAACACGCTTGCCTGCATGTCAAGTGCCAGTCAGTTGCTGCCAGTTGCTGGCTGCCCGCACCACTATCGCACCGCAATCGCACCACCGTCGCACCGTCGCACCGTCGCACCACCGCACAATGAATGTCAAGAACAGCACAAAACTGCAAGATGAGGCCAGCGACCCAAACCCAAACCCAACCAAACCCACAACTCGACACTTTACTTCACTTCACAACTTGCTGAAAATGAAAATTCACCGAAAATTTGTCACTTTTTTTGTAGACGACAACAGGAGGTAGTGAAGCGTGGGGGAGGAGGGGGGAGGGGGGGTATGCTACAGCCGAGCCATACACACATTTCCTGCGCCCTGTCTGGTCATTATTATTATAATTTTTCATGTCTTGACTTTTCATTGCAACAGCAATCAACACACACACACACACATACACACACACACACATGAGTGCGGGTCTAAGCGGCTTACTGGAGCGTGCTGGCCCGTGCGAATGGGGGGCAGAGAGCGGGTGCTTGCAACACAGCGGCACAGGTGTGCACACTGACACTCACACACACACACACACATATATATATAGTCAACTGTCATATGTACAAATGACTACAAGTCATCCCAGTTCCAGTCGCAGTCGCTGTTGCACTGTTGCAGTTGCACTCTAAAATCGGATTCAGATTCAGATTCGGAATTTAGAGTTTTGCTTGGCTGGCCACCATCGCCACTTGGGTATTTATAGAGCAGTGCATAGCAGAGTGGAGCAGAGCACAGTTGCAAGTCTGATCAATGTTATCAGACAGAATACACTCAGCGAAAAACGAGAATAGAAAAGTGCAATATCTAAATAATAGAAATTATTCTTATATACCATTTATTCATTTTAGATTATTCCTGCATAAATATAAATCAAGCTTCACTTCAAAATCGTCTGTTAAAGTTTCACCAACTCTATTAAAACTTTACTCAGCTTTGCTTGTTAACTGTTATCTAACTAAAAGCTCAGGAGCTGAATTGAATTACAATTTTTATAAAATTTTAGCCGCTATTTTCATTGCCATAGAAAGGATATCTAAAGATAGCAACATCTGATTACAATCTTTAATTATACAATGTGCCTTGGTTGTATGATTTACTGTTGTTGGAGTTGTAGTTGGGGACAGGGACAGGGGCAGGACTAGCTGAGAGGCAAAGCAAATTATTTTTAGAGCCACTGAAAGGTCACAAGTTCACGTTGAATAACATGCGAATCAGAATCAAAGTTAATAATTTCTTTTTGAAAATAGTTTCAACTTGTTACTTAATAATGCAAATTGAAGGGTTTGCCATGGAATGAAGAATATGCTCGTTACAGTTCGAAAATAGATAATAAGTATAATTATCAATTATATGCCACAATTACCAAGAAATTTGTATGTTGGCTTATGGTTGTCCCCATTTCCGATCTTTTCTGCGTTGAGTTAACTAATCAAATTGCATTAAGCATTTAATTTGCCGCAATTTGCCGCAATTTCTCGCCCGCTCTCCCCATTTTGGTGGCCCCGTCTGAATGCCGCCAACGCCTGACCCTATAAATAAATAGAAGGACACCCATGCTTGTAAGTGGCAAGCCAACTGCAATGCATTAGCTAAGCAAGCCAGCGATACCCCACACACACACACACACACACACACACACACACACACACACACAAACACTGTGCAACCCTTGCGGGTAGTTTGGAGGCTCTATCTTAATGCCCCCTGGTCGTCATCAGCTACAGAGCTCCACAGCTCCAGAGTTGCCCAGCTCCAGTCGCGACATTTTGCTAATTAAGCTGTGCGGGTCACGTTAAAATTGTTGCAAGCAACCACCACACCACACCTCACCGGCAAAGCACAGCAGACCACAGCAAAAATGCCGCGCACAGCACCGCCAACTATTAGCATTTTTATGTTAGTTGAGAGAAGGCACTTGAGGTTTATCTGGGCAGAGTTTATGTCTGGCAGCGGTCACTACTTAGTCTGATTATTGTTATTATGGCGTCGCAGTTTTCATAAATTCCCAGCAAGTTATTTTCCCATAAATTCAGCGGCCCAGACACAGTGCAGGATAGGACAGGACAGGACAGGCCAGGACAGAACAGGACAGCACTGGACAGCAGAGGAGCGGGACGGGATGGGACTGGCAGGGACAGGACAAGGTAGAGGACATGCCGACAGCTCCACAGGTAGACAACGATGATGACGACGACAGACAGACAGACTGAGAGACTGAGAAACAGAGTGACAGAGAGAGAGAGAGAGAGAAGACGCTTAGTGCTGGCAGAGTGGGAGTGGGAGTGGGGGGAAGAGGAGAAGGAGTAGGAGCAGACGCTACAGTAGGCAATGGGGCCGGTTGTCCTGTCAAGATGCAGACGACGCTGTGGCAGCAAGCGGCATGCGGCATGCGGCAAGCATAAAATGTTGTCCATGGGCAAAAATCAGTTTGGGGGCAAGACGAGAGACGGCAACGGCAACGGCGACGAATGCACATCATGAAGCAAGCACCTGTCCCAGACGGTTTGTCCTTTGGGATACAATTTAAATTGGCATTCCACATGACGGCCAAACAAGTGCGAGTGCCAGTGCCAGTGCCAGTGCGAGTATTCCACATGCACAAGGACACGAACTGAACTGAACAGAACTGAATCGAACCGAACCGAACCGCATCGAAGCGAACCACTTAAATAAACCTAAACCGAACCGAACCGTACGCGTCGAAGGAACTAAATCTGTCAATCAATATCAGCTGCCCTATGTGCATTTTTAAGCTTTTTTATGTACATATGTATGTATATAATATACAGTGTATTCATTTGATATAGATATATATTCTCTGTCGATTTGAGAGACTTCAAACTTGGAATAATTAATAAATAATATTTTATATATTTATTTAGATTTTTGATTTTGTTGACTACTTTTACTTTCCCTTAAATAAAAAACTCACTTCAATAGATAAAGTCTGAAGTTTTGGTACACGCATAACTAAGATTGTAATTTGTCTACCAAGCAAATTTAATAACGATCTGATCATAAGCACAAAAGTCATTTGAGAAACTGTTTGATGTCAAATAATACTTTTAGCCTAAGGCCTCGAGCTATAGCTTTGGCTTTAGCTAGTTCGTATGAAGATTTAACATTAGAACTCATAATAAATAAATCAATAAATATTTATAATTAATGCTTTAGAGCTGCTAAGCGCAGGGCATCGTCTAGTCTGCTACATTTACTTAATTTCTTATGCAACTGCTTCTTCTTATGCATTCCTTGCCCGCTGATTATTATGAAATGTGCTCGTTGCTGCTGTTGTCATTATGTATTTGAGCTGTTTTCTTTTTATTTTAGCTGTTGCGGAAATCATCGGCGACCTTCTCGGACTGAAGTGAGTTCTTGAGTTTGAGTTGGAGTTGGAGATGGAGTTTGAGTTCTCGTTATTCTTGGCATTCGCATTCGCATGCGTCCGAATTGCATTTGTTATCTTGTCGCGCCCCATTGTCGTCATCTGTTGCAATAGTCGCTCGCATAGTTCTCAGCCATTGGGCAGCCGTTAACGCTTAGGTAAACAAGCAGCAACAGTCATCATCAACAACAACAACAACAACAACAACAACAACAACAGCAGTTGGCGGTTCCGCTGTCTGCTCCATGTTGTTTTGCCCCGCTTGAACTGTTGCCGGCTTGCCGTCTCGCCGTTGGCTGCTTCTGTGGCCATCATCATTACAGGCATTGCCCCTTGCCAATGCCAATGCCAATGCAGTTGCCATTGCCTGTGTCCAGTTTGCAGCTGGCTCACTTCACAATTCTTATCTTGTTCATGTTGCAACACGAATGCTATGCGTCTGTGCGCCGCCAGCAGGCACCTCCTATCAATTCGATATCATCGCGAAAGGTGCTGCATTGATCGGCTATGATAGCGTTAAGCAAAGCGTACGATATCCCAGCTAAGTAGTTGCGACAGCTAATAAACAGACACGCCCAGCAAATACAGCCCCCCCCCTCCCCAACTCACCTACACCCCTCCAATGCGTTGGCTATATGTATGTGTGAAGAGGTATGTTGTAACTAGCTGTGCATTTTGCGCACTTGCTATTTCTGCAATAATTACTTGCTTTAATTAATTGTTCAGTCATTAATAATAATCCACTCTAGCTAAAATTGTGTTGCAATATAATATAATATATATATATATATTGCAATATATTCATACAAATCATAATACATACACAAGATTATTTTAATTAGAACGGAGCATTTTCAAAATTAATTATTATAATAATTTCCCAAATTACTTGAGTAATTCCGCAAAAAGAAATTCATTGTTGTATAATATTATAAGTATATTATTATTATACGTTTTAATAGTCAATTTATAATTTCTTATTTAATAAAATTTACTCAAATTTAACAACTGACAACTTTTCTCCAACTGCCCTTAATTGTATATTATTGCAGGCATTTCATTAGCTCCATTTCAATAGTTGCTGAACTGACTCCTGGCGCTCATCTTAGCATAATTTAGATATAATATAATATATATACATATATATTTTGTCAGGGACTGAATCGCTTTTGGCCTTAATCATTGTGGTCCCGCTTATCTGAAACTTAAACTGGCTGCCTTCAAACTGCAAACTCCAAGTTCCAAGTTCCAAGTTCCAAGCCAAATGCCAATTGCGATGCCGATGTCGATTCCCATGTGCAACATAATTTGTACTTTAATCGTGTGGCAGCAAGGACGAGCACAAGAAGGCAGCGAGAAGGGAGCAGGGAGCAGGGAGCAGGGAGCAGGGAGCAGGGAGTAGGGAATTGTAAGGCAGAGACTTAACACAATGGTCCTCAGCTCAGTTGTGGCTTTCAGTCCGGTTTCCACTGTCTAGTTCATTTTCATAAATGCCACATTAAAGATGCTGTTACTGTTGCTGTTGTTGTAAGTGCTGCAGATCGGTTCCAGAACAAGACGTAGCTGTGGCATCAAATGACATTAACCTGGACACACACATAAATACACACAGACAGTGGCTGCGAGCAGAACACGTCCTCAATGCAGTTTTTACGGCCGGTTTGCGAATTGGCAACTTGAAACTTGGGGCGAGGCATCTTCTAGATTCCTTTCCTTTGAGCCCGTTTGCCAATTTATACAAAACGTTGATCACTTTATAAGTAAGTATATCATCATTTATACATGCAATCCGCGAAAGGCCTTTCCAGCCACACACACACACACACACACACACACACACATACACACATACACTTAGGAGAGGGCCAAGGCTGGCTAAAACGGCGACTGTGGCTATACGGCTACTTAGCCATGTCGTTTTTACCGTTTTCGGCACATGGGGCATGCCAAAAATGTTGCGAGCGTCTCAGCGTTTTGTACAGTTTTGTTGTTGTTGTTGTTGTTGCATTTTTATTATTTATTATTGTTGTTGTTGCTGTTCGTTCTGGTCATTTATATTGCGCTCTCTGTGTGTGTATGCGTGCGTGCGTGTGTGTGTGTGTGTGTGTGTGTGTGTGTGTGTGCATGTGTCAAGTGGACTTGTTTAATAATTTATGATGAGGCCAAAAACGTAGATCGTGCGTTGCGCATTGCCAGCCATTAATCATGCCGCCAGTCGGGGCAACAACAGCAGCAGCAGCAGCAGCGGCAACAGTGGCAGTGGCAGCAACAGCAGCCGCAACTCCTGAGAGAGGAGCTGAGGAATCGCAATGCTTGCTACTGCTGTAGTAAAAGTTCAATTACCCGCCAAATCAAAATTCAATCTGCTGGCAAAAAAAAAAAAAAAAAAAAAAGAACGCAACAAAGATACAAAAAAAAAGAAAACCAAACAAACAAACACAGAGTAAAAACCGCTGGCCAGCACAGTAGTCAGCGGTTGCAGGTTCCGATTGTTGGTTTGGAGGTGGAGAGGTGGCGGGGGGAAGGGAGACGCGGGAGTGTGCATATTGACTGCAGTCTGCAATGTGGCAAAATCAAAAATTCCAAACGCATACGACAGACAACCATGACGACGACGACGAAGAAGAAGCAGCAGTAGCCAAAGCGAGTCATGTCATGGCGGGCGTGTGCTCAGCGAAAAGGGGGTTGTGTGTGTGTGTGTGGGGAGAGGGGAGCGGTGTGGCCACTTAGCAGCGCCAGAGATCAGATGACAGCAAAAAGACATCGCCGACGTGGCAGGATAAAAAGGCAAGCAAAAACGCGCCCAAAAGCGCAAAAACTGTCACAAGTAATTAGGCGTTAGTTGAATACCCTTACTAAAGTACCAAGTATTTAATATTATTATATATTGTACAGTATTGTGCTTAAAGCTTGCCACCGTGTTCTCAGTTGCCTTAACTATAGTCACGCAGAAAAGTTTTCTTCTCAAATACCTTGCTCTTTTTTAAAAATTACTTCATTTTTAATTAACATCTAACAAATTTGAACAATTTGTTATATATAGAATGTTACGCATTGTTTTTATTGGCATTTTATGCTGGCTAATAGCAACATAAAAGTATTTAAGCCGTGGCTTAACAGTTGTTTCAAAGTTCATTTTGTATGAGCACAAAAATGCAAGTTGGGCTTAAAATGCAATCCGTTTTTTTTTTTGGCAGCAGCTATTTAGATTTATAAGCGCTTATATTCAGGTGAATAAATACATAGAAATATAAATGCACTACAAATTGTGGCAAATGTAGGATAGATAGTTGGTATCCACTTAGGAAAATAATTGAATATATTACAAATTGTTGAAAATGTAGGATAGATAGTTGCACTCTACTTTGAATAAACATTTTGATTATAATAATGTATTAAAGTAAAAACTGACTTTTGAATTATAGCCGTGAAAGGTTGCAGTCTAAGAATAAAGTTGAATAAAGTAAAATAATTATCTTAATTGAAAGTTTTTAGTAAAGGATTTGCTGATATCATATATACAACAGTTAACATTAATTGAGAATGTATATTAGCTGTTGGCTTATATATTAAAGCAAAAGTATTATACGATATGATAAAGGGAGTTGTTAAAGAAACCAGAGATGCGATAAACTTGATTACACTACAATTTGCAGTGCGTTTGGCAGGGTATTTGCGCGGGTTCTTGGCCTGACCTTTCTTGGCTCCCAGCTGCCTGTGTTACAGCCAAATTCATGTGTGTATATGTGTGTGTGTGTGTGTGCGTGTGTTGGCCACGTAGTAGGTGCAAGCATAAGCGCTACTAATCTGCTACTCAATGGCGTATCAAGCTAAGCAGCATGCCAGCGAACAAACAAACAAACAAACAAATAACAAAAAGACAGACACAGAGACAGAGAGACAAAGAGAGAGAGAGAGAGAGAGACAGACTGGTAGACGAATGGCGAATGCAGGCAGCTGCTGCTGCTGCTGCTGCTTTGTGTGAGTGATCAGACAGCCGCAGATTACGTATACGCCGCGTTGTGTGCTTAACTTTTTGACTTTGGCTGTGGCTTCTGCGGCAACAACAACAGCAACAACAGCAACAACAGCAACAACAACAACAACAACAACAACAGCAACAAATCTACCTCTGGCTGCTGCTTAAAAAGTCCGCTCAGGTCTCACAGATGCCGCAGTCGCAGCCTTCATTTGTTATTCAAAAGTTTTTTGGCTGCGTTTCACTGTTTGTTTTTCGGGCTTTTTTTGTTGTATTTTTGTTGTTGTCTGTCTCACGTACACAGTTTGCTTCAGTTGCAGAGAGAGAGAGAGTCTAAGCCACAGACACACGACATTTGTCCAGCAGTCAGTTGGCTCAATAATGAGCAGCAAGTGCGTCCAGCGCAAAAACTGAACTTTAATGGCTCGTTCTGGCAAAGATTTGATGTTCCGATTTTTTTCGGTTTTTTTTTCCAGCATTATAAAAGCCAACAGGAATGCCAAATGCTCGTCAAGTTGCAATTGTATTACATATTTACAAACGAGAAGGTACAGTTATTGTTACTATGATTGCATTAAGTGCATGTGACATAACTTTTTGATAGAAAATAACCAGGTTAAAACATTTCGTGTTACAGCCCTTTGAAATGCATCAATGCATTTGCAAACAATCAGGAATTTCAAAGAGGTTTCCAGTTGCACAAAACAAAAAAAAAAAATTTGTGAAAATTCTGCCACATTTTACAGTTTAACGTAATTGTTGTGATTTCTGTATAGCCACGAATTTGATATACGAATTTAAGTGCACCAATTTAATACAGTCAGGTGGTTAAGTATATTTCGCGAAACATTTAGTGTTTGTATATGTATACGCTCTCCATTATCAATAAACATTATCAATGTTTATGTCCATTTTTTATTTATATATATCTTTTTTATATTTATTATATGTGTATATCTGTATGTGTGGTCATATCTGTTCAATATGCGCTTTGTTGATTTAGCGGAAGGAAACCTACAAAAAAATACAACAACGAAAAAAAAAAGAAAACCGAAAAATTGCATAACAACGTTTCGGGCAGGAAAAATTGTGCACGAAATTTATGGCAACATTTCGTGGTATTTATTTTAAAACAGTTATTGGATTTATTTCCTTTCGTCGTTGGCTTTTCCAACAGCTCGTGCTTTTTTCTCTTTTTTTTTTTTTTCTTTTTGCAAAAATAATGACTAACGTGATATGGGCTTGGGCACCGGCTGCAAGATAAACAACAATAACATCAAATGGCCAAATTTTTGCAAACTTTAATATGTACAAATATTAAAAATTGACACTTTATTTTGAAGCTCTAAAGTGAAGTATTTAATATTTAATTTCTGAAAATTGCAGCACAAAGAGTAGCCAAAGATAGCAAGACACAATGCCGAATTTCCTCTGAATTTATGCTATTTAAATATCAGATACTTGAAAACTTATATAAGTAGGCAGGAAAACTTTTCGCATACACTCAGTGCAGGCAAACAATACTGTGTATAAATAGTAGAGATTCCTTAACAAAAATGTGCTATGTACAAATTGTATAAAAATAAATTTCATTATGCAGAAAATTTGTTAAAAGTAATGCAAGTTTTTGATATACTTAATTCTTGAGATATGGACAGACATACAGGACGAATCGTCTTGGAGACAGAGGCTGACAAGAACACTTGCTATAGGATGGAATATAGGAATTTCTATATGGCTAAT
The DNA here is from genome assembly GCA_035045305.1 of Drosophila maculinotata. Classification (NCBI taxonomy): domain Eukaryota; kingdom Metazoa; phylum Arthropoda; class Insecta; order Diptera; family Drosophilidae; genus Drosophila; species Drosophila maculinotata. The sequence continues at coordinate 11,942,559 of JAWNPD010000679.1, read as the reverse complement.
CGGTAGAGCTGCAACTGTTTTTTAACAATGGCTTTAACAGTTGCCTATTAATTAACGTATATGCATTTACCCTTCCCTTCAATATAAGTAGTCGCATTAATGACACATACAAAATTAAAAAACTAAAGAAACATTTAACAAATAAAAAACAAAACTGTAAAAAAAAGTTGAATAAACTCTCGCAACGCTGACTAAATTTGTGTAAATAAAAATTATGTTAATTATACGTTTTTTGGCTTTTATGGGTGTGCTATCGCCGTTGTTATTGTTTTTGTTGTTCCGGCTGCTGTTGGTTGTGGGCTGCAATTATGCTAATTGTATTTTCAATTATTATATGTTTATTTATTATTATTTCACTAGCCGTTGCCGTTGCCGTCGCCGCCGCTGCCGCTTTCCGCCCGCCCGCCGCCTCGCCTTGCTGCTGATTAAAATTATACAACGAGCGTCAATTTATGATAAACGTTGCATGAATTTTAAGATGATTTCATTTCCATCAAAATTAAATTGATTTTCCCATTTTTACCCATCTCTTTATTCTTTTCTTTTTTGTATTGTACTCTACTCGCCAATTTACAGCGCCCAGAGCATATAATTATACACCCACACCCACACCCACAGAGACAGGCACACATACATATGCTCACATGGATGCCAGCATGCATATGTATGCGTGTACATATACGTATTCATAAATAATTATGTCCATAATTAAAAACCAAGTGGACAGCTGCCTGAACTGGCTCTGAGTCTGGCTCTGACTCTGACTCTGACTCCGACTGTGGCTTTTCGTGTATTGTCATAATTATATACCCTAGAACCCATGAGATAATCGTATTAAAAAGTCTCTGACTCTCCTTAAGCCGTAAAACTGTGAAGTGAAAAAGCGACAGCAAAATACTCAAGCTTAATTTACATTGCGGCTACTTATGGCGCCTCTTTTCAACTATAACTGATCCAATTTTTACCTCAAAAATACTGTTTTCAAACTTATGTGTATTATTAATAAGGAGACAACTCTTTCGAAAATCGGTTGAGTTATGACAAAGTAATGGGAGTTTGAAGTCTAAGAAGGCCATTTATAGGGATTTGGGCACTTTACAAGCCAAAAATGAAAAATGAAACATCACAAAATCACTTTTCCAATAGTTTTTTGTACTAATTGAGACACCGACAATCAATTAAAATTAAAATTTCAAAATTTTATGTTTTGAAAAAAAAAAAATTTTGACATGATTTTTTTTGAAAAAAAATGTCAAAAATTAAATATTTTTAATATACCAAAAACTTTAAACGTGAAATTTAAGAATAGGACAAATTATGAACAAAATGGCTTCGGCATTGACAATAGGTTGAGTTTTAACAAAGTTATGGGAGTTTAAAGTGTTAGATGGGCATTCATAGGGATTTGGGCCTTTACAAGCCTTTGAAAATCGGATCAGTTATGACAAAGTAGTTGGTTAGTATTTGAAAGGTATTTCTAGGGATTGGAAACATCGCATGTTTTATTTGTTGACAGAAAATGATTAGTTTTTCTACTTTAAATGCAGAATTAATACAGATTACAAGCCATGACCAAAAACACATTGCTCCTAAAAATCGGTTCAGCTTATACAAAGCTTTACTTTTGTATAGTGGCAAAGTATCATTAGGTGGCTTATATCGTAGGACACATAGTTACACTTAGCTGCTATCCGTTGAAAAGCAACATTTTCGCTTTAAAGACACTGTTGTTTATTAGCGCCATCTGTGCCTGATAAATGATAACGCTCCAGTGACTGTTTCTGTTCTGTTCAGTCCTGTCCTGGTCCAGTGATTATGCATTTGACTGATAAAAAAAAAAAGTGAAAGAGGAAAAGAAAATCCTTGGAGCAGCAGCTGCAGAAGCAGCTCATAATTATGCTGCCCCCGTTGCCTCATTTTCCGTTTTGCCATTTTCCCCTTTCCCCTTGCCACATAATACATATTGCATTTCCTTTTGCATGCCTGAATTGATCTGACGCCTTCGCCTGGCATTTGTTTAATTAAAGTGATGCGCAATCCGAGGAACCGATTGGCAGCAGTCCTCCCTCCCTTTCACGCAACAGCCAATGCAAATGCAGAGAGCGCTGCCAATGCGAGCCACAAAATATTTTCGAAAAGCCGTTGGCATTATTTAAAATGCAACGCAATGCGGCGCTCGAAATGCAATCAATGCGAATTAAATTCCCGGCTTGCAGCTAAAGAAATTGCAGTCGACATTCGGCATCAACAGCAAACCGAGGCCCACAACTAACCAGCAGGCGGATGAGCTGGTAAGAGCGGGTTGCAACGGGAATGGTGTGGAGGTTCGGTCAAGTGCGGCAGGTCAGTTGCACGTTTGAGTCGTGGTCCATTTACGGGTCGCGGTTGCGTCACCCTCTCTCCGACGGGGCTTGGGGGCTTGCGTTTCGGAGGTGGCCGCAAAATGTTGCACAAAAACTGGGCAACTGGCCGGTAATTTAATTGAGCGTGCAAAATATGCGCTCCCCTTTTCCCGCCCAGCTGTTGGGCGTGGCGCAGGTGTAAACGGTGCAAGATGCAAACGGTTGCAAGTTGCAAAAAGCACTCGCAAGTCGCTGTGCAACACAGTTTTTTGCATATTCACTTGAGTCGACATAAATCTACATATATTTAGAATGTAACTTAAAATTGGATTTTTGTTATCTACAACTTAATCCATATCGAATAGTATTCCTTTCGAGTATCCCTTCAAGTTTGACTTTCTTTGATATCTATCTAATTTATTTATCTATTCGAGTACACTTAAATAACAGTGAATATAGATAAGATACTCAAATAATCAACGAATTCTACAGTGCACAAAAATCTGCATTGAATAAATAAATAAATTTATTAAATAAATATGTTGTATAACAAAACTTAGCTGAAACTCTAGAAATCTCGCACGTGCCAAAAGAGATGCATGAATAAAGTTTATAATTCTTATAAATAGTTCAGGCTCTAAGCTTGATCCTTGATCCTATGATCCTATCATTAGAAACTGATAGTTATTTACAATATTATATCATGTTTTGGATGCTGTTTCATTATTATTAGATCGTACATGTAAAAGTTGCATATTTACGTTTGATATCATATTATATTTTTCTTGCGTTTTCCCTTGTAAGCCTTAAGCCCCTTAAATCTTCTCATTTATTCAGCCAACTGTTGTTGCTGTGATTATTATTATTTATTTTATTTTTTTATTTTTTTCTTGTGAGTTGTTTGTGTTACCACCTCGTTTTTAAATAGTTTATTGCAGGCGCAGCGAGAAACATGGAGTAAAAAATGGGACAACAGCAACAAGAGGAACAACAAAAACGAAATCTCTCATCTTACAGAAGGCGTTGCCCTTGGGTTTAGTGTTACCGTTACACAATCCTTGGCAGCTGGTGCGTGTCTTGGCTAATTGATCGTTCGCAAAATCACTTTTACCTCTTCTTTCCCATCTTGCTCTTCAACTCTCTTACTTACTCTTACTCTTTCTCTCTGCCACACTGAGTATGTTGCTCTTGCTGTGGTGCATGCCCCTTCAATTCATTTATCCCTTATGCCAGACACGGTATGCTTCTTTTTTTTTTTGGGTTATTTATGCATGTTTATCTTGTTGTTGTCGTTGTTGTTGTTACATTTGGCTGCTGAGGGCGCAGGTCACGGTGTTTTGGCTCTGGGCCTATACACGAACATATATATATATGTATATATATGTGTAGCTGAGGCGGCAACTGCATCCTGTGCCTGCTGTTTTTCCTTCGCCTCTCTCACTTATTTTTCCTGTTTTTGTTTTTTAACTGATGCCGCACACATGTTTCCAGCACACACACACACAGCCCAAACAACTGCTGCTGTTGCTTCGGTTCAATTACTTGTAATTTTAGCCGCAACAACGAAAACACCGACAACAACAACAACACCAACAACAACAACTGATATGCGTTCCCCTTTTTGTGGCACCGAGTGCAAGGAACAGGTAAATAGACAGCCCTTTAGAGATGGCAGCATTACAAGATCGTAAGCTAAGTGGCCAACAGGTAACCTTAATAGCTCAAGCACTTACAGCACTGGTCATAAAAATAGCCCAATTGAACTTGACAGCACAAAAATGTATTCTTTTCTGTTATAATAAATATTTAATGCGACATTTTTAGCATATTTAGTGAGTAAATTCATTCACAAATGATTTAGTTAAGTAAGTAGAATTATCAACTTGGAACTCGCTTTAATACCAACTTTTATTTTTCCTTGACGCATGACATTATGGATCATATTTTTCTTTTATTTTTGCAAGATTTAATTTAAAAACATTATTATTTCTTAGCCGATCTATTGGCTGGCTCTCTTTTAATTTCGTTGTATTTCAATGTATACTGAAATATTTGCGATAATGCGATAAATTCAAATTTGCAGTTTGTTTTTATCACAATAGACAGCTTAGTTAAATTAAATACTATTTTGTTTGACGAAATCAATTAGATTTTGACACTGTTGGACTTTTTATGAATTCACATATATGTAAATATATATATTGATATTAAATAATGTTCTTTTCACGCGAGTGCTAAGAGAGCAGCAGCTGGCATTGTCCTTGTGCACATCTCTAACTATCGACTCTGTCTGGCTGTGTGTGTGTGCGAGGGTGTGTTTGTGCATGTGTGCGTGAATTCACACCAAATGCCTTTGCCTGCGCCTCTGCCTCTGCCTTTGCTGTCCGTGTCGTCCTTTGGCTGCATTACACCCCTGCCTGATTTGATATCCTTTCGCTGGCTGCCTCTTCTCCAAAGCATTGCCTGCTGCTTTATTTAATTTCAATACATTATGTCCTGCTTTTGGCGAAGGCCGCCACACAGTTGTTCATTTTGTTGTTAACGTTTTACGTTTTACGTTTTTATTTTCTTCTGCCCTTTTCTTTTTTGTTTTTGTTAACGTTTTTCGCTTGCAATGTGATTTCGCTTGAAGCATCATTATCATTACGCCGGCTGCTGCTGTTTTATATCCTTTTCATTTCATGCTCAAGTTGTAATTGAAGTGTAAATTTTTACATCTGCTTAATATGCATTAAGGACAACAGCAGCAGCAACAGCAGCAGCAACAACAGCAGCAGCAGCAGCAACAACAACAGCAGCAGCAGCCGCGGCAGCAGCAACGCAAATGATAATAATATTAATCAATAAAATGATTAAGCCCGCAAGGAATCATCTTTTACCATCAATTATTGCCCCACAATTTGGACTCATTATCAGAAAGCAAGCGCGCCGATTGGGCGGAGGGGGGGGGTGGGATGGTTGCTTTCTCTCTCATATATGCCGTTGATTTTCCGCTGTTTTTCCAGCCGTCGCCTTTCTGAGACATATGTATATGTATGTGTTCAGGTTCCCTGGGCGCTGTTTCTTCGATTTTTCTCTACCCCTCTCTCTCCCTCTGACTCTTTCTCTCCTCTTTCTCTCCTCTCCTCTCCTCTCCTCGGTTCAATTCTATTCTGTTCTATATAGCATTTTATTTGTTTCTGTTTTGCATTCATCTGGCAAACAAGTCACGTAGCCCAAACGACAAAGGGGGCGTCCTCAAAGCCGGGGGGGATGGGGCGTTTTAACATTTTGTAGGTGAAATACACACAAACACATATACAGGCAAGCACACACAAGTACACAAAAAAGCAGCTACAAGAACAACATGCAAAAGTACAAGAAAAATATGTGCATAAAACTTTTCTAATAATCAGGATAAGCAGCTGGCAATGGGCTCGTTTTATTTTTTGATAGTGAGGGGTAGTTACCTAGACGGTGGGGGTGGGGGGGGTAGGAATAGGGTGTTACATGCAATGCAGCTGAAAACGTAGCGTGCAAAATTAATTGCGTGCCTGACCAAAAGAAAAGCGAAAGCCCAAAGTCGAAGACGAAACAAATTTTGTTCACTTTTTGAAGTGGGTGGTTGGCTTGTGGGTGATATGTACGTAAGTGTGTGTGTGTGTGTGTGTGTGTGTGTGTGTGTGTGTGGCTGGTATGTGTACTGGTTGAATAAACACTTTTGTAGGCAATTTGCAAGGACTCGATTGGCAACAATACCCAAAGGACATGCAATTGGAGCGTAACTCTGACAAGCCAAATTCAGCACAAGTTGCTCATTTGTTCACTTTGCCAATCAATTCCTTAAGCGCTTTTATTGAAATCAATTTCGTCCACTTTCCCTCACTTTCTCTCTCTCTCCCTGTCTGAAGTGCCACAATAAGTACATATAAGAAATGCAGATCAGAATCTTTTCATATGCTGCATTATTTACAAATAATTGACTCGAGTTGATGGACATGAAATATGCATGTTTGTTTATTTTTGTAAATATAAACAGTTTTTGGATTTTTAACGAAAGTTGTTATTATTTATTTCATTAAGTTTTCCCAAAGAAAACAATTATCCCAGTTTATGCAAAATACCAGGAAATATGCAAAGTATTTCGCATCAGTAATTATGTAAAATTTGACAACAAAAATAGACATATCAAAAATCCCATAAATTGAAATGATCGGCATATCAAAAAATATTGTTTGAATATCTGCGAATAATTAAAGTATTTATTTGCTGACAAACATGCATTTATTTTACGTAAAATATATATTTATTTTTGTTTGCTTCAAGTCTAGGCAATATTAATTCTGAGAATTCAATTTGTTGCAGATGCTTTTTTTTTCAACGCTAAAGCAACCTACTAGCCACATGGAAAATACGTATATATAAACCTATATGTCTCAGCTGCTGCAAGAGGCATCTGGATATCAGCGTTTGTGCCACGCTTTGCCCACACACACACACACACTCACACACACAGGCGCACACATATTGCGATTATGCAGACCAGGCTGACATCTTTGAGTCAGCGAAGCGAAGCCAAATCCCTGGGCATATGCTAAATAGCCTTGGACGCACACACACACACACACACACAGCGAAAGAAAGAGGAAAATCAGAAACAGATTTAATAGGGGAGTTGGGGGCGCCTTTGAAGTGCCTGCCACAAATTGACAATGTTGAAGCCGGAAATGGTAGACGAAACAGGCGACAGGCGACTGGGCGACTCTGCGACTGGGCGACAGAACGACAGACAACAGACATGGCCAATAAATTGAAATTGTTAATAAAATATATACATATATTTTTTTTTTTTTTGCTTCTTTGCAAATGTGAAAAGAGCAATCGGTCGCCGGGCTAAGAAAGAAACTACGAAACTAACTTATTTCTCACAGATTTCAAAGTAAATATGCAAAATATTTCTTCGTACCACATTAATGCATCAGCTGCACACACACACACATACACAGACTGAGGGGAGCAGAGGGGCAGCAGGGCAGAGCTGAGACTCGCTTGGCTGCCCGCCTGGGCATAGGGGCCAAGTCGTCACTCAGTTGTCGCTGGCAATGTGGGCGCGCGCGCGCTCAAGGAAGCAACTAAACTACAAAAAAAAAAAAAAATAAATAAAAAAAATCAGCAACAACAAAAAAAGTTAGCTTTGGGCTGTCGAAGTTTAAATACCCTATCGGACTTATGGCAGCTATAAAATTTATGTTTTTATATTTATTTTATGTCATGTATCTTAAGTAATAATGTGTAATAATTTCAAAAAAAAAGCTTGTTATTAAATATTTTTCTTTTATACTTTATATAGTTATTTTAAATAAAAGTATTTGTATTTTTAAAATTCTGAGGCATGTTTTTATCTTGGATTCTTGAGCAAAATAGCTGCTGTCTCGCGGAAATTTTTGTTCATTTATGCTATATTTAATATATTCAGAGCCCAGAGACTATTTCCCGATCAGGAATATATATATGGGCAATTAAGTTTGGAAACTCTACTATACTCTTGGCCAGGGTATCTGCAGCAACCTTGCAAGTAGAAGAGCTATGCGAAAAACGTGCAAGAAACTATGCGTTCATCTCGCTCTTGCCGTATGCCACATGCCGCATGCCGCATGCCCCCGCTCGAACCACACGCCGGCGTTTCGGTCTGTCTGTGTGTCTGAGGGCCCGAGCTTAAATGTTGGCGGCATGTCATGGAAATAACATTAAAAACACATTAAAACCGCGAGTGTCTGGGCAGCACAACAAAAGCTAAGCGATGTGAGAAGCCAGATAGTGTGCGACAAAGATTGTTGCCGTTGTCGTTGTTGTTGTTGATGTTGTTGCTGATGATGATGATGGCCAAAAGCCGAAAAAAAAGACAACACAACAACAACAAAAAATACCGAAACGTAAACGAAACAATTGCAAAAAATAAAGTGAAGCTTGACTCAGACGCTTGCCTTCCGCCCAAGCTGCATTACAAACACTTGGCTGTTAATTTGGTTACACACACACACACACACACACACACACAGATACACAGATAGACTCACATGTAGCTGCTGCAAATGGGCTAGAATATTTGCGTAACTTTGTTGCTGCCTTTCGCTGTTTTTGGTTACATTACCTGCAAAGAGAAGAGAACAGAGAACAGATGCGTTAATACAGTTACAGTTACAGTTACAGATACACATATACAATGCTAGATACGGCTGACAGTGGCAGCGAAAAGGCAGCCTATCGAATGGTTTCCGTTCGACTGGCCTCTAATTGTTGGCCAGTTCTAGAGTTACGCTTCCAGCTCGAAGCTTTCAGCGCAAGCACAAAGCACAATTAGGGCCTAGACATAAGGAACTACGCATAGACCAAATCACCCCCCCCCCCCCCACCCCTGCCAGCCTACCTCTTGCAGAGAATGAGAAATGGAATCGATAGGCGCGCTGATGGCGATGATACCTGGTAACGCCTCATTTGTCAGCCCAGCTGTAAACTTACAACTTCTTACCAAATTGGCAAACAAAACAAAATGGAAAATAAATTATGTATGTGTATCCAATTTATATCAAATGATAAATGGTTTCAAATTATTTACAGGAAATTACAAAAAGAAAAAAAGAAAAGAAAATACAAATTCTATTGAAAAATGTCAGTTTGGTTTTTTCTTCAGTCATATAAAAAATATATATACTATATATGTATGCATATTAAATATATAAAGCAGTTTACAGTTTCCAAATTTTTTTAAAAATTTTGAAGAAGCTATCTATGAGTTGATTATTAAGAAATCAAGTTTTTCTCAATTTTAGTTCGTTTAAGGCCACTTTCGAGTTAGTTTTCCAGTTGAAAGATTCACAAATAATTTTGAAAATATTTTGAAACATATAATTAATTGCAGACCATTTTTGTGCCGATTAATAAATTTATATATGCTTTAATTCGTTCGCTGCATTTTAGTTTAAAGGTAATATTTAGTTTTTTTGGTGGAGGGGGTTCAACATATTCCTGATCTAATGCACTAACTATGTATAAGGTGAGACATATTGCTTATAGGTGTGAGTGTGTGAGTGTGTGTGTGTGTGTGTGTGTGAGAGTGCTTAAAATTGTCGGCATTGCGTTGCGTGCGTGTCAATTGTTGAAATATTTCGTTATATGCGGCAATCAAAATTCAGCGAATTATTGAAGGTTAACACTGACCTCATGTTCCTCCTGCAACCCGTCTGTCCGTCTCTTCGTCTGTCCGTGCGGTCTGCAATTGCACCGCAGCCACAGCGCCTAATCAATTGGATTGCTGTCGACAGGGTTCGCAGGGTCAGGGTTGGGGTTCGCGCTGGGGTTGGGGTTGGGTGGTGGTTTTTGGTGGCCAATGACTTGCGAGTAAAACTTTTGCCACGCGACACGCGCATAAACCATGAATGGATATCATAAAAGTACATGTATATATATATATTTATGCTATATAGACTAAGCATGGCCATAAGGGCTCATAAGTATATATGTATGTGTGTGTGTATTGTGTGTTTGGTTTATGATTGATGATGCCATTGATTGATGCATGACGCGCTGCTTGTCGTTGACGTTGTTGCTGCCTTTTAATTGAATTTTCAAAGCTGCCTGCGGAAAAACTTTTTGCATGCTTATCAGTGGCAAAACCACACGCCCCGATAGCCACAGCCCGCGCTGGCTACCAACCCCTCCCCCCCCCTCCCTCCCAAACGCAGCTCTGCAAATGATTTGACTATAGCCACCGAAAAAGCGAGAGTTGAAAATTTATGCGCTGGCGCTCAAGAAAATGCGCCGCATAATCATCGTCATCAACACATTTTATTGCAACATCATTGGCAGCATTGGACAAGGCCAGCAGAGAGAGAGTGGTGAGTGGTGAGTGGGAGTGGGGGTGGGGGAGTGACAGTGGCAGTTGGGGAAGAGTGTGTAAAGCATATTTGTCATTTTCTTTATGCTTTTTATGCCATTTATTTGTGTGCGGTTGTTGTTGTTGTTGTTGTTGTTGTTGTGGCATCTTCAGTCAACGGCAGCTTTTGTGGCCAAAAAGTGAAAAATGGCCAAAACGCGGCAGCAGCGCTGGAAAATTGCCTTCGATGTCTGTTTTTTATGATGCACAACACAGAGAAAAATAATATATTCTTGATTCAAGCACAAAACAACAAAAAACTAAACAGACCGAAACTAATCTTAAGCCAAGAATAATCTTATACTTATTAGTTCAAATTTGGTTTCAGAATAGAAAATCTTAAATAGTATTGTGGCTTTGTGAATTAATAATTTTAATGCTGAAATATAATCTAAAATTACGAATAACTTATTTTGTATTTAAAATGCATTATACAAACTAGATTAACATTTTTGCATGAAAAGTTCTTAAATAATGATTTGCAATTTTGTTTATCGAATGCATTTGAGTTTTCTCTCAGTGCAGAGCGATGCCTCTGCCTGTCTGCCTGTCTGCCTGTCTGCCTGCCTGCCCGCTGGCCATGGAGCCTCCTCCTGCTCCACTTGTTGTTGATAAATGGCCAGGCCAATCAAAATTGTTTATAATTGTCATTACAGTGCCCCGCTGTCTCCGCTACTCCCCCCTCCCACGTTACTGACTTGGCGTTGGGGCTGACGACTAATGCGCCACCTTGGAATGGTCATGGCGTGCGTTGGGCAATTTCAATTAAACGCTGCTGCTGCTGCTTTTTTTTTCTCTTTGCTGCTGGCCATGGCCATAATCACAGCCACTTTGTCACCCACCCAGTTGAGGCGAGTAGTTGTTGGCTCTAACTGCGGTGGGTCTAGAGGCCAGGCCAGGCCAGGCCAGGCCAGGCCGGGCCCGGTGCCTAGGAGGATGCCTAGGGGCTTAATGCAGCTGCCGCACGCAAGTGGCGCATAAAAACAAAATGTTTTCGTTGCCGCCCCAAAAACACCGACATCGTAGGAAGTTGTCGGCCTCGAGCTGTTGCCGGAAATGAAGATGATGCAGCACAAAAAACTACGAAATAAATAAACTACACGCCACACAACTAGCTGACTCCGATTCCGATTCCGATTCCGATCCCGATACCGACTTCGACTCCAAACTCCAAACTCCATTTGTGACTCTATTTACGGTCCAAAATGTGCATATATACAATACATATGCATATGTATACAAAGTAATGTGTGCATAATGCCTCATCCGATCCGAAGCAGCTTTTTTTAAAATTGCCAACAGCCTCTCCCTATTTTGTTCCTTCTCTATATATATATATATATATATATACACACTTACATATATGTATATCTAGTTCTGTGTGTTGCGTCTCAGTACATTGACATTTTTGTTTGTGTAAAAATAAATGCCCTAAAAAGTGTGGCAAAGGGTTGAGACGAGTGGCGGGGGGTGGGATTGTTACAGTGCCTGCAAAAGGGTCAAGGGATTCACATTTGGGATTGGTATTGGAATTGCGGTTGGATTTACTATCCTATCAATAGGATCTCACAGTTTGGCGACAAGTGGCAATTAGCAAAGGGAATGGGAAAGGGCAAGGGCAGGGGCAGGGGCAGGGGAAAAGGAATACGAATGCGAATGGAAATGGAAATGGGTTTAGTTGTTGGGAAATGGAAATAGAATCTGTGATAGTCAATCGCTGCTGTTTGTCGTATTTTATGTTCATTTCGCAATCTGTTGAATTCGAAACGAAATATTCACGTATGTATTTTCTTGTTTGTAGTTTTTTATGCTTTTTATTGCCTGCTGCTGTTGTGTGGCTGCTTTTTTTGCCTTTCATCTTTTTATTAGTTTTTTCTGCTCATTCCTTCCACTTACTATTTACACTGATTCATTTGTCAAGGCAAAAAGTGTTTAATAAAGTGCGAGGAGGAGGCATCTTCGATCCTTTTGGACAGGCACATTTGATTGGAATATTTCCTGGCAGTAAAGATTAATATATCAAGAGAATTGCAATAAAACCACACTCATATTGAGCATTTTTAAAAATGCGTGTATTTATTTACTTGACCCTTCATATTGCATTTAACGACATTTATATATTTTAATTGCAATACTTTATATGCTTTTTTTTATTATTTTTTATAATTGTCTTTTTCCTGGAATATTTGTATATTCCCTGTACACGACATGCAATTTTAGTGATTTTAATTTTTTTTGATCTTTGATGTACTTTGTATTACATTCTTAAACTCATTTATTAGCAGCTCTTTGACTACCAAAGAAAGTTTCAACAGCAATGCCAAGCGGCAAGCGGCAAAAATAATGTTATTTCCATTTCCATTTTCGTTTTCGTTTTGAAATTTATTTTTGCATTTTTAGCAAAGGGAAAACCATGAGCTGTTGTTACAGTTGTACTCGTTGTTTTTTTGCATTTATGTGTGAGTCGCTTTTCATTTTTCGTTTTCTTTACTTTTTGCTCATACATAATTAATTTCATAAAATAATTCATTTCATTGAAGTTTTGTATGACTTTTGACTACGCACAGCAACAGCAACAGCAAAAGTCGCAGCAACGACAACAACATCAGCGATGTATGCTGACGTCACTAACGACTTGAACTTTGCACAGTGATTGGAATCCTTAGCTAAGTAGTAACCTTAACCATTTGAGAATTGTAAACTGATTGTCAGAGAAGCGGGGAAATACGTGAGAGGCAGAGAGAACAAAGGAGCAATTAGTAAATGTGAGTAGTAAGCAGATAAGCATTAAGAGAAGCGAGAGACATGTTGCCGCTTCTCTCTAACTTATCGCTTTTTGCGGCACACAAATATGAATACCTAAGAAGTTTAAAGTGTTTTAGATACATTCTTGAACCACTGTGCAGAATCATTGACGCTGCTTGTTCTCGTTGTGTTTGTCTTTTGTGCAATGGCAATGTTGTTGATGCTGTTGTTGTTGTTGTTGCTTCTGTTTTATTTGCTCAAAGAGAGAGCACGGAAATGTGCTTGGTTAGAGAATGGAAAAACTTTGTGCCATGTTGCCAGCTTTTAAGCTAATTAAGCCAAAAGAAATATGCTTAAAATGTTTCGTAAAATGTTTTTTATATATTTCAGTTTATTTCTTTCTACACAATTTCTGTGAAATGTTTTTGTAATTTCACTCTAGAACAGAGACATCAACTCCAGCAACACTATACCCCCAAACCCCAAACCCCAACCTCAACACCCTTCATCAACATTTCCATTTCCATCTCTAAGGCACATCAAGAGTCTCTCACTGCCACTTCCCTTCCTCTTCCCTTTCCCTTCCATTTTGAGCCGCATGCCGCGATCCACCTGCAGGGGCATTCAATCATAACGACAACGACAAAGTCATAAAAAAAGGGACTCGAAATTGATGAGGTGTGGCACTGACTGTCGCCTTACCCCCCTACACCCCCACCACAACACCCTCACACACACACCTCGCCTCTTCATTCGGGCCAGCACCTTTACGCCCCTTTCAGTCCATTTAAAAGAAAATTAATTAGCGCCTGGTCGCTTGGCCTGCCACCAAAAGCCACCAAAAATGAAAAAAAAACTGAAGATGGCAAGAGATGTTGGGAAATGGGGAATGAAGAATGAAAAAGTGGCATGAGGGGGAATGATAACTGAGACGCGAGAAGTGAGCACTCAGAATCGAGTGGCAGGCATCGTTGCCAGTGGGCGTCTCAACTTGTCGCGTGGGCCTCCAACTTTGCGGCGTTGCCTCATTTATTTTTTTTATTTTTCCATTTTTTTTCTTCAATTTTTTTAAATTTTTTTCGGTTTTGTTTGCGCTCGACGGCAAAAGTGTCATCCGAAATTAATTGCTAAACAAATGTCTAATCTTTGCCATTTAAGAAGCGCATAAATCAAGCGCAAATCAAACACTTTAAGAAAAACAAAAACAACAACGACTAACAAGAACAAAAAAAGATATACAGAGACATACATTCATTAGGGCGCGACTATGAGATACCCAGCATTTTACTCATTAAGATTCAAAATATGGGTACCAGATGTTTAATATTTATTTTAGAAAATATTTATAATATAAAATGAAGGCAGAATACGATAAGCAAAAGTATTAGTTACATTAAGTTATTATTTTTTTTCAATATATTTAATATTTTAAATATTATTTTATTGTGTATAAAACATGGTATAAAACTAATACAAAGGCAGAATACGATAGGTAAGTATAAGTAAAATTAAGTAAAAATATTATATATATTTTCATATAAATTGTATGACATGAAATATATATGTATATGTATGTAAATACGCCCAATTTGCTGCCAGCTTGAGAGTCGCATCAAAAATGAATTACACTCAATCGTTTGCTTTATGAAAACGGAATATGTGAAATAAAATAGAAAATAATATGAATAAAAATAAATGAAAATTGTTGAGCTCGTAGTTATTACAAATATGCGGGGCCATAAATGTCAGGACAGTTGCAAAAGGAGCACTCGACTATTGTCGTTCTACTGCCTTTGCTGACTAACTCAATCCACCAGCTCCCTTAACTGCCACCCCCCCACCTCCCTACCACACCCTTGAGCCGCGCTTCCCCTGGCCCCCACAAACACTGCATGCCTCTGGCTATGCATTTATGATTTACTTTTTGCTCTTTTGGCATTCGCAACGCCTCCACTCGGACGGACGGACGGACGGTCGGACGGACGGTCGGTCGGTCGGTCGGTCGGTCAGTTGCACTTATTGCCAACTTTGTTCGCCTGCACTTTGCAGATGGCCCCACAGACGAGCACCATCCACCTCCTCACCATGCCCTGACTCCACCCCGTCCCTATCCTATCCTCGTTCGTTGGCTGCTTCGATTTTGCAGCTCTATATAGTGTATATATACTTATATAAGTATACCCTTTGCTAAGAATATTACAATTTTTTTATGAAATCTGTAACGCCTTGAAGCAGACATCTTAAAGTCCATAAAATGCATTTAATTATCATTTAGCATGATAAGAAAACCAGTCTCTCACTTTGGAAACTTGAGTTTTTCTTCAGTTTGCATCACAAGTTTTTATAGTTATAGTTTTAGAACTTATTCAAGTATAAGCAATTTTCTGGTTAACAAAATTCATCAGTTAAGAGTTTTATTATGCTGCTTACATTTTAGCAAAAATCTATCAAAATAAACGACTTTAAAATATATAGACTCGCAATATGATAAATAATATGGTGTTGCTTAAAATTACAGAATTTTATTTATATGCAAATTCATCTAGCAAACTACTTGAAGTGTATTTAAAATTCGTCAACATTTGTATTCAATTTTTAAGGCGCCGCTTTTTTCTTTTGCGTTAAAATGCAAATTTTGATGTCATTGGAATATTTTTGGCTGCATAGGCATTGACGGAAGACTTTGGCCACCTGGCTACAAGTTTTTTATTATTTTTGCACTTTCCCTTGCACAGTTACATGGTTGACTGAATGCTCTCTCGGCCCCTGCCCCTGCCCCTGACCCCGCCTGAACCCAGCTGCTTGGCTTGACTTGGCTTGGCTTGACTCTTTGGCCCTTTGGTCTATTGCGAAAATATTTATTTGACAATTTTCATTGCATTGTATCGCACTAAAGTCCTTCGCCGAGCAAACGCCCTGCTGACCAGGCGACTGGCGACCCCATCTCCACGTCTCTCGCGCCACACCGGCCCTCGCCCACCCATTGGCTGCACTGTGCCCCTTGGCTAAAAGTTGCATGCGTCTTGTGCACAATTTTAACACTTCTTGTGCAAATTTTATGCAGTTTCTTTGCGAGTTGTTTTTATTTTTTGATTTTCTCTCTCTCTCTCTCTCTCTCTCTCTCTATGTCGCTCCTTTCTTCTGTTTGTTCTTTTTCGCACTTTTTGTTGCTGTTGTTGTTATTGTGGAGTGTTTGTAAAATTTGCATTTTTTTGTTGCTGTCGCTACTTTCATGTCTGCGTGGCCACAATTAAACTTTACGACTGCAATTTTCATAGCGTGCTTTCTTTATTTATTTTTATATATATTTTTATTATTATTTTCATTTTATTTACTTTTTTCTTCTTGTTTTCTTTGGGCGAGAAAAGTTTGCTAAAATTTAAAGCGTTTATTCAGTTTTGGGAATGCAACTCCCAGGTTGGGTAGCGTCTTCAAATGGGACATAATCAACGCAGTTGCCACAGTTCTTCACGAGTTGTGTGGCATTCGATGTGTGATAAGATAGATAGTGAGTGTGTTTCTAGCCGCAAAATTTTGTGGAAATGTAGAAAAATCTGCCAAACAACATATTTTATGCTTGTATTATTCTCCCAGCCGACTTTGGATATGGAGAATGTTTTTTCTTCCTCAACCACATCGAATTTGGGAATGCTCCGAAAATCGATAATAAAATGTAAATTGAATTTAAAGCCAGCTGATAAAGGCGTTATACGGTGTATGGCAAAATATATTATTGAATAATTGCCAACATCTGGAAATTGACATACGCTTCCGCACACACAGACACACACATACGCACAGCCCTTGTGGCAGGCAGAAAAACAGCCGCTGGCCAAAATCAAAGCTGCGGCAGCCGCAACGTTTATATGTTTTTTTTTTTTTGTTTTTTTTTGGGTTTTTTGGCTTATGCTTTTTCAATGCTAGTTACGCTCGGGGCCTAATTAGCCTCCAACGCTGACGCTGCACTAAGAGCGAAACGGTGGAGAAGTGGTAGGGGAGGATGGGGGGGGGGGTGGGAGAGGTAGGGTGTGGAACTGGGCCCTTTCATTGATATTTGATTACGGGGCCATATGGCAAAACAATGAGCCTTTTGTCAAAGACTCTCAACGGTTGCGGTTGTTGTTGCTGGTTCTTTTACCATTCCTTTCTATTTTGGTTGGTGATTTTATTTTTTTCTGCTTTCATTTCTTTTGGGAGAAAAAGGCCCTCAGGCGTCTGTCGCTTGACATTTGATGTCGCGACGGCAGCGTTTTGCCTCAAATTTCAATGAGTGCCACACTGACAATGCCTCTCGTGGTACTTTTTTGGTCTGTGTCTCAACATCCGAGCATCCCAGCATCCCAGCAGCCCAACAGCCCAGCAGCCCAGCATCCCAGCGGCAGCCACTTGAGAGAAGCAGAGAAAACGCAAAAACCGAAAAGCCAGTTTGCCTCAATTCGGGCGATTCGCTTATGGCAATAGTTAACTGCCATTTGATATGCTGGCGGTACAGGTAGCCAGCGATGCGTGGGAGAGTAGCACACACACACACACACACACACAGACACACACATGCACGCACACGCATACACACACTCACGCACAAATTGTTAATGAAGCATAAAGCAGGGCCCGCAGCAATGCCTCAAGGATGCGGATACAGAGCAACAGATACGCACAACAACAGAAACAGAAAGAGATACATAGACAGATACAGATACAGCTACAGATACAAATACAAAAGTACAGATATAGGTACAACAACTACAAAGGCTCAGGCCGGAAATTGCGCTAAGTGCCCTGGCACGCAAAATAAACATTTGACTGACTCTCAGTAAACTAGTTGTGCCTGCCTTTAATATGAGTCCTGCTAGAGTTACGGGCAACGGCAACTGCTGCTCTTTAGCTTAAGGGGGGAGAGAGGGTAGGGTGGGGGGTGCTGCCATTTTGGGTGCAACACACTTTCAAGTACTCAATGTGAGTCAGTGCGGGTTGCATATAATTCTTCTGCTTCTTCTTCTTTTTTTCTGGTTTTTTTGGTAGGGTGCCAGTGCATTAACCCCACTGGGCTTTGCGGGGGCAACAGCAACAAAAAGGCAAGCACTGGGGCTGAGCCCGACTTAGTTGCAGCATCGACGAGCTGATGCTCTATTTAGCTTGCTTTTGGCTATAAATAAACAGCTATTGAGTAAGTACCATACAGTATTACTATCAGTATTCATTATGTTTCCTACTTCAAAGATGTTAGCAAAATTTTGAAAGTATTTCAATTTATTTGTAAATATTTTTAAAATTCGGTTTTTTATATATTAGCTTGTGATTGATAAAGATATATCTATAGATGTAATTAAAAGTGTTTGCAAGCCAACAAGAAATATGAAAATAATTACAATTAATTGGCATATTTCTCAGACTTTTAACATTGTAATTTACCATATGTGTCACTGGAGCATCGCGATGCATACATACACGTACGTTGGCAAATACTCTTTCTCAAAATCAAAGCGGTTTATGCCCTGTGTGCATTTTTGCAGCTGCCTGACACCGTCATAATACCCACCCAGGGGCTATGAAAAGGGCCAACAACCGCAGTTGGTTGCTAGTTTCCCTTCTTTATTTCGGTTTTGTTTCCCGTCCTTGCTCGCCTTTTTCGTTTTTTTGTTGTTTCAGTTGGGTGGTGTGTGGGGGGGGGGAGCCCAAAGTCGTGGCTTTGATTGAGAGGCAACAGCAGCCAGCGAGGCAGCCAGCCAGGCAGTCAGTCAGTGAGGCCCCAGCACAAAAGCGGCGCCAAGGACCTCCGTGGGTAACTCCTGTGAGGGGCGAAACTCCAAAAAAAAAAGAAGAGGGGCGCAAACCTGTAACTCTGATATGGGGCTCAAGTCATTAGGCTTTGGCTACGTAGTCCTAGTTGTCCTTTGTTTGACAATTTTGTGCCCAAAAAGAAAGAACCCTGAACAGTCATTGTTCATGTATGCGTGTGTGTGTGTGTGTGTGTGTGGCCCACAAGCAGACACGGCTAATGGGGCGGCTGGTAGTTGGGGGGCGTGGCCACCAGGAAGCGAATGTCAACGCGCTTAATTTTTTGCTCATGCGAGAACGCCAGCAAAGGCGCCCCAGTCAAGAACGCCCAAGTCAAGCTCAAAAGGGGGCGAATTACGCGTACACTCAGAGAAAATAGTTTGCTGCACAAAATATGCATGCAATAGGTATGAAGTACTAGTACAAAAAACATGCTTAAATTAAGAATGCGCTTTCACGCTTAACATTTTCAGCCTATATCTTATTATTTTTTCGAGTGTACATAAAAAATATTATAATACATGAAAAAAATAAGAAAAGAAAATAGGGGCAAAAAATATACTTGTACTAAAGGGCGCGGTCACCAAAACACACACACACACACACACACACAAAATAATACGTAATAAACTGTGTGTTGCAATGGCAAAAGGCAAAAGTTGCAAGTCGCCTGCATGTGCGGCACGAAACGCTGTTGACTAGCGAGGAGAGGGGCACAAGGGCAGAGAGGGTTCTAAGTGGAGGTGGGGTGGTCTTGGAGGCGCCTCGGTTTTGCCAACTTGTCTACTTAATCCAACGTGGGGGAGTTAACACCAAGGCACAAACTTAAAGGGTCATTCATTTTAATATGCCACACGATCCAGCACGCATGACCAACCCTCCCTCAACCCACACTGGCCCACTCCAGCAACTGCCACCCATACGGCGGCCCCCCCGCCAACATTGGATTATTTGCATAAATTAATTACAAAACGCTGCCGCTGTCGTTGGCCACGTTTGTCGGGCGTCCAACTCCAAATGTGCGTAACTGGGATTGGATATTGGACTGGGGCAAGAGAGAGTGAAAGACGGAGAGGGGTCTTTGTGTGTGTGTGTGTGTGTGCGTGGATTAAGCTGGGGCCAGAACGTGCAAGAGGGGGGTTGTCAAGGTAAACTTTTTTAATTATGAAAATTAAGTGCAGTGACGACTGCAATGAGAGCGAAACTTTGTCAACGTGTGCAAAACGAATGTGGGTGTGTAACTGAGTATATGAGAGTTTCACTGCATAAGTGTATTAGTGTGTATTAGTGTATTAGTGTAAATGTGTGTGTGTGTCTTTGCTGCCCAAAATTGAAAGCTGTTTTCTAAATTGGCAACAACAGACGTTGACATTAATTGGAGTCCATTGTTAATGAATGTGAATGAATGAGTTTGACTGCAAATGAATGTTGTTTACGATGCCACAATATGCACATTAAGCCACATGAAGCAACATAAAGTTATTAGCACAATTTCAATCACAGATAAAAGTGAAATAAAACCTAGTATAATCTGTAGATGAGTGAAATAATTATGTTTAACAGACCGAAAAGTGTTAATACATATATAATAATTGTTTTTTTTTTCTTTGTTGACATTGTTTGTCCTCTAGATTAACTCTACATCTAAAATGGATACACTAAAATTTTGAAATTTTCTAACAAAAATCATGACACAAATATTGACATATTCTCAAGTTCACAGAAATGCCCTTTCAAGACTTTAAGCTACCATAACTTTGACAAAACTAAACCGATTTTCATTTTCGCTGATTTCTTGGACATAGTTTGTCATCTGTAATAATTCTACATCTAAAGTTGAAAAACTAATTTTTTCGAATTTACTGTCTAAAACATGACAACAATTTATGCATACTTACTATCCAATTCCTATAAAATACCTTTCCATGACTGGTCCGATTTTCAATTTCAAGTCTAAACTAATTCTGCATTTAAAATATTTTGATTATTTTTTAACTATTTTCAAATGCATTTGAATGAAATAAACGAAAAACTAGGCTTAAACGAAACTCATCAAATTACCTGCATATATATTTTATAATATATTCGTTTTGAAGTCATTCAGTCGACAAATGTTGTGAGTTGTGTGACTCAGTGGAAATGATGTGGCTCCAACTACAACTACTATTCGTATTAATGGTACCCGCATTACTCAAAAAGCATTCACTTCACGAACCAAAACTGTCCGTTCGTCCACCTGGCTGGCTGAGTCACTTGCTTGGCTACTTTCTCGCCAAATGGGAGAGAGAGAGAGAGAGAGAGAGGGCAGGCAGAGAAGTGGGGAAGAACTAAGACAAAGCGTGCACGCCTCCGCCTTAACAATTCCAGAGTAAATCACGCCAATCACTCGACAAAACTTTTGCATAACAACCAAAACAACGAACAACAAAGCGGTAGATAAAAAACCAATGGCCAATAAGTGAGGCTAACAGAGAAGACAAGGAGGAGGAGGAGAGGCAGACTGAGACTGAGCCTGAGAAGAGCAGAGGAGAGGAGAGTGTAGCTGGGGCAATGTTAATGAGTCTTTGTCATTGTTATGGCAAGCTCGCTCTCCATTCATAATTCGATACAGATGCCATAAAGTGTAATAGGAGTAGGAGCAGGAGCAGGAGCAGGAGCAGTAGCAGGAGACAGTGGCGGAGGAGGATGTTCATCCAGCGACCGAGATCGAGACCGGGGCGCAAATAGTTGGCTACCAACGTTTGTCTCCTTGTCAGTAACCCCCCTCCCCCGCAACCCTCTCACACTATCCGTGTGTGTGTGTGTGTAAAAAGTATTTTCAACTTTTGGCCACATGCTTCATTTATCACAAATTCATTTATCATTTGTCGTCAAGCACACAGCAGAAGCAGCAGCAGCAGCAGCAAAGCGAATGCTGAGAATGCGAATCTGAATCTGAATCGAATAGTGCGAGTGCGAGTGAGTGTCCCAAGCAGCAGCAGCAGAGGAAGTCGCCACCAACTAAGCTCCGAAACGAACGGGAGGCAGACGAAGAAAAATGATAAAGCAACAGCCAGGAGCCAAACAGGACACCAGGCAGGCCAAGCGGCAGGGCGGAAGAGAGTGGGAGAGAGAAAGATAGAGATAACGGCTGGAGGAGGGGCAGAAGAGAGTCAATTCGCATAGCTCGATAAAAAATGTTGGAGCAAAAGCAAAGCGGAGCTCCAGTCAGAAGAAAATGCAAGGCAAAATAAAAATCTATGAAAAAAAAATGGAAAAAAATAACAAATAAGAACAGTTATCCAAGGAATGACGAGGATTAAATACACTTCTAGACAAAATTTCGACTGATTTTTCTTTCTTCTATATCAAAAGTATAAAAAAATCCTTGCAAGAATATAAAAAGTATTAACGAAAGTATAAATAAAATATAAGAATTTTCTAAAATTACATTCATATTACATGAAAAAAAATGATCATATTGTGAATTTAATTCATGTTAAACAATCATCTTAAAATGTTATACTCTCATTTAAGATCCGTTGCTTATTATTTTAAATTACCCAAACAATCAATTGCATAATTAATTTCAATTACTTTGCCAAGGTTGCCAATTGCCAGTAATCATTAATTAGCATTTAATTGCATATACTTACGACTGGTCAAACATATTCACAAAGTTATTGTACCCCTTTTTCTCACAAGCTGCTCGTCGTATCTATTGCCAAAAAAAAAAATAAAGACGAAAAAGAAAAAGGTCAGGAAAAGCTACGAAAACACAGTCGAAAAGTGGGCGCAAAGAAAAAACCCACAAAAAAAAAAAAAAAAAAAAAACCTATACTATATCCCAACGAAACGAAGCGAAAATAAAATTTCCAGCTAATGACAAAAATTTCCGGTTTCAGCAACGGCAACAACAAAAATGCCAATTTTGTTGGCGTTGGGCGCAGGAAGAGCCAAGCGTACCAAATAAAAAAAAATAAATATAAAAATAAAAAAAAAACCAGAGACTGAAAAAACGCGGCCAAAACGCGCGCGACTAATGATAAACTTCGCATGCGGGGACAACAACAAAAGTGAAAGTGCGCAATTTATGGCCTGACAAGGAACTGCAAGTGGACATGCGGGAGGGGCAGCAGCGTTGCGGCGGAAGGGTAAGGGGCGGGGGGCTAGGGGAACGCGCTTCGACTGGCACACAAATCAGTTTAGTGCCGGGCGAATTAGAAACGCTGGCAAGTCGCCTGCAAGTCGCGTGAATGAAGAAAAGTACACTGAAAAAAAAAAACACACACACACAGTGAATACACCCACACACAATCGTACACACACACAGTGAAATATTTAACAGTTAATTAGTGTAGACACAAAATGAATTACTGCATTTTAAAAGCTTTGGCGATCCGCTGAGATACGATCCTCAGTTGCGGGTATTTCGAGGAATATTCATACCGCCTATTCGCACGGGAATTCGACCCTTTTACCAGCGAGATTTGGTTGCGCGTGCGTCGCACGTTTGACGCCACATTTGTGGCAACTTGGAATGTTAAGTGCTTGAACGGCAGCTGCTGCTTTTGCTGCTGCTGCCAAAAAGGTGTTGCCAAAGGTGTTGCTGCCCAACGAAAAGGAGTTAAAATAAAAATAAAAAATATGGGGGAACAAAATCAAGCATAACATAACATGGTGCGAAATTTGATGAGGGAACCCGCCCGCCAGACACTTGAACTGAAGCGTGCAGCGCTAAATCCACGTAGGTAGGTAATAAGGTAATGGCAAAGCTAATGGCTAATGGCTATGCTGTAATGGCTAATGGCTAAATGGCAAATGTGTAATGGTTAATGGGTAATGGTTAATGGTAATCCAAGTCGAGTCATGCGTCTGCCATTTTTTTAAGTGGTTTTTTGGTTAACAACAAAAATTGTTTTCATTTTGTGGCCACATTCCGAGAATTGCATTCGCAAGCAGCTTCAGCTCCAACTGCAGTGTTAAAGTGGGTGCACTTTGATGTTTGTTGACTCAGGAGTCATTAAATGTTTATACACCCGACTACACTCACGAATACACTAAATATGTACACCCATATGTACATACATTTAATAGTAAGTGTTAAAAATGTTAAAAGTGTTAAGTAAGCAGTTAATACACTCATGAGTATATTCACTTATTCAATATTGCTATTCGTTTCTAAGTGAACTGAATGCTTAATCAAATGTTACTTTAATATGTTAAGTATCCCTTCAGTTCATGACGGAATCACTTTTACCGTACAACTGTTTCAAAAATATAAATTTAGCTACTGTTTCTCAACTAGTTCCTAGGCAATGCAGACAGAACCAGTTTGTATACATAATTGAGTCCAAAAAGTAGTCTTTGAATATTGTGAGTAAGCTGTTAAATAAATCCATGAAAATTTACAATAATTAGCTTAATATTAGCTAGTTTTATTCAGTATACTGTCAGTATGTTATTCATTTGCAATTATTCACGAATCTAGGCTTAAATCAATCGATTTGCTATTACCAATTGCCAGTTAACATGGAAAACTCATTGAGTTGTGCGTTTTGGTTTTCGAGTCTAGACTTTGGATGCTCTCAAGATGCCCACTCATTCATGAGTGCTACGAGTGTGTAGTTTTGAGTGTATATGTATATATGTATATGTATTTATATAGGTATGTAAATGAAGGCACATTTTCCCACGTCGTTTCAACAATAAAGCCAAAACTCATTTATCAGCGGCATTTCAACAACAAAAGCGGCCCACATACTACAGCAACAAGAACAACAATAACAACAACAACAACAACAAACTACGCGTCAATGCACAATAAATGAGCAGCATCATCATTTATAGAGAGCATAGGCTCCAAATTCAACATCAGCCCCATCATATATACATATATGTATGTGCCTTTATATACACATTAAACTTGATATATACATATATACTATATATGTGCGTATACAGTTGATTATATAGTGCGCTATTTGGCCATGGGCGACATGCTTATTATCGGCTCTGGTTTTTTTTATTTTTTTTTTATTTTTTTTTTGGCTGCCTTTAGATTTTTGGTTTGGTTTTTTTATTATGTCTTTTTTCCTATACATTTTGTTGACCCAGACGCCATTTAATTTATGGCCGACATTTAATTGCAAATTTGTCCTTTCAAAGCATTGGCACAAATGGTGGCTTAAAAAAATTCAAAATAAAATCGTGGTGTATTTTAGAGAGCATATAAAGTATATATATATATATATATGTATAAAGAACAACATTTTGGCTATATGCTACTAAATATTGGCGAATCAATTATGTGCGTGGCATATAGAGTATTTGTGCGTATATATGTATAGGTTAATATTTGAGATGTTTTGGGTCTACTGGCTATATATTATCACAAAATTGTCATTAGACACGGCGCATAAACTTCGGCAACAACAAAAAACAAGCAACCACAACAATGACAGCAAACAGAGCGCATAGTTCATATGTTCTTTATGTAGTTCCCTTTTTATTATTATTGTTTATTTTTTAATATTCCATAATTTGTACAGCACTTGTGAGCCAAAAAGAAGGAAGCAGCAGCAGCCGCAGCAGCGCGAAGAATGCTCATCGATTTATGGCGGCCCCCCATTTAATTGATTTTACAACTTGACTCACGAGAGCGTGTGTTTGAAATTCAAATCATGAAAGTGTTAAGAAAGCGAGCAGCCAGCCAGTCAGGCAGTCAGGCAGGCAGGCAAGTATATAAACCCTAGAGAACCGGACTCCAAACAGGTTCTGTCAGCGAACTGTGAAGAATTTTTAACCTGCCCTGCGCCGGTCTCAAGTCCGCCTCGGACTCCGTGTAAAAAGAGGCACCCCAGAAACCAGTTCTCAATAATAAAAACTAATTTATTTACTAGTTCTAGTAGGTACAAAACACACACAGAACAACAACAACAAAAAAACTGGGAATGAGAAGGAAAAACAACAAAAAAAAATCGAAAAAAAAAAAAAAAAAACTCAACCATGGGCGACAACAGTTCGAGAAACTGCGTGTGTGGCTAATCAGAATCAAATTGATTTAAATTTGAATGGTTCGACGAGTAAAGTGCGTGGCAGGGGCAGGGGGGAGCAGTGTGTACAAAAGGCGGAAAAGTGAGAAAACCGATAAGCAGGGGCAACAATAATTGTTGTTGTTGTTTTGACTATTTGGTAGTTATCGTACCGGCTGCTGCGGCCTTTTTGTTAAACTTGGCTCCTTTTCGGCTAAATTATTGACCCGCCAGAGAGGCCGACAAATGGCCCGAAATTAAGGTAAGCTATATCGATATATTGATATATAGCCATGACGCATATTTGCATAACATTTGACAAAACAAAATGCGAGAACAAAAGAATTAGAAACTCAAAAGTTAGACAGCTCTAAAAGTTGCATTTAACATAAATAATAAATCTGGCAAACACATATTCGAAATTCCGAAAGTAAAGAATAAATATTTGAAAATGCAATTCACATTTATTTTTTGTTTTTTTTTTTTTGTCTGACGCCATCCAAGATACACGTACTATTTACAAATCTACGCAAATGTAAAGAAAGATTAAAAAAAAAAAAAAAAATACTGACAAATTTCCATTTAAGGGACGACAGTTCAGATAGTTTTCCAATAGCATCAACATGCTAATGGTTTGTGACTATTTGCAGACAAATAATTGAACTGGTTCAACACAATAAATGCAGTTCAAAATATGTCAATTGAAATTGTACCTGCTCGTAAAGAATTGATATGCATAATAAGTACAAACTTGTACTTTGCAAACATTTTGACTGATGTCAAAGAATAGTTACTGTTGTGTGGGATATCACTTAGCTCATAACTCGCTTGTTCAGTTGAATAAAAATGCTGCTCAACACTAATTTTCGTTTATACACAGATTTCTTGCTTGCATTAGTATCAAAGCGGAAATCATAAGAGTAATGCAGACTTGGTTGCCATAGCCACCAAGTTGAGTCTCTGAGGTTGGCACCGAGTTGAGTTTAAATTCCCCGAGTACTCTCGACTGCACTCAGCTGCATTTGCTGACCTTTTGTGCTGATGCTGTTGCTGATGTTGATGCTGATGCTGATGTTGATGTTGATGTCCCTGCTCGGGCGCCAGCACAAAAGGTCAACTTGTGCTGACCATCAAGTGAACAGCAGCAACAGCAACAACAACAACAACAACTCTTGAGTGATATGCAAATGTGTGGCAAGCAAATAAAAAACAGGAAAAGATTCCCAGGCAACAGCGAAGACTAGAAATATGGAATGGAAGTTGAAATCGTTTGAGAGAAGAATCTTCAGCTCATTTTGCTAGAATGAAATCAAAGTAATTTGTTGTCTCTGTTTTTTTTTAGTTTTTTTTTTTTTGCTGCTATTTAAATGAAATCCAAACAAATAACTAATGATCAAGTTGCGGTTGAAATCTGAACGCTGTGCACAAGAAAAATCTTGTCTTGGGTATTCTCTTTTTTCGGCTTGTGTTTCCGATTTCAGTCTGTAGATTTACGGAGCTGCTTCGCAAGAAAAACAAAAGGTAACAAAATTCTACAGATGCAAAGTTGCGATATAGAAATGAAGAACATAAGAAGAAGAAGAAGAAGACGAAGCAGCAGCAGCAGAACGAAAAATACAAAATAAAAATAAACAGCTGCGCAAAAGTTCAGAGCGCAGAATGCAGCAGCCAAAGAACGAGCCACAAAAAGTAACTCAAAGATACAAAATCTGAAGGCAAGCACATAACAAAAGCCAAGCGAACGGATGTCGGCAGCGGCCCATTTAACAGAGCCAGAACAACAATAACAGTAACAGTAACAGCAGTAGCAGAACGCCAACAACAACAAGTTGAAGCGCAAACTTTTGCGCTCACTTTTGACGTGTGCTTAGCCCCGGCCATTAGATAGAGAGCCCCGCTGCAAACAAAAGCGGCGCCAAAGATACTCTCCAAGCTAAAAAAAAGATACACAGCCAACTGCCAGCTAGCAAAGTGGCAACTGCCAACTAGCCAACTGGCAAGCTGGCAAACTGGCCAAGTGGCTAGCTAGCTGACTAACTGGCTGACTGACCGGCAAATGGCGCCCCCGTCGGTTGACAACAACAGGTGGCAATTGGAAACAGTCTTCAAGATATCACACCACCTGCCTGCCCCACTGTCCACTGCCCGCCATCCACCGTCCACTTACCTTATTCTGCTTCTCCCGCTGCGTCCAAATGCGAGTTTTAGTTTGCGCTTTTAGCTGATATATATTATATAAACACTATCTTTCTTGGATTGCGACTCCCTCAAGTTACCTGCAAAGTTGAAGCAAGAAGCGCATTAGATACAAAAATCAAATAAATCAGCTTTAGTTTATGTATCAGCAATAGTTTAAATTTAAGTCAGCTATTTAATTGTGTGTAATGTGTACTATTAAAAAGATACAAACTAAAAATGATTGCAACATTTAAAATATTTTTCATGAATTTTGCTTTATACTTATTTTTTAAATCGTAATTATATAAATTAAACATATTTCCCTAAATGAAAACCCAAAAAGATACAAACTGAAAATGATTTCAAAATTTTAAATAGCTTTCATGAATTTTGCTTTATACTTAGTTTTTAAATCGTAATTATATAAATTAAACAAATTTCCCAAAAAGATAAAAGTTAAACATTATTTCAAAATTTCAAATATGTGAAATTTATTTTTTAAATCGTAATTATATACATAAAGTAAATAAATTTCCCAAAATGAAATTCACATGATCTCATTCCTGCCAAACGTTTCCTGCCAGATCAAGTAGATAATACAAAAATCTATATATGATTGAAAAATTATAAAAAGAAAAACAACAATTTGTGTGAATATATCTCAAGTTTTGTGCTTAATTTCAGATGAGTAACTCAAGAACTTGCAGTCAACTGACAGCCAACAAGTATTCAAAAGTATTTCGACAGACCAATTGCAGATCTTTTGAGCAAATTATTGTTGCACAGTGTTCACTCTACAGCTGGGAGCAATTGCTGCTTCTTGCAAGATTTCATTTGGACTGAGTCAACGTTTGACCCATGACTTTTGTGTGCAGCAGCAACAAAAAAAAAGTAAACTTGCTCAAGTTCAATTTCTTTGTTCGTGTTTTAATCCATTTAAAAAAAATGAAATACAAAAAAAACTACATAATAAAGTTGAAACTTTTGCTAGCCTTGCGAAAATTCCCAAACTCGTAGCTAAAAAAAAAAACAAGAAAAAAGAGTTAAACGTTTGGCCGAATATTAAATACCCTTGCAGCCATATGGACAGACTTTAAGTACGCTAATATCTGTGTTTTCGAAAGTTTTTTATTTTGTTATACACATTTATTTTGTACTGATTTTATTATCAATTTATCAAGTTGTTGTTAAAATGTTGCGCTCATATATTAAATTTGAAACATCTTTCAATTTAAAACTGATTGTTTTTATGGCAATTAATGTTAAGGAATTGCAATCTGGCCAACTTCGATAGCTATACATATATATATGCCAAGTTTCATTCATAATCATTAAATGGGGCTTGAAATTGTAGTTCTTCTTTTCAGTTGCAGCACATTTTTATGCCACTCTTTTGCACCCATATTTTATGGGTAGAGGGTATAAAAAAAGGCGAGTTAAAGAGCAGAAGGGCGGCTCAAATACTCAATCGAATTAAAATGCATTCGAGTAGCAATGACACTGACAAAAAAAAAGCCAAAAAGTCAAAAGAAATTTGTGTGCTGGGGCCAGAAACGTAAGGAAAGGGGGCGTGGCACGGCGTGGCGTGGCGGGATATACAGATACAAGATACGCTGGCTTAAACTGTGGCAAAAGTTATTGTAACTTTGCCCGCAGCTGCGACGACAACGGACGACGGTTAGGGCTGGGGAGTGGTTTGGTGAAGGACGGACGGAGGTGGGTCGTTGAGGGGGTAGAGGCGGCATTTTGGGGCGACGCACGACACGCGCCTACTGCGACGCATTTCCTGCTTTTTTCTGACCTCAATCGCTGGCTGGCTGGCAGCTTCCTTTTTGCCTCATTCCAAATCCAAATCGAGAGCAGACTTTCTTTGTTGTTGTGTGACCCTCCCCCCTCTTTCCACCGTAGCACCGAGCCGCCCCCTCTCTGCTGCTCTCTAGTCCTTGGCTATAATTCGGCTGCCCTTTCCGTGTTTAAACATTGCTACGTTTTTTTTTTTTTGTTGTTTTCTTATTGTGTTCCAGATCAAGACGCAGCTTTTTGGCCACTTGCTTTTCAACGTTCATTCGCCGCGTTTTGTTTTATATTAACGTTTTTTTAGCTTGCTTTGTTTTTTTTTTTTTTTTTTTTTTTGTTTTTTTGCTCTTGGCTTACAAAGATGCTTTTAAATGATTAAACGCTGTGATTTCTTATGTTGCCTGGGTCGGCACTTTATATATACTGATATATATATATATATATATATATATTTTATTACATTCCGTTTGCCTTTATGCTGCTGCTGCTGTTGTTGTTGTTGTTGTTGCAGCTTCTTTTTGTACTTTTGCTGAGATTTCACATGGGTGACATTTTAAGACCGCCGCTGATTCATTTTGATTCACATGATTATCATCATTATTATCATTGTGTTAATAAGCACGTCTGCATATTTTTATATTTTTATATGGCTATTTAGCTAATCGATAGATTTGCTTTTGAATGGCAGCTTTTGTGCGCCAATAAAAGCGCGAGACAAATTTTTACCAAAAGAAAAAACATTTATTAAACATTCACGACCAAATGAATTTCAAAGCTAATTTAACGCTTTGCTCACAAAAGCGTAACGAACCTCAAATTTATTTATTTAATTTATTTTTTTGTTAACGCTACTTGTAAATATAACGTATAAATACTTATAAATCATCAGGTTTTAATCTAAGACACTTAAATATAGCGAAATAATTTTTAATCTATATTTAAGCAGCAGCTTACAAAAAATTATTACAAATTAAATTTATTATTACCATCTACATATATATTTAAGCATTTGTTTTTGTTCCCCCATATTTATACGTTTTTTGTTATTTATTCTCTGGAGTTCAAGAAATGAATTATTTATTATTGTGAATTTTACAAGTGTGCCGCAAGTTTACTTATAAATTTGAACTAAACTTCCCCATGATTTCATTCTTTCTCACAATTTGTTCATCTTATTTAGCCTGTTGCATATATTTCCACAGCATTATTATGCTCCGTTTTTACCATTTTAATGGCTGCAGGAAAAGGAATACAACAAAAATGCTAGAGACAAAGTGAAATGACATTCAGTTAGCAAGTATTTAATGGATTCTTGTCATCTTCAATTGTGCTGAATTCCAGTCTGTATTCAATCTTCCGTTTGTTTTCAGCACTCAAACTTGATTCACTTGAATTGATGGAATTGGATTTGTGCTAATAATTTCCCCATAACGTTTCACACATTTATTTCGGGTCTTTAAAGAATTCTATGGAACTGTGAGTCAGTCAATTTGTTATTTTTGTAACTCACTTGCTTACTTTGATTTGCCCGGTAATTTATGTTGTGAAACATAATACTTTTCTATTCAATATAATGCAGAATATAATGTAATAAAATATGCGTTAGCTTCACAATTTAGTTCAACAAAAAGCGTATTTAATTATAGTTCTATTCATTTCTGAGTTCACAATTTCGCAGCGCTACTATTTGTATTTTCTTCATAAATAAATATTAGCTAACTTTTAACATTTATCGCACTGCCTTTTTTGTGATAAGAGTGGAATATATTTGATGCGTTTTTATTTTGCTCGTCATTCAAAGCTACGACGTTGACATTTATTTAATATCAGTGACCACAGATGCGATGACAAACTTATTATGCCATCAAATAGAAAAAAATAGAAAAAATGCTTTGGTCAAGTGTCTGGCAGTGAATTGGCACAAAACAAAAAAAAAAAACCAACAAGTAGAAAGCCAGGGACAATTGTTAAACGTAGAACGAGAAGATGACGAAACTCTTTTTTGTTTTCATTTTTTGTTTTCATTTTTTCTTTTACTTTTTGTTTTATGTTTTTTTGTGGAGACAACAAACAATTTGTCGAGCCTTTTGCCAGTCGAAATTCTCAACGTGCTTATCAGCAATCAAAGCAAGCCACCCTTTCCCTCTTCTCCTCTCCTCTCCTCGCGCTTTCAGGCTCTGTCCACCCCCCTCTCTCTCTCTTGTTGACTTCAATCGAATTGATTGAAAAATGATTTGGAAAATGTAATATTGCCAAGTTGTGCGCTTGCTCAATTAAAAGGGTAAACTACAGAAAAACTGACAAAACCATTAAAGCAAACAGCAAATATGCCTCTTCCTTCCGCCCCCTCTCTCCCCTTTGGCGTTGCCAGGGCAGCTGTAGCCAAATGGCGCAGTATTAAAACCAACTGTTTCCAGCGACTCATGTTCCATATTTTCTGTCAATTGATAAACCGCAACTTGCCACATAATTGAGCGTTGCGAAAACTAGCGAAAAAAAAAATGAATCGACGACTTCATCTGAAATATTTTATATTTTTACAAGGCACATGACATCTACTCTTTATAATAAACTTTTCTCTTTTAATCCCTTTAATTCTGAAAAAAGGCTAAAATTTAACATAAAGGGAAAAAGTAATAAATTAAATTTTTACTTTTGCAAACTTGGTGTAATGAAGAACAAGAATAATATTATTAATAATTGTAATTATATTATTTTTATTTTAGTTGAATTAATTAAAATTCTTTATTTTGTAACGTTTTATTTTTGTGTTTCAATTTCAACGGCAGTAATTTTGCTGCAATTTTAAATGGCAAGCAACTCATTAACGAAAAGTTTTTCAGGCAAAACCTCATCAGAATCTTTATGACATACTCTGCTATATTGTCATTAATTTATATGCAAGTAAAGCGGGCAAATAATATTTGTATTATAATAGATATTTATTATCTGTATAAATTTAAATAGATTATATGCATACAGCAATTAAAACTGTTTCTGTTAACTATCTAGAGTTAAATAAACGCAATTTGAGCATTTAAGAAACTGATTTTTATCGTTTTTGAAGAGATTTAAACAAGCTTTAAAATTTTTTTCTTGGAAAAGAAAATGCGCTTAAAAATTTTAATATTCTTATTAAAACTATTTTAATTCATAGGTAATTAAGATGATCACCTAACACTTTAATGCTATTAACATTTCCGATAACTAATTCGATTTCTAGGCTTTAAAATCTTTCATTCACAAATGAAATGACCCTAAACAGGTGATTGATTCAGTCGCATAGACCTCGTTTGTGGCAAGAGTATTTAAAAGTGGCAGCGCTTTTAATTCTTCGTCAAATAGCATAAATAGAACAATTTTTAGTTTGTAATAAAAGTTGGATAAACAGTCGTTAGTCGTTAAGCGGAAGTAATGTAAAGAAAAAGCACTTGAATTGCAACTGAAATTGAGCTGTGCTGAGCGCGCCGTGGTGGAGAGGGGAGTGGTGGCGTGGAAGGAGGGGCCCACTAGGGGATGATGAGTAGTTGTAAGCATGAAATACAAGTATCTGAATATCTCGAATGAAAGAGATTCAAATAAAAAACGGACTTCATTTGAAAATATGAATAGACAAGCAACTTTAAGTACATTTTCTGTATTTGGCTTTAAAACAACATTAAGTGCTAATTTTGATATTGAAGACTGTAATCAGTTAATTTATGAGTTATAAAACATTGTAATTAAGCAATGATGAAAAACGTTAGTTGGCATTTACAAAGTGATTAACAACAAATAAACAAAAAGAACATAAAATACGAAAACCACGAACAACTCATGAGAACTTTACACATTAAATCAGAAGCAGTAACTTACCAAGGAAACAAGTGCTAATAAATAACGGCATTTTCTGATTAACGAAAATAACAAACTTTAAGATACGCAAACGATCGATTAAAAAGATGAGAAAATTGATACTGTTAATTGCCAAGAGTGTATTTTTATATAGTTAGTTATAGTAAAGTGGTCGCTGGAAAATATACATATGTACATACATATGTACATTATGCTGCGGTTTCAGCGCGGATTTTAGTTGGCCAATAATAATCATTTTATAGTGACTAGTGTTGATTTAAAAGTCAGTTTAAAAAAATGCTCATATTACAACATTCTTTGAAAAATATATAGATACTGGTGGTATTGCAAGTCTAAATTTAAGTTGCTGTGCATAAGCATTTTACTTCGGAATTGGAATTAAAGTGCCATAAAATTAATTAAAAGTAAGACTTTGATTTGTGCTAAAAACATTGAACTTTATTCATTTTTAATTTCATCGGTAATAATATATTTTATATATTTTATGCACAACTATTCAGTTTTAATATATTATTTTTAATTTTCAGATCATTAAGTGAAAGCTTTCGGTAAACAAAACAGTTCTGTTTTCGAGATCTTTTAACAAGAAATAAGAATATTTTTATAGAAATTTCTGAAGAATGCTTTTCAACATTCAACAATTAGCAATTTTGTAAATATGTATATTCTATAATATTGAATTTATATAGTGCATAAAATCTACGATAGAAAACCACACAACATTCAAATTCCCAAACCGAAACCGAACCTCAAAAATCTAACACTAAAATGTAAGTTATATTTTTTTTTGCTGGCACCACTCGAATTGCGGCGGCTCATTAAGAGAAAACCCGCAAAGCCCCCAACCCCCTAGCACTCACACTCTCATACACACACACACACAGGCATTTAACAATGTCAAACGTTTGTCACCTCCCCTTCCCTTTGACCAACTCTGTCTGTCTCACTCTGACACATAGAGCCATTAAAATGTCATGCACTTGGCGCGGCTTAAAACTAAAACCAATTTTCCAATGCAAAACTGCCAAAAACCGCTAAAAACAGTAAAAAGAAAAAAAAAACAGACAGAGTTTTATTGGCCTGACGCTCAATTGCGCTTGTTGTTTTTGTTGTTTTTACTATTTTTAGAGGGTGCAGCGCAAACCACGAAACTGCAGCAACAACAACAGCAATAATGAGTAAATGATAATACCGATCGACACACACACAGTTAGATATGCTGCGAGAGCAAGCATACAAAGAGAGCGAGAGAGGGAGCAACTGCTAAGAGTCAGAGAGCACGGACAGCAGGTAGCCTGCATTTTGGTTGTTGGAATGCGTGTAATACGCTGTTGTTGTAGTTGTTGTTGCCGTTTGCCTTTTGCCTATGTTAGCCACGCAAAGCAACAACACCAACAAAAATAGGAGAACAGTTAGAAATTGCATTTCGTTTTTACCTTTTTTGTTTTCGTTTTTCGTAGTGGTTTCTTTTTATCGTGTTTTTGTTTTTCTTTTCTTTCTATTTTTGCAGCTTCTGTTTGTGTTTGTTTGTTGTTGTAATTCACAGCTTTATATATTTATGTATATATATGTAAGTATATATGATATATGTATGTATATATACTTATTTTTAATGCATTTACTTTCTTGATTTTTGTTGCACTTTCTGCTTTCGATTTTATTCTTGTGGCAGCACTAGAAATACTCTTCATTTATGGAACACAGCACCAGAAAAAAATTTTTGTTGTTGTTGGGGATCTATGCAATTTTAATTGATAGGCGAACCGTTACCGTTAACCGTATACCGTTCCCGTTATCGTTATCGCTTGCGATCTAACAGATCCTGCGATCCACATGCACACACACAGGCATACACTCTCACACACACTCACACACACACACACACGGCGTTCCGCAAAATTGGTGTAAGTAAATAAATAAATTGTGATATATTGAAAAAAAAAATATATATTAAATAAAAGGCGACGCAATCGAATGGCAGAATAACCGGTTTAGCGTTTTTTTTTTCTGTTTTGTTTCGTTATTTCGGGCGACCGGCATTTACAATTGCATCGAATTCGTTTCGTTCAACAAACAACGTTCAAAATCACAATAAATTTCAACCGCACCGTCCGTTGCACGACCGCCTCGTTTGGCTTTGTTTTTGCTTCTGTTCGCCTTAACATAACAGCGCATGTTAGGCGCATAAAATATGTTGCCATCGAACGCGGTGCGTCTGTTAACACGCTGTTAGCCGTTGCGAGCGCAACAGCGTGCTAACATGCGTTCGAGTTCGATGTGGAACGCGTGTGGAATGCGTGTGGAACTCGAACCGGGCATGAGCGGCAACAACAAATTGAAAATGCACGCAATTGAAACGGGCAAAACAAATGTTATAACAATTTTATTGAAATATTTAGGTATAGTTTATAGTTTTGTTCAAAAGTGGATCCGCTTGCAATAGGTGCGAGTTGGACTTGAAAGTGGGCGCCGTTTGAAGCTGAACCGGTTCAACAGGATGCAGGCAGACAGCCGGAGAGAGAAAGAGAGAGAGAGAGAGAGTGATAAGTTGGAGGCTGCAAAAAATGCTACCAAAACAAAAGACGAAAATATAGCAACAACAACAACAGCGTAGAGTTCTTTTACATTTTTATTCAATTTTCGTTGTTTTTGTTGTTGTTGTTGTTTTTGTTGTGAAGTAACCGGACAACAATTTTTGCTCTGCTCTAAGCAGCGAAAATGGCAACGCTGCTGGAATAACCGGTTCGCAGCAAAGGAATGCACAAAATACCAACAACAACAACAACTGCAACAACAACAACAGCAATAATGCAGCGTGCAATGCATTTGCAATGAACTAAAACTAAAACCAAAAACGGACAGCAACAAAAAAAATCAAAAACAAAGCAACAAACAAAGAAACTAAAATCAAAGAGTTTTTTTGTTTTTTTTTTTTGCAAACTGGAAGTTTGTGACTGGAAGAAGTGTGGGCAACGTGGATGTGAAGTGGATGCTGGAACCTAACTAGCAACTATTGTTGTTGTTGTTGTTGTTGTTGGCTAAATGACATAAATCTGCGTGGCAAACAAAAGACTTAAGCAACGAACGTGGCGCAGCATGTTGGCAAGGCTGCAACTGGATTACGGTTACACACGAATAACGGGAAAATGGCATGGGAAATGGGAATGAGCACAGCGCCAAAATATACTACATATGTATGTATGTATGTATATGTACATACATATGGATACCCGGAAAATGGGTTTTAAATGCTGCTGGAATGAAAATGATATGCCAAGAATATTATTTATCATATATATAAATGGTTTGGTTTATTATTAAAAAATAAAAATTAAAAAAATAAAAAAAAACACATGCAAATATAAAAACAAAAAAAAATATTTTAAAAAAAACTTTTTCTATATAAATAATATGTAAGTGTATTTATTACTATTTATGCACTCATATAACTTATCTAAATCGAATCACAAAATAAAAATTACTTTTAAGATTTGAGTTAAAGAACATTAAAAAGATAAATTTCTATATGAAACGATATGTTTTTTTTTTTTCAAAATATCTTAACTAATCTTAGCAAGTAGGGATAAATACAATTTGAATTTTTTGTAGCAAAATCAAAACTTTCACTGCAAAATTTGAGCTCTTGTTCAAGTAGTTTTGAGATGAATTGTAAATTGTACTTGAATACTTTCCAATACTTTATCCTTGTCAAAATTTATATAATTTATTTACGCATTTTCTACAAACTTTTATTGAATTTAGAAATTTTGATATATGTATTATAAGAGCTATCTTTTGACACGCCCCGAAACAAGACCAACTTTCAAATGTTCAATTTCATAAATTGAATTTGAATAGTCTCAAAAAGTAATAATACACAATTCGTCCATTTAACATTCATATTATTTGTGATTATGTAGTCACAAAGACTTTGCTGCAAAGCATATCGGCTAATCGGCCTTGAGATATGCCTTTTGCTATTCAAAACAAAATTATGCCCATAGATCTTTGTAATAGTTTTGTTTTGTTTTGTTTTCTTGTATTTTAGTTTTTTCGAGCGAACTCTGATCTTTTTTGTCTTTTTCCTAAAAGACTCGATTGGGTTTCTCATTGTTATTGCTGTTGTTGTTGTTGCTGTTGTTGTTGCTGCTGTTCCGTCGATTAGAAACCGCAATAACAAAACACTCGACCAGCAAAAATCTGACCTAAAAAAAAAAAGAACAAAACTGTAAAAAAAAAAAAAAAAACTGGCAATAACCAAATAAATAAACAATTTTCTTGGGTGCTACGAAAATTATGCAAAGCGCAGACAAATGCGCAAATTTGAAAAATGCCACCAGCAACAATAAGAGAGCAACAACAACAACAACAACAATTACAGCAACAAGCAGCAGCTGCGCTCGCTTGCCCCTACCCTGCTTACCACAGTGACCCCAACTCTCCCCAAAAAAGTGCGGGCGTTACGTGAAACTTTGCCACAAATCAACTGGCGTCCAAAAGTCATTGAAAAACGAAACAAACTGTGTATACAAAAATTTGCACAAAGTATAATAGACTGGGGAATACCCTAGGATTAAAAATACTTTAAGGCCATTTTGATGTTAATATGAAATATTATAACCCAAAAAAAATAATAATATTAATTATAATAAAATAATATTAACCATTGTTGTTTTAGTATTAAAAAATAATAATATTTTTTCAAAATCGCTTGATATCAAATATTAAATTCAACTTGAATTAATCACTTATTAATAGCCCCTTTAACCTCGATTTTATACTAGGATTATACAAAAATGTTGTAATAAAAAACATTTGTATTTTGTGCTCTCTTACTCTCTTGAGAGAGCATTTGCCTCATTCCTCTTTATGCAAGCATTCTTAAACGTTTTACTTTGCCGCTAGTTCAATGCAACTTTTCTACACATCGTTTAAGTGCTAAATTTAACTCTCACAATCAGTTCAATTTGTGCATATGTATGTATATACATATACATATACATATACAGAACTGTTTGTTGTCTTCAATTCATAGTTTTATCTCGTAAGCCATTTTACGCCGGACTGCGAACGCCTACATAAGCTCCGTTACAATCATAATAATTTATACCAAATTTATGACAATTTCGATTTGGTTAAATGTCACACACATTGGCTAATAGCCGATATGCTTGGCCCAGCACTTTTGGCTAGTTTTATGAACTCAGCGCAAGACCGAAAATGAAAAAAAAAAAAAAAGTTGCGGCCGTAAACAAATCGAAATGCGGCCGGCGCTCAACTTGCTAATGGGCTAACTCGGTGCGGGCGGCCCGACAAAAAAGGGCGTTGCTATTGTTGTTGTAGTTGTTGTTGTTGTTGTTAAACAAATATTACTCATGGTTCGGGTCCGGGGCCGGGCCTGACTTGAACTGGCCTCTGTTGTTGTTGTTGTTGCTGTCGTTGTTGTTGTTGTCGTTGTTGGCCTGGTCATGTTCAACAGCATTGCTAACACCCAAGAACAACGTGACGACGGCCGAAACGAAACGAGACGAAACGAACCAAAACGAACCAACACCAACACCAACAACAACAAAACCAAAAAACCAAAAAAAGCCAAAACCAAAAAAAAACGCGTCGAAAACGCAGCCGTTGACTGATTGTCACGGCACGATAATGAAATAACTTCTTTTCCTTTTTAGTTTTTAGTATATTTTTTTTTGTCATTTTTTTTTTGTTTAATAAAAAATGAAGTATTGAGGTTGCATTTGCTGACAGGCGAGAGGGGGGGAGTTGTAATTGTATAGAAGGTGCATAAGCGGGCAGTATATGTGGCATAGTTTTATACAATTTTTTTTTTTGTATGCTCTTTGTTGCTGCCTTGAAACGTGCAACAACGCGCCGCATTCCTTTTGTCAAACGACTCCAAAGCAGCTTGCAACGGCTGCTCTGTGCGATCTGAAAAATGCCAGCAATGCAGCTTTTTTTTGTGTGTGTGTGCAGTTACCCCCCCCCCCCCCCCACCACCCTGTCCCCGCTACCCTTTCTTTCTTTCAGTTGCGCATGCGCAAAATGTTTGCTTCAACTCGTCATCGTCTGCGCACTGAAAAAGTATCATAATCATATTATTTATGATTGTATTTGTTTTCAGACGCCGCCGCAGCGAGCAGCGTTGCAGACGTTGCAGACGGTGGAGACGGTGGAGACACATTGCCACGTCTCGGCGTAATTGCCGTTTTGCTGCCGCTGCCGCTGCCGCAGCCGCCTCAGTTTACCACACTTCAACGCCGCACTTCACTTGGCAAACTTCAGAGGGAGCACAAAGAGAGAGACAGAGAGACAGAGAGAGGGGAAAAAAGCAACAGCATGTGTTTTTGCCATTTTCAAGGGCACTTTGCCCGACTGCCACAGGCAATGCCACACAGCGCCACAGTGGTGCAAGACTCTACAAAAAGTGTGGCAAAACCCAAGGTGCTATATATCATATTGTCAATTTACTATACAAAATTCAATATAAAATTTTGGTTGCTTTTGTTGTATTATTTAAATACTGTAATTATAGTTAATCTCATAAAGTAGTTTTGTTTATCTCAGCCAAGTTATCTCAGCAATATAAATACATTTTTTTTTATATAAATTTTGCCTAATGTTCAAAGTTTCTTTGTACTTGTAGCACTAGCAATTTAATTATATAATATAAAAATAAATATAGTATAATATATATAATTAAATTAAAAGCAAAAAAACATAAATAAAACCTAATCAAATTTAATTCAAATGGAATATAAAAGTAAGTTTAAATTTAAATATTATTCGAAGAAACTTAAAAACACTTAAATTAAATAACAATTAATATATCTGTTATGTTTTGTGTGATATTATGATTAGTGTGCTTAATTATAATATTTAATTTGTAGCACTAGAATAAGATGATCAAATAAATATATATAAATAAATAATAAAAAATAAATATTTAGTGTTTTGTATTAACAAAAGAACAAACCATAAGAAATTGTATTCAAGTAGCTTACTAATATATATATTTATTAGCTAGAAAAAGGCTAGATTATACAAATTTAAAATCCTTATGTTATCTTTAATTAAACAAAACTGCAATGCTAATAACTGATATGCATACAAATATTTAAATAAATATGTTAATTTTTGTATGATATTGCGTAATTGTTATGGCTATTAAGTGCTTAATTTTAATTTGGCTTCAATTAAATGGAGGGCGGACAACTGTGCAACTATCAAGCCATGATTCTGAATGCTAAATCGCTTATCGGCAGTTCTATGAATCATTTGCCAACTGCTTTAAATTCGAGTGTTTTGATATTGTTTTTGATTGCAATGTTTGGCTGTCAAAGCCAAAGCCACAATTACAATTACAATTGCAATTACAATCGCAGGCATATAAATAGAAACAGAGACGGAGACGGAGACGGAGACTCAGAGACGCATTCATTTTGGGTGCACTTTCAAAACTATGGAAATGCCTGTGGAATGTGAATGTTTGTGGGTGTGAATAAATGCAGTCTGAATGTACACATTCAGTGAGTGACTGCTGCTTAAATGTATACATATAAATGTGCATTATGGCCAATCATTTGATTGTACTACATGTAATAGAAAAGATACAATTGTATCTGCAGCTAAGCAAGTTGAGCGGACAACTTCAAAAAAGCAGTCAGCATCAAAGGGCAGTTACTTGGAATGCGGCAACGGGAATGTGGCAATGGATGGTAGGGGTGGAGGGGGGGGGTGGGGGTGCAGTTATAGTTATGCAAATATGCCTGGCGATAACGAGGAGCGCGCTCCACGGCCAACTGACTGGTGACCAAGGCCAGATCGCTCTGGCAGGAGACTTTAACAGTTCTGCAAAAAAAGGGGGGGGGGGGCATGGGAGCACACACACACACTATCAATACACAAAAGAAAAAATTGCTAGAATAAATACGTTTTCATTTAAACAAAGTTCTTTTTCAAATTTCAAATACGATTAATACTAGCATTTTCTTGAAAGAAGTATAAAAAATCTTAAAATAATCAAAGACTCACTGATTCGAACTAAAATCTAGTGCAACTAAAAGCGAATATGCTCAATAATAATTAAAATAATTTACTTAAGTTAATTATGATATCTTTATATTGAGATATTATAAGAGCGAAAATAAGACTTGAGAGTGTGGCAAATTTATTTCTCTGCCTGCTCTCAACTGAGGTGTATTTGTTGCTGGACTTTTCCTTAGTTTTGAAGTAGCTTCGTTGGAAAATTTGCAAGCCATGCAAAAGAAAGTTTACAGATTCAAAGTTTTTCGAGTGTTCATACATTGAAATATTTATAAGTCTAAAAGACTCCTTGACAATAATTGATATGAAATTGTTAAACATTTGTTTTCCAACATAAGAAGATAATTATATTTAAATTATATGAATACTTTACTTATATATTTTTTATAAATTTGTTTATACTCTGAACTCATTAAATATGTTTTTTTCTTTTTTTTTCTTATACTTAAAGGAGGCTAAAGTTTAGAGTTCTTGGCGTCAAAAAGCTTTACTCGAATCGGTTAAGTTATGTTTTTTTTTTGACACGATTGAACTATTTGAACAGACCTTTTCTGACTATTTTGTTCAGTGTATATATGTATATATATATATATATATATATATATTGGAGTTGGGCATTTGCCTTCGCTTTGCGTACAATTCATTTCATAGCCGCATAGATTGAAGGCCAGCTCCAATGCACAGATAACAAACACTCCAAACTCTGGCATTGGCCTCGTCTCCAGTTTCGACTGGCACTCTGGCAAGCTGGCAAACTGGGAACTGGCTGCTCTTTGGCCATGGTCAAATGTTTCTGA
Source organism: Drosophila maculinotata (assembly GCA_035045305.1). NCBI lineage: Eukaryota > Metazoa > Arthropoda > Insecta > Diptera > Drosophilidae > Drosophila > Drosophila maculinotata. The sequence continues at coordinate 11,900,093 of JAWNPD010000679.1, read as the reverse complement.
TGGCATCACGCTGTTCACAGCATCACATTGCTAAGGCAAACAAAACAAATATGTCGAAAAGCTTTTGAAGGCAGCGTCAAAGTTCGCTTTCGACATTGTATTTTGAATTTATTGTTCGCATTGCAGCGCAGACTTTGATTCGCAAATGCCCGTAATGAATGCAACACACAGGGGCACACAGGCAAGTGTGCAACACAAGGCATTCACCGGCATCTGAGCATGAATGAAACGGCCAAAGCTCAAAGGCATGACTGAGCCCCATCAATATTTCTTTGAGCAAATGCATTTTGTCTGTAACTCGAAGGTGCCAATTAACGGCAAACTCACTGCACAGCAGCCAGTAAGCTGTTGACAAACAAATATCGCAAATATATGTTGATATTCATATAAAACACACACACACACATACATACAAATATAAATAGAATACATGTAGATATTCAAATAAACAGATGTTACTTGAATACTTGCAACGCTTTGAGTGCTGCCTCAAATTGCCCTCCCATGCGTGTATTTTGTTTATTTATTTTTCATATTTTCATATAACTAGCTTTTCCATGCCACTCCGCTCCGCTCCACTCCTCTCCGCACCCGTTGCCCAGTCCCAGCGATAGCAAATGATAGTTGCAATTTAAAGCCAATAAAGCTGCAGTTCAAATTTCAGTTTCCTTATTTTATTTATATCGATAATTCCTCCAATTGCAAACATGTTTACTTGTAAAGTGGCCTGGTAATGCACATCTCTAATTTCATACTCCACATAACAGCCACAAGCATTATACATGACAAAATGTTGTTGCTACATTTAAATGTAGTATCAATTAAAACGCTTATTCATAATTACAAATATATTGCTTTTGACAATGGGCTTAGTTTGGACAAACTTATAGCTGACTGGAGTCTTGCAAAGGTATTTATAGGGATTGGAAAGTTGTCATGTTTACATTTTTGTCAGAAAATCTGAAAAATTGCAGTGTATCAGTTTTAGATGTAGAATTGATAAAGATAACAAACCATTATCAAAAATACATTGATTTTCAAAAAATCGGATGAGTTTTGACAAACTTTTGGCTGTTTAAAGTATTGGAAAGGTATTTCTGGGGATTGGAAAGTTGACATTTATTATTGTCATGCTTTTTGACACAAAATTCGTAAAAATTGTAATTTTTTAACTTTAGCTGTAGAATTAATATAGATAACAAAATATGATCAAATGGGAATTGAAAATCTGATCATTTTTGACAGAGTTATGGCTGTTTGAAGTCTTGGAAAAATGTTAAGGGATCGAAAAGTTGGCATGTTTAGACTACATATTTAATTTTTTACAGAAAATCCGAAAATTGTATGTTTATCAACTTATCATTGATAAAAAACCAAGATCAAAAATACCTTGCTTTTGAAAATCAGTTCAGTTTTAACAAAGTTCTGACAATCAAAAGTTTTTACCCGTATCTTTATACGATTTTTACTTATACATACCTCTAACATAGACATATGTATTTCCACAACTTCATCATATGTTTTTACCCATTGTAATTACAGGGTATTTATTTGTTATATTGAATCGTACAGTGCAGTTTTTAATCGACTGTTGACTTTGTTACAGCTTCTGTTGCGCCGCCTCTCTATGCGATTCTCATGTGACTCCAAATGAACTGCGATTGCCTCTGCCGCTGCCTCTGCCTCTGCCTCCGGCCAGGAAGATTGCTTTGTGATTGCTGCTGCGATCTTGGCCACATTTGAGTACAAGTCAGTCACCTACCTGTTGATTAGCTGCTGGTGCTGTTTCTTCTGTTTCTGTTGCTGCCGCATGTTTCGGCCAGAGTTTGAGTTAGAGTTGAGGTTGAGACTGTGGTTGTTGCACAGATATACACACACACACAGAGAGGCACACATCACTCGCATCAGGTGGTGCACTTGTGCTGCCATTTCCGCTGCACTGACAGACTAAACGATCTGTGAATGTGGCAACAAATAGGCAAGGCAGCGGCCAACGCCCAGACTGTGAGTGTGTGTGTGTGTGTGAGTATACTCACTTATTCACGTTCTATAAGCATGCTTGTACACAGTACATTGTACATGCATAACTATTTATAAATTCAAATTTCGTTCTCAACTTTAACACTGATGCTTGTACTTCGTGTGCTGCAGACACGTTTACAACAACAACAACAACGTTGACAAACACACACAACAGCAACAGCAACAACAACAACAATTTGCCGCCTTTGTCATTAGTTTGGTGTTTCAATTATACCTTTAAGTGTTCTGTAAGTTTTATTCATTGCTGTTTAGTGTTTAGTGCCATTCACCAAATTGACTCACAACCATTTTTTAGCACTTGTAAACAATAAAATTAAAGTCAATAAATCTGTAGTAAAAACACATTAAATAATTAAATAAATCTCAACTGCATGTTGCCATAGATATAAATAAACTAAATTAAAAAGTGAGTGGCACAATAAACTAACAAAAATAAATTCAACTAACTTTAATCAGGCAGTTTATGTTTATGAATAAAATCATCAAATTTAAGCTCAAATGAGTGCAAAAGAAAATTAATAAAAGAAAAAATTAAAATATCAAAATGACAAGCAAGAATAGATACCGATTATATAATACCCTTGCAGTTAGAAATTCAACTTAAATGCCAAAAACTAAACAAAATTACATTAAAATAAAAATTGAGCTAAAAAAAAATTCCATAGAAGAATAATAATTTAAAAAATAAATTTAAATGCATAGAAAAGTATATAAATAGAAAATAAAAAAAAAATATAAAATATATATAATAATAATTTAATTGATTTGAGGGTCAAAATACGATTTTTTAAATTATAAGGCTTATGTACTGCGATCTATAAGATATATTATACATACATATATATACAATAGTAATTTAATAGATTTGAGGGTCTTAATATTATATGACTAAAATCTATATACTGCGACCTATAAGATCTATTGTACCCAAAGTGTTTATTAGTCATTGAAAAATAGTTTAGAAAGATATATTAATATACAATATAATAAAGTCAAGCATTAACCGTTGTATAAAGAAACTGTGAATTTCTTCTACTATATAGAACAAATACAGTTGTTGGCTGCATGCAACTTGACCTGACCCAAAAGCAAACCTTATAAAAGTCGTTCAGTTAGATATATATGTATATATATATATATTTTGTGGTTAACATTTGTTGGAGTCTGGCAGCTGGTTTGCTGCCACTCGCTGGCTGATTATGCCGATTGCCAGAGCGCCGCTTAATTGCAGCCAAATGCGGCAGTTGCAGTTGCTGTTTGCTGTTTGCTGTAGATGTTGCAGCTACACCCGCTGCTTGCCCCCCCACCCCGCCACTGGCATTGTGGCAGGCGATTGTGCCCATAGTTGGGTATCGTAGTTGCAGTTGCAGTTGTAGCTGTAGTTGTTGTGGTTGTTGTTGTTGTTGTTGCAGTTGCAGTTGTCTAAATTTGACAGTTGTATGAGATTTATGACGCCGCACACTCGATCATATTTGACTTAATTGACAGCGGCAGCCACGACAAACTGCCACCAGAGACACGCCGACTCAAAGAGACTGGCAGCCAGCAAGCCAAACTGGAGGCGGTTACTAGGGCGTCTGTGGGCATGGCCAACATAACATAACAAAACCCACAACGAGACAAACACACACACACACACATCTATACATATATATATATATAGTTATATATTGCCAAGTTGAGGGCTGAGCTTACTGTGTGGGCTGCCACCACGCCCACTCACGCCCACTCATAGCTGCAGCTTGCATATTTTCTGATATAAAAGTCCCTAAGCATCTTTGTCCTTGAAAAATAAATATTAAATATTGGCTGCCAGAAAAGTTCATTCTTTAATAGCAAACCCTTTTATTATAAAGAATAAATAAAAATAAATATTAAAAAATAATAATAATAACAACAATAAAATTAAACGAATAAATATGTAAAATAAACCAGCTAAATGCCAAATGTAAGCTTAATATAATTATAATTAACTAATTATGCTATATATAATATAATAGTAGAGTATTACAATAATAGCCAATGTTTGCCAAATTCAATTATTAATTTTAAGAAATTAAAACAAATGTGGCAGTCATGAAATTTAAGCTTAAGTTAATTAAAATCAAATTTGATTATATAAAATCTGTAATTTTTTTACTTTTAACTCATATACAAAATAATTATAAATAAATAAAAGTTATACAACAAGAAATCTTGTCAATCAGTTGATATATCTATCAAGCAATCTTAACTACAGTTGCATATGTACATAAATATACACAGAGATTTATATATTTATATGTATATAGGAAATGTTGTCTTGAGAAGCAAAAATAAATAGCTGACAAAATTGCTGGAATTAATCGTGAAAGCTGGCGCTGCTGCAAAAATAAAACGTTCGAATATTCTTATCTAACTTATCTATCAGATAAGAAAGTCTTTTGCCAAAATGGCATGTACTTATATAGTAGTAGCTATATGCCAACAGATTAGGATGAGTGACTAACTTAAAGCGGCTGCCTAACTGGCCAAGTTTTTGTCAACGCTCAATTACACAGCAGCTCTCTCTCTCTCTCTCACACTCTCTCTGTCTCTTTCTCTTTCTCTGTCTTTTGCCAGCAGTCTTACAAGACAGCGCCGCATTAGTCTATGGAGTCTGGAGTCATCTGCGTCTGTGCCACAAATGCGTTGTACTCGTATCTGAGCACTTGCCCCGTGTGTATCTCCGTCTTTGTGTCTGTCTATGTGTGTGTGTGTGTCATTTGAGCAGCATTTATGCGCCACATTCAACATTATCAGCATTTATTCTTCTTGGTTTTTATTTCGCTATTTTCCAGCGTAATTTCATAGCTGCCGCAGCCAGTAAAACCGGAGAGTAGGAGTCAGCGGCGCAGTCGGCGTCAACATTGGAGCCGCAGTTAGAGTCAGACTGTTGTTGTTGTTGTTCTTCTTGTTGTTGCCGCTGATAACAATGTTGATGCTGAAAGCCATTGATGTGAGCTGTGAGCTGTGATGATGACGCTGTTGCTGTAGCAACGAGGCTGACACACACACACACACACACACAGACTAGCACAGACACACAGACACTCAGACACATGAACAGCTTCATATAAAACATATAAAGTTGCGCTTTATCAACAATGTGTCCAATTTATGGGGCTCTGCTCTGCCGGGATGGGCTACGGTTTCTGGTTGCCACTTTGCAGCAACAGCAGCGTATTTTTTCGTTCTTCTTCTTCTGTTTTTTATATGCTTTTTATTATTTTTATTGCTTGCCGCGGACGCACTTAGGCAAAGTGCAGTCAACCCGCCAACCCGTCAACCCCCAACCCCTTCCCCCTTACCCCTTTCCCCGGCCCATCATCACCTCCGGAGCCGCCTCATTTGTCACGTGCACTGAGCGACCCAAAAAGATAACAACAACAAAGATTTCATCGTAATTGATTTCATTGCAACGGCTGACAGCACTTCACACCTTTTCAGATGCGAATGCTCAGCACTTGCAATCGTCATTTGTACATTTGTAAATTTGTACAACTCCGTTATTCCGTAACACCTCCGAAATAAACTACGGGTACAGCCATCAAGTTTTTCCCATAGTGAACAAGTGAAAACCTAACGATCGACAAAGAAATTATAGGCAAACTCTAAAATGCAAATATAAAGTGAGGGACAGAGAGAGAGAGAGAGAGACTGAGGGGGGGCTGGGGGGCTGAGAGAAACAGTGAGAGAGACACATAAAGTGTCCAATTGGCAAAAGTAAATTAGCTCTAAAGTCTTGCGGAAAATAACATAAAAGCCTGCTAACTTCTTTGTTAACCTCCACAAAACTTGAGTTTGATAAAACCCTTAAATCAATAAAAACACAAAATATAAAGAATCAAAGATTTGCTTTAAATGCAAATGATAGTTTTTAGACAACAACAACAGCGACGAAACATTTTCAAAATATATTTGACTAAACAAAATTGTTTGATTGAATTACATTTTGATAAGCAGCGTATACTTAATATATAAAAGATACGTTATAATGAAAGCTCAGAAAATATTACTAACTAAATAATAATACAAAGTTTATAATACCTAAGCATGCTTAGAAGTATTATAAATAATTATTTTTTTTTTAACAAGCACTTTTACATTTTTTAAAGCATACCACATGCTCTACATCATTATTTTATAATACTATTATTTTTTACTGTTGTTCAAACACATTTTATACCTTTATACAGCTCGCTAATATTGTTGCCGTAGTTTATTTAATTTTCTGCACATACATAAAGTTTTCATCTCTCAGACCCGTAATTAGCAATTGTTCCTCCAGTTTTAATCCGTTCACAGAGCAAGCTTTAAACGTATTTTTAAGTCAGACTATATATATATATATATTTATATAATATATTATTCCACTCACATATTGACAGTCTTTAATGCTTTAATCAAGCTTTCGAACAACTGCAAGCGGCTTAAAGTGACAGCAGCCATAAAAAATGAATAAAATTCATCATATTTCGAATGTTTATTGCGCATAATTCATATATGTTATTTAGCTCAATAAGCTGACCATATTCTTCTGGCATTAATCCCTTTATTTTTGTCATTTATTTAATTGGTAAATTTGTCACACACACGCACACACAGGCACGCTGAATGGCACGTTTAAAACAAATTGTAATAGTCAGTTTTTTATTAATATTTACATAAATCCATTTGGCTGCCACAGTTTTAAATACCCTACATGCAAACAAAAAAAAAGCATGTTTGGCCATTACAAATATTTTTAGCATGAAAAACATTTTGCAAATTTTATATCAAGCTATTAAAGTTAAAAATGGGGTATATTCATTTTTATTGATTGCATGATTTATTAATGTACAATTTCTGTTTTCTTTTATCTGACATATTTTAATTAAAAAAACTTTTTTAAATCGGAACATATAATTTTGAAGCACTTTTTAGTTAGAATTAAGTAAGACAGATTTATTTTTAATTTTTTTCATTCTACTTTTCATCTGAAAAAGTTAACTTGTCATATATAATGGCAAGCTGATATTTGTTAGCCATACGTCATAAATTATAGATTTACTGTACAGGGTAGCTGCAAGTCGTACACAATCTATTCGCGCATTTAGCGTTGTTTTTTTGCTTTCAAATTTTCTTTGCATTTTTTTCAGGTTTTTTTCTTGTATTTTTGTTGTGTTTTTGTTGTGTTTTTGTAAAGTGTTTCACGCGTTTTTTGGGTTTTGACGCTACCCCCATTGCCCAGCAGCTGTATCCCCCACCCCCCTACACACCCGGAGTCCCCAACCGTCTATATTTGACGTTTTCCCGCCTGCTCTGTGGTGCATGTTGCTTCTTCCTTCTGGTTTGTCTGCAGGCGTTTTGCCGGTTGATAGATTGCAGCTGGTCTGGTCTCTGGGATCGCTTCGAGTCCGCATGCAAAAACATTCAACGAGCTGCTGCTGCTGCTGTTGTTGTTGTTGTTGTTCATTTTTGTATGCGCTTCTCGACAATTTTTCATATGTGTGTGTTTGTGTGTGTGTGTGCAGAAATTGCCCAGCTAATGGCTATTAAAGCAGCACACCGAGCTCCAGCTCGTGAGTCCGTGTCCAACTCTCAAGTCGTCGGCTGCATCGAAATGCGTTATTTTTTTTTTTTTCGTCTGTTCCCAGCCAAATTGCGTTTGTGTCGTTTTGCTCTCTTGCATTTACAGTTTTTGGGCTAATTTATTATTGGATTGTGGCCATGCTGTATGTGTGCGTGTGTGCGGGGTTCGAGGGGTGTCAGTTTAAGAGCTCGCGCTACTTGTTCTCCACGCTATATTGCAGGCGGGCTCATCTGTCAAACGAGCTGTCAAATTATTAAGCGCTGCCAGACATGTGAAATATGTTCGGTAAGGAGCCAGGCTTAGCCACAAATACACACACACACACACATATACACACAAATGCAAGCTCTCAAGATTGATCACCATTAGCGTCTTTGTTGGTCGTCGTCTCCACCCCTCCGCTCCCTGGTTGCACTCTTTTCTTCTGCTTCTTTTTTTTGGCTGCACTTCAGTTTTCAGGGGCAGCACTGCAATTCGTCAATCTTTGATAGCTGGGGGTGGCTGGGGGTTGAGGGTGAGGGTGAGGTGTTGCTTGTGCTGTTTGCTGCCACTTGACCAAGCTCAGCCGTTGTTGTTGTTGTTTTTTTTTTACCACGCATTGAACGCTTCAAGTAATTCATCAGCCACGCATTCTCATTGTTTAGTTTTTTCCCGTTTCAATTTTGCCCGCTGACGCATGACACCCTCACCATATACATATATACTTTTTTGACCCCCCTGGCTTCAGTCGCGGATGCGGATGAGGATGAGGATGTGAACGCAGAACATGCATTCGCGTCGATTTGCTTAATTGGTAAAGAGTGTTAGACCAGCGCTGCCCGCGGGCTCTGCGCTCAACAAATACTAAAAGAAATCTGTTGCACTGTGAGGCTAATGTGCTGGCTGTTAAGAGTACTTCAAGTTACTTCTACATTAACTATTGGCATTACTGTTTTTGTATAAATATATATTACCAAATTACCAAGATTAGCTTTTCGAGTCATGCCTTGTTATTGCTAACTCATTTAAGCTTAAAGCCATTTTCTTCTCAGTTTTTCTTTTAAATAACTCATTGTTTAAATTTTAAAAATATAACATGTGTCCTAGAATTTTCAGTTTAAATCTTGTAGTTTTTAATATTTAATTAAATTTTAATAATTTTAATCTTTAATTAACTTTTACATTTTTTTTATTTAATTATATTTTTAAAAGTATAAATTGCAGCTGAATTTAAACATTTAATTGTAACGTTTAATGCTTTAAGTGATTTTTAATCTTTAAGAAATATGATATAATAAAATAAAAATATACAAAAAAAACTCTTTCTAGAAAACTTAAAAGCTAAAGATTGTTTCGTATAATGGATTCATCAGAACTAATTTAATACGCACCTAAGCAACTAAAGCATTTGCAGTGTTCCCAAAAAAACAACAAACTTTAAAAACAACACAATTTTCTTTAATTAAAAAAATCTCCAACTATTATAGCGGGCAGACATTTGCGTTGAGTCATGGCAGATACTCGTACATAAACATAGTAGATACAAAATGAAATTACGCTCTTTTACGACAGCGGTCTTATCACACTGGGCACTGTCGTCAATCAAATGCGTGGGTTTCCCTACGCTGCTGTTGCCTGCCTTCTGCCCCCTCCCTTGCCCTGACTCCATGCTAACGCATTCCGCTCTCGCACTCGCGCTGTTGCCACTATCTGCCTCCTTTTATCTGTGAGGTGCGTGTGAAGTTTTTAATTTTCAACTTTAATTTAGACAATTCTTCTATTTCGCACGCTGGCGCACAGGCGACCAAGCGTGGCGACTCCAAACTCCTAAAAAAACCAAAAAACAACAACAACCGAACAAACCGAACGAAAAGAGAACTGAAAAGACAACAAACAAATAGTTTGTTAGCTGCACGTCAGACAAGCAGACAAGAGACAAAAATCCACAAAATGTCAGCGCAGAAATCAACAAAGTGTCGGCCACGGCCAGCATAATGAGTTCTAATGGCAGCACCTGCCCACCTGCAACACCTGCCTGCCCACCTGACACCAGGATGGCAATCGCGCTGTCGCGCCGGCGCATTAAATTGAAGGTGTCAGCAGGCTGATCTGCAGCCATGTTTGTTACCAACTCCTCCGAATTGGCATAGCTACACATATACATACACATACACATACATATAGTCAGATTCAGATTCAGATTCAGCCAACTGCTGTGCGTGCCTCGTCCCAGGGCCAGGCAATTTGCTGTGGGGCGTGGCTGCAATTTGGCCAAGAAGATGCGCAGGTAGCCAGCCAGAAGCTGCACACAGCTCCAATTGCAGCTCAACTCGTATGTGGCCAGAGGCACGTGGCCAACAGCCCAGCCCGGCCCGAGAGGTCAATGGCTGATGCAGCCCATGACACGAATACAGTTAAGCGGCAGGTTCATTCCAAGTTGCAACAGTTGGCCACAAATACAATCACTTTTAATCGCCCCAAAACCATTTTCACTCAGTCTAAATTGTCAGTTATTTATTTATTTCAAAATTATAAAATGTGTTAAAAAAAAGTCTCACATAATATAATTTTTTGGGTTTTTTTTTTAAGCTTTATAAGTATATTAATATCATTCTATACATTTATTTATTTGTAATTATGATTTACAAAAATTTGAAAAATTATGTAAATTTATAATATTTTTATTTTTTTTTGCTTAACATTTTCTTATATTAAAATATTAAAATAGCTCAAAAAATAGTTTATATTTTATATCCAACAATTGAAATGATTTAAATTTAAAATATATATTATCTATTTAACAATTTAATTTTGATTTTTTTTGTTACACCTAAAGCTTTTGCAGAATTCTTAGCATGATTGGCACTTCAAATAGCTCAAAATATAATTTATATTTTATAGAAATTATAGTAAGTGAGCAAAAAATGGCAAGGCATGCTGCATTAATAATACGACTGTTGCTATGCGGCAAGACACAGTCACAGATACAAATGTATCTCAAAGATGCTGTGCGTGAACAGTGCGCCGGAAATCGAAGCTTACCAAAGCCAGAAACAGCCGCATCAGCAACAACAACAACAACAACTGCATGCCACAACGATTGAACTTCGAAAACGAAACCCAAAACTCGTTGTGCATTTTTGTTGGCAGCTCCATGGCGAGTCTGCTTCATATCAGCTTTTTGTTTCAATGCCCTGGCCAAGTGCAGCGGGTGCCCTGCCCTGTGTCATGCATTTTGCAATGTTACCTTGTTACTTACTGCTGCATGCTCAACTTATTGATTATTCACAAGAACACACACACACACACACACACACCTATGAAAAAGCAATTGCCAAAAAGTAATGCCCAATTATATGAATATGGCATGTGGACTCCCTGTCGTATGCGAAATTTCGTTGCATTGAGCAAACAATTGCCAAAAAGTAAAGCTAAAATATATTTTTTTAAATGCACACAACAAACTTTAAGTGAAAAAAATGTATAAAATAGGTCAGCAATTATGCACAAGTCTTAAATCGATTTATATTAAATTATAAACAAGTATTGTTGGAAACTTAAAAGAAATATATACATTAAATTCTGATGAATTGAATATAAGTCAAATTTTCGAGATAATCAGAAACAAACGAGAAACATATATTTTGAAAATTGTTTTACTTTAAAAATGTGCTAGTTAATGATTATTAAATAAACACAATAATATTTTGTAATTTCTTGAAAACAGTCAGCTACTTTGATAGGGTATTTGTTATTCATTAAATTGCTAGTCAGTTGCTGTTGCTGTCGGGCTGTTGCTGTCGGGCTGTTGGGCTGTCAAAGCTGCAGAGACCGTCTGACTGGCTTCCTGGATCTGTGTTGGCAGCGCCTCTCACTCTCTCTCTCTCTCCCTCTCTCTCTCTCTGTCTCTGTGTCTGCTGTTGCTGTAGCAGAGCAGAGCAGAAAGCTGGACTGCCAGTCCCGGACCCAACCCGGCCCGGTTGGGCTTTAGCTGCTGCTGCTGCTGCTGCTGCTATCTGGCTGTAGATTTATTGTGTGAATTGGCATTGACAAAGTGCATTTATTGGCGCTCGTTGCTTTTTATAATGTGTTTTGATAACAATTCCATTAAAGTGAAGAAGTTTATAATAATTTGAACTGCCAAGGCAGGTTCCCCTCACCCAACCTCAATCCATACCCGCACCACTGACCAATGCACAGTGCCCGTCACCCGTAACCCGTAACCTGTACCCCGCATCCCAATCCAGAGTCCCCAGTTGCTCGTGTGTGAGGCTTGTGTTCAGTTTCCGTTGCTTCGGCGCATTCTGGTGATGCCAAACTGCAACTGCATTGATTTTTCGTTTTAATTGATTGTTGTCAGTCAATCACATTGTTAATGCACATGCCCAGAATACTACACAACAAACAACTTTGCGTGTGCGTTTCAGTGTGTGTGTGTGTGCGTGTGCGTGTGTGTGTGTGTGCTTTATTGCATTCAATTTGCTGTTGTTTGTCAATTAGTCGCTGCCTCTTGGTGCTCGCCAGCCCGTATGTGGGCGGGTGTTGCTGTTGTAGTTGTTGCTGTTGCTGCTGCTGCTGTTGCTGCTGTTGTTGCCGTTTCAGTTGCTGCCGCTTGTTGCTGTGCGTGCCGAGCAAACAGCCAAAGTTTTAATTGGCTGCATTATTTATTGTTTTTCACTTCACCGAACTGCCAACGGCGACCACAGCCCCACATTTTCAAAACCATACCTTTCGCCCTGCCCCCACATCGCCCGCCTCCTTCACCCATTCAGTTCATGCAATGTTCGTTCTGGCAAATATAGCTGCACTTCAAAAATTACATTTGATATTTGCACTAAGCCCACCGACATGTGTAAATGTGTAAGCCTTCAGAAACTTGCTCAAATTACAAGCTCATAATTCATTTGCGTGGCGAACACAAATATTGAAATATTGCACTTCAGTTTTCCTCAACACCTTTCATTCAAGCGTTCCCAAACGATCTGGCTTCAGGTCTGGCAATATTTTGTTAAGCTGCGAAACGCATAAATAATTAACAGCAGCCCACACTAAAGAAGTGTATACGTTACCTGATTTTAAATATAGGTTCTTAAGTAAGTTTAATTTATTAAAATTAAATTTAGCTTGAAATTTATATAATACAAAAACTAAAATACAATTTCATTATTATATATATTTAATTTAAACATTTATAAAATATAACATTTCGCAATGAATTAATTGTAGTTGAATTAAATATATATATATACCCTATACCCTTTAGCTTAGATATTTGTTTCAAGTATAGGGTATTAAAAGATTCTCAGATTTGTGTTTATATACACAACATTATTTATGCCGCATACAAATAAACATTTTATAACTGTCATAAATTGTCGGAAATTGTCATATTAATTTGTTTATGGGCCAGACTCTCACTGAATCCAAGTTTCAGAAGCCAATGAAATGATAATTTATGCACTTTCTGTATATATATATGTATCTGTAGCATTGTCTATACTTGTGTCTGTATTCCATCAACTGTCTGAGTCAGCAGTTGCAGACAGTTGAAAGCACTGTTAATATATATGTATATGCTAAAAATATACTTAATGAAACATATCACAAAATATGATGCATTTTCTACATAAATCTTAATGGATTAACACCAAAGCGACAGCTGTTGAAATGGGCAGTTATTTCTATTTAGTAAAAGGATGTGCTGCAAGTTTATATCGTACAGTTTGTATAAATATAAATACTCTTAGTGCTGGCTTGCTCTCTCGAGAGAGCATCCATTTTTTGTTCAATTCTTCTTTGCGCCATTCGTAAACGTTTTCATATTAAATATAAATATTAAAGTAACTATAAAATTGAATGAATGAAATAATTTGTATATGATTCGCAAAGTTCAGACTCATCTTTAAGATTCGATCTTGCCTCCCCTTTGATATCTTTCGTTTGGAGCAAAATATAGTCAATATATGTGTACATATATACTCTACAAATGGCATTCATAATTTCAAAACAGTCAGCAATACCAAGAATAAATTCGTGCATAGCTATGCTAGTTACTACATATTGCATAAATGTATGTGTTTTTTATATACATATATGTATTTATATATTTATATATATTTGCGTTGCCATTAAACTATCTAACAGGACACCCCCGAGAGTTTTGAATGGTGCCGTACGCAGCTGTTGCCTGCGACTATTTGTTGAGCTTAAGGACTATTCGAATTTGGCACCACTAGCCAAGGGTAGTTGTGTATGAGTATGTGAGTGTGTGTGTGTGTGTGTGTGTGTGAGTGTGTTTGTGTGTGTGTGTGTACTTATTATTTAACTCTTTTGCATGCGCTACGTTTCTGGCTTTGTTTCTGTTCCTGTTACTGTGACTGGTCCTGGTCCTGGGCTCCGGTCTCTGGTCTGTGTCGGTGTCGGTGTCTGCCTCCCCTACCATTAAGCTCAGATGAAGATTAATTATAGGGAAATTCGTAACATTTTTCATGCTTAATCTTGGCGCTCATCAACGCACCCAAAAAACCCACCCCACTACAAAAGCACGGGTCTAAAGCACGTGGAGTAAAACTAACTTATTAATAATAATAATTGTTTCATGTGCGTTTTGCTGTCGTCCCAACCCACACCGCTGCCCCTGCCTCTGCCCCTACCCCTATCCCGTCACCCAGCTACTCGTCTCGTTTGGTCTATTTGCCAGCCGGAGCATGTGTCACAGTTGCACAGTTGGGGCATCACTGGGAGACGGATACGGCGGCCACTCGCAACGGGGCTTAAATGTGTGTATTTGAAAAATGATTTCTAGCCGCTTAGCCCAAGAGCTGCAATGCAGCGCAGCGCGCACCGCTGGGAAAACCGACTTTGAAACGCCAACCCCTCAACAAAAAATATATATATAAAATAATAAAAGAAAAAAAGCTGAAACTAGTTTACGCTGCTGGACGCCCTTGCTATTTGACCAGGCCGAATAAAAACTAAGTACAAGTAATTATGCTACATAATACAGAGTTCATTGACTACGCCACTAAACAAGTGACTAAAATTAACTAACAACTTTTTAGTATAATTCCTTTTATTATCTTAGCGATTGAGCGCAACAAAAAATAACAGATATTATTTATTTATTTATTTGTTTAGATTTCCTAGTGTCTCAAAATGAACATATATTTATGGCTCACATTATATCTCATGAGTTTTTTAATAAACTAAATTTAGGCTTAAATATTATTGTATATAATTATATTTTATTATATATATTACAATATATTATATTTTTCAGTTGTTCGTTACTTTATTATAACAATTAATTTTTTATTTGTTTATATTATTAATTTTTAGCCAAGTCAAAATTTGAATAGTAGCTGAATTAATTTTGAAATTTAATTATAATATTTTTAAAGTATTTATTAGCATGTTATAACTTAAATTTAAAATATTATATAATTTTAAAGAATAAACTATTTTTGATTTATGGGGTAAATTTTCCAAAAAAAAAAAATAATTGGGTAGGATATGATGATGCTCATGTCATGATTTATTTCAAAATGTATGTTTTTTTTTGAGGACTTTTAAAATTAGTAATGAGCTGTAATTTTTGATTATAATTTTTAAAAATCAATTGAACTATTTATTTTTTTATTTTTATTCGAAAAAACTAATATATTTTCTGCCTCTAACATATTAAACAAATATATAAATGCTGCACTTACCATAGAGTATACAAAATGCGGCAAATTGTTGTTGCCTGACTGCCTGACTGACTGACTGACTGGTGCCTGCTTGTTGTTGTTTAACGACTTTTTACGATTGCTACCTGTTCGAGGCTGGCTGCGGCAAGGTTGCTGGTACTCTTAAGTGGCCCGCTGGTCGGTCGGTCGGTCGGTCAGCTAAAGCCGCCGGAGACATTAATTTTATTGTTTAGACTGCGCGCGCGAGATCAAAATCTTCAATCTTGAGTGTTCTTGTGGCGCAGTTATTGATAGTTTTAAATTAGGGTCAACTATGCGGTGGAGCGTCCAGGTTCAACCAGTTGCCCACCAGCCACCAGCCACCAGCCACCATCACCATCAGTCGCCCAGCTCCAGGTAGCTATTTCTTTTAATTACTAGCTCGACTTTTTTGGGCACAACACTCGCTTTGCCGATAGATAACCAGTCGTCGCCGCTGCAGGTGTTGCCGGGCAGTTAGCAGGCGCAACTAATGTCTAGATAATGACCCCACAACTGGCTCCCGAAACCCCCAACCCCAACCACACCATCTCGCTCTCCCTTTTCCCCTTCCAGCAACATATGGAACCTCATCCAGAAGCAATTGGATTTACAGTGGCAATTTGTAGGTATGAGCCACAAAATTAAATTTTAAACGTTTTCTCAGCTGGTGGCGGAAACACACTTACTCATCATTTGCTGGAGTCTACATGTACATACATACATACATACATTTGTGTATATATATATTTATATTTTGTTATAGGCTATGAGCACAGCTGAGCCGAATCTGAAAATGCCTAATATATTGTGTATCTATTTAAATAAATCTGACTGATAAGTTTTTTTTGTTTTGTATCTTGTTTTTTATTTACAATCTATCTTTCAATAGTAAGCAATTTTCATGAAAATATCAAATCACAGATAAGACCTCTGCCTGGTTAATGGTGAGCGCCGGTTCATCATCATTCCTGGGTTGGCTTGAAATGTCCTGGTCCAGGTTCATCATCACTTCTGGGATGGCTTGAAGGGTCCGGGTCCAGGTCCAGGTCCAGTTGCAGTTACTCCTCCTCTTCAGTCGGCGGATGTGGAGTCTCTCCAAGATCACGGTGGATAACTGTCATATCGGGACGTAATCCACAGCTGATTACCATACGCACGTATGTATATGGGCTTCAAAATGGATTTTTATAGCAGCAGGCTGAGCTGCTCTGATTAGTTGATCGGACGTGCATAAGGTGTACACTGTACAGTAGTTGTTGCACGAACTTGCTTAATTGATCCACAGTTTAAAACCAAAATAAAGTCTTAAAGGCTTTCCCTTCTTATAAGCCATTTGTGCGTAGCTACGATTGCTATATGGATGATTCGGAGCAGGAATACGAAATAACGATGTGAAGCAGAAAAAAAAATGATGTCTACTTAGACTAACCAGATATTTGAAAAAAAAAAATTTAAAAGCTCAGGCTTCCCATTCTAATAAGCCATTTGTGCGTAGCTGACGAGCATATCCACGATAGCACAATGGATAATTCGGAGCTGGAATACGAAATAACGATGTGAATCAGAAAAAAAAAAGAATGTCTACTCAGACCAACAAGATATTAAAAAAAAAAAAAAAAAAATTAAGAAGCTTACAGGCTTTTCCTTCTAATATGCCATTTGTGCGTAACTGACGGGCACATATCCACGATAGTACAATGGATAATTCGGAGCTGGAATACGAAATAACGATGTGAATCAGAAAAAAAAAGTATGTCTACTCAGACCAACAAGATATTAAAAAAAAAAAAATTTAGAAGCTTACAGGCTTTTCCTTCTAATGAGCCATTTGTGCGTAGTTGACGAGCATATCCACGATAGCACAATGGATAATTCGGAGCAGGAATACGAAATATCGATGTGGAGCAGAAAAAAATATTATGTCTACTTAGACTGATTGGCAATTTAAGAAAAAAAAATATATCAGGCATATGGGCCAAAAATTAATATAGTGCAGCCACTGTCTAAAGACGGGTATACTCGACCATGCTCTCGACTTTTCTCAGGTAAGAAAAGGACACAAACAAAAAATCGAAACAGACAATGTTGATCAGAAAAAAAATTCCAAAAAAAATTAGAACAAAAATATCAGAAGAAAAAAATGAACATAGTTCAAAATAAATAGCAGTCTGCCCCGACGAAATGTCGACGCAGACTGAGCTCAGTTGAAAGCGAGCCCCTTTATATAGGGGCTGTGTCGTCCGATAGAATATCGAGAATTTCACTAAAAAACAATCGATGGTGGCGGACAACCGATAATCATAATCGTTTTTAATGATATTTTGTCGATAACCTAAGACCGTTAGATTATCATCAATATTTAAAAAAAAAAAAAAAAAAAAAAATTACAATATTGTAACAAGCCCATAGAAATCGTAAAGCATTTTTAAAAAGTAATACGAAACGTTTTTAAATTAAAAACAAACATGTTACCAATATAAATTTTAATTTTATTTTGACACAATAACTAAAAAAAAAAGAAGTTTAGTTGGCATAGGAGTTGGAACAGGCGTAACTTAGTTGGAAAGAACCTGTTTAGCAAACTAAGGCTCCTTGAATCCATTCCCAGCACATTTCCAAATCTAACAATGATAATGCTCGTTTTAAATTGTAGAATCTCATTGCAAAATACAACATTTTTAAACACTAAAATCAACTTTTTTTTGTCACACAATCTGAGTCGAAACGTGGTAAAAGCTATCCACGTTTCTGAGAGTTTTGAAACTGTGGTTTTCTTAGTGTATCATGACCAAATTTTAAGCATTATATGATAATGTTACGATTCACAAATGCATTTGGATAAATGTGAAACAAACTATTTTTTCAATCTTTTATAATGTTTTTTTTTTTTTTATTAATCACTTCTTAAGGACTAGTTTAGTTATTAGTTGTTCTTTGTTCTTTGTTTTGATCATTTCTTGGTTTTTTGCTCATATACGTTCTAGAAAATATGAATTTGGTTTTTCTTTGCCATTTATGTTGAATATAATCTCTCTCGGTATTTTGATGTTATTTTTGGTTTTTTCGTTAGCTCTGCTATTTCATTGTACAATAGTTGAATATACGCATATATGTACACACATACATATAAGTTTGTTTGTATATATAAGTATAATATATATGGTGTATATAACGCATGTTGTACATATATGCTTATTATACATTACATACTTTTGTTTATATCAGTTTTTATATGCATCTTGTGTTCTATACATTGTTTCATTGTGTTGTTTTGTTTTTGTTTTTGTTTTGGTTTTTGTTGTTTTGTTCAGCTCTCCTTATATGCCTAGTTGCATATACGCTTAAGTATATATGCTTGTATGTGGGCTATATATGCAGGTAGGAGGAAATGTAACCGTAAATCAAGTTTTGTTTGATAACAAAGAGTTGCATACAAAAAATATTGTAGGAATACATGTATAGAAATATGTATGTAATGTCTATATATATATATATATATGTGAAAGTACATGTCATGGTATTCAAATGTTAGCTCGATTCTTGAAATTATTGTTACATTGTTTGTGTTGAGGATCGTGGATCTCGTATATATAGCACTATATAGCACTATACCCACATATGTAGATCTGTCTGTTGGTTTGTTTGTTGGATTGGTGTGGGTGGTGAAGGCGGGGCGGGTGTTTTGTGTGTATGTATTATTATAAGTAACTTGATACCCACTAAATGGAAGTATGGCCGATTATATAACTCTAGATGCCACGATAGATACAATTGATTTGAAAAGCATTTTATATCAGAAGACCAAGTTACCATTAAGTCGTTAGCTTTTATCTTTATAAATAGTTTAGAAAAACGCTTCATGTGTATATGTGTGTGTGTGTGTGTGTGTGTGTGTAAGGTGGGGGGGAGGGAGTATATAACTGTTAAGCGCACGTTTTTGAGCTTCAGCCACATCATGATAACAAATGTACATAATCATATATGTATATATATATATATATATATATAGCAATAAAATTTGTTGCACAATTTCAACACATCATGAATTGGCTTCATCGCATAAACGTAGCTTACGTGTGTGTGTGTGTGTGTGTGTGTGTGTGTGTGTACAATCTCTTAGCAATATAACAATTATATTTTATTCAGCCAATCATCAACATCCTTATTTTTGTTCCTTAACTAACATAGTATATGTGAGAGAGTGTGTGTGTGTGTGTGTGTTTGCATGTGTGATTGTGTTTATATCTTTGGTTGTGTTGGGATTTTGGTATGACCTTAATAGGGATAAAGGTTCTTGCGCTTCAGCTCCATATCCAGATCGGCCAGCTGCTGCAGGAAGCCATCATTTGGTCGAATTTCGCGGCGCATGCGCACCGTGCGTATCGCGTCCACGGCGGACATTTTGCGGCAGATCATCAGATATGCCAGGACGCAGGTGGCCGAGCGGGACATGCCCACCAGGCAGTGCACCAGGATCTTGCCTGGAAAGCAGGAGAGCGAATTAGAGATATTGTAGTACTATAGCAAAAAGCATTTTGTTGCCACTACTCACCGCCGCTGCTGATGGCGCTATCAATGAATTTGGCTGCCACATAGAAGTAACGGGATATATCTGTCGTTGGGGCATCGACCATGGGGAAGCCCATATATCTAAAAAAGCAATCCTTATGTTGGCGTCTGGACATCACACACACCCAGACACATATACACACATATATGTATGTGTCGTGCAACACAACAACAATGGCCCACAGTGAATGATGACAATTGGAGTGAGGAGAGATGTGTGATGTGTGATGTGCGTGTGAATTTGTACATACATATATACAAAGATAGTGTGCGGTGGAATAAATAAAAAAGAAATAGATTTTTGGTTTTGGTCAAAATTTGGAATGTGATTAAATCAAAATGTCCGAATCGATAGAGCAAACAAATCGTTCAAGAAATGTGAGTGCGCTTCATGAGTGAGGCTGCCCCCCCCCCCCCCCCCTGCACCATTTGGATTCTGATCATGATCATTACCTAATGCTGGGCATATCCCGATAGTAACTGTGTCCAGTGTCCACCTGGCCATAGCGACAGCCCTCCGCTGCATTCAGCACGTGCGTAATGCCCATCATTCTCAAATACGTTTTATTCTTAGCCGCCGCACTGACGAGAGAGAGAGAGAGAATGTGAACAGAGATTCTCGGATTCAAAGAGAGCGAAAAGTACTCACGCATCGCCTATGTAAATGCCCGGATAGACTTCATCACAGTCAACATCGTGAATGGCGCACTCGGCACGTCTCAGGCCCGGCAGATTTCGGCATGGGGCCATCGAATAATGTAGGACGCGCTGTAGCTGACGTCCTGTCGTCTGTTCCGACGTCTCCAGACGGCTGGGCGACTGCAAGCAAACAGTTCATAATCATTTATTACACCTATCATAATATCATCACTGTCAAAAATAACATTGGGCAGCTGCTTCAAATAGTTGACCTGGTTAAGTCAATGAACTTTGGTTAGTATGAGTTCCAACTGCCTATTTCGGTATGATAAAATCTATATTATATATTTAAATATTAATTTGTAAACTGTAATAAATTATTATTATATATAATGCTGAATCACTAAGCCTTTAATAATATGTTGTCATTTGATGTTTAATTTAATATTTGATAATATAATTCATAAGAGCTGTTCTTATGCTACAAAAGGGTAATAAGGATAAATCCAAAAATCTTGTAGCACAAAAATAAATATTATAATAATATATTTAAAGTTCATTTCCTGATTTAAATACATTTTTAACTAATTAATCGGATAGTTGAATGCTTCTGGAAATATTCCTAAACAACTTATTACAAGTTTCAAATTCACAACTTCTTCATACAAATGTGACACTAAAATATAAGATAAAACCTCTTAAGTGCCTTGAATGGAAATGAATGTTGTTTGTCTAAGGAATTACAGAAATCGCGCTGCGGAAATGTAAATTTGTGTAAATTTTGGCTGTTGAAATTATTTATGGGCATCAAGTTCAGTTCAGGCTTGGGCTTTTCTGTTGGCAAAAGCTCGGCCAGCAAATGGATGGGCCAAAGGCGAAGGTCGAGCCTCCCAGCACACTGTCACCCTTCCACCCTTCCACCCGGCCACCCGGCCACCCGGCCACGTCCTTGTCTCTGTTTGTTTGTCAATTTCAGGGACAGTCGCCAAAGTCAATGGGAAAGCGAAACTTTCGACATTTCTTTTCTTTTTTTTGTTAGTTATCGTTTTAGTTTTGCTTATCGGCTGTCTGCTTTGTCATAACATATTCAACTAAAAATCAGCGACAGCAAGGCGCCGAGGAGTGACTGAGATGAGGGGCACGTTTTCTCGAATTTGTTGCTGTTGTCGAGAAACTTTTGCTTTTGCTTTTGCTTTTTGCCACGGCATTCGACCCTGAGAGCGGCACAGAAGCCAAACAGGCAGAAGCGAAATCATCAGAGCAAAAGTTCTTTCACTTTTCTGTTGGATTTTGATCTATTGTGACTGATCTTTGGCATATACATAAATATATACATGTATATACGAGACACGATAATATATATATATATATATATCTGAATACATTTGCATATCTGCGACGCTTACTTTATACATTATATTCCATTTTATTCGTTTAGCCACAAGATTTATGGGCACAGTGCAAAAACGCTAAATCTATGGAAATACCATGAACATTTATCTTAAGTTATATTTTGTCAAGGCCTCTGCAAACTGAATGCTTCCATAAACTAGTGGTGTTTCTTTTTTTTTCTATTATTTTTGGATTAGCGAGATTTAGTTTCAAGCAGACAATTTTAGTGTGCCAAAGCTAGAACATGATGTTACACACGCAGAACAAATGACATTGTACAACACTGGATGCATGCATTGCGCTGAGCTAAAGTTGATCTCTGACAAACCTGATAATAGTGCGGACTATATCTATCGCCAATGCTGCTGCTGTATCTGTCGGTGAGTAGCTGCAAAAAGTGATGAACATTTTGAGTAAACAAAAATAATCAAAATATATAAACTGATGAATTATATAATTATATAAATAACATAGAAGTTGGACAGCATTAACTATAAATTCGAAGCATTTATTTTTTTTCGATATACTTGAAAAATTGACAAACTTAACTAAATTTAGCAAATACATTAATATTGAGAAATAAATACAGCATACAACTTGAAGTCCTGGCTATTATGATTAAAACATAATTTTGAAATAAAAGACATAATAAAATTGCAATGAGTGATCAGATTGGCTGCCTAGGCAACGGGCCTACGTAGTAGTCTAGTAATAGCCAGCTATATTTAGATCAATTCAGGAGAGTCTCTTGTTGTTGTATGTTCTATTTTTTGTATGCGTATACGTGATATAATATAGAAACATGTCTTTGAGGCCAAATTGCAGGTGACTGGCAGCTATAAAAGAGGAGCGTTGGTGGTGGGGGTGGGAGGGGGTGTGGTTGAATGCGAGGGAAAGCAAGATGAGACTAAACTGAAGCATTCACCTTCAGGTGCACACAAAAAAGGCGTTGGCGTTGATGTTGTTGACGTTGTTGGTGGTTTTTTTTTTGGTTTGTTTTTTTTTTTTGGTTTTTTTGTGTCCACTGTCGACGCCTTGACCTTGTTCCGCCAAACAGAAGCAAGCAATCGCTCGCTCTAACTGTACAGATACATATATGCATAGATGTGTGTGTGTGTGTGTCTAAAAATACACAGTACATGCAGAAAAGCGCTGTGAAAAGCGCTGCAAAATGAAAATCGCTCTAGACACATTCCTTGGCCGTTGGAAATATTTTCGAAAATCCCAAAAAAGCGCTTTACGAATACAATTTCGATGTGATGTGCGATGTGTGATGAATGATGAATGATGATTCATGCCCGCATGTCAAGGCAATTTAAGCTGGACATGAAATAGTAAAATACGCATTTGATTCAGTCACTGTTGCTGTGGGCTCTTTGATTAAATGTTAATCAGTGAAACTTACTCATCTTCGATTAGCCGCATCGAGTCACGTATATTTAGAACACGTTGAGTATTGTGTATTGTGTAGTATGTGCATTTCATTGGCACTTCGCAGCGGGCCCAGTGTCGCTAGCTTTTAATAGCCACAGTGTCAACTATAAAGCAACAGACACATATACAGAGAGACAGGCAGAGAGATAGGCAGCGACACACCTGCATGGTCAGATTGTTTCATCTATTAGTCAGTTGATTGCATGCATGTTCGTCTCCAATGCGATGTGGGTAAGAGTTAGTATTTAACCCAGCTCTGACACCATTCAACACCGAAGCACTTCCGGCACGACAGCCAGCCAGCCAGCACGAAAAGTGTGTCAGCTGAGCTCAGGTCAAGCGTTGACCACTCGGCTAACTGCAGTTGCAAACTGTTGCAGACACCTCTCTGGAGGCCAACGAAAGAAATTGGCTGGCAACGTGTCGTATACGTATCGCATGCACCTATGCCTTTTTAACACCCTGCCACTAGACATCAATCCAAACGCAATGATGGCAAATTTGGGTCGATTTGTGCTTTGCGGCATCACTGGGATCATCAACCCTTAATTATTGTCATTCAAATATAGCTGAAAGCGCAAAATTCACTTTCTTGCAACTAGTTCCTGTTTTTGTGATTAATATTTATTTTTTGTTTAAAATTTTTTATATATTTGTTTGATTTGTTTTTGCGACAATATACAATTGTCAAATGATCCATTTATAACATTCAATCCCAGCATTTTGACTAGGTCTGGCAACGTGTCGTATACGTATCGCATGCACCTATGCCTTTTTAACACCCTGCCACTAGACATCAATCCAAACGCAATGATGGCAAATTTGGGTCGATTTGTGCTGTGCGGCATCACTGGGATCATCAACCCTTAATTATTGTCATTCAATTATAGCTGAAAGCGCAAAATTCACTTTCTTGCAACTAGTTCCTTTTTTTTGTGGCTTATATTTATTTTTTGTTTTAGATTTTTCTATATATTTGTTTGATTTATTTTTGCGACAGTACTTAATTGTCAAATGATCCACTTATAAATTTCAATCCCAGCATTTTGACTAGGTCTGCTCTTGTTTCGCAATTCACCAAGTCAGTTCATTTATTTGTTCCCTGTGATGTATCCTTAAGTGCATTTACAAAATGTGTTTGTTAGCAGAATACACAATCAAGTACTCAAAGTGAAGAAAACCACTCCTTAAATAGTTTCAGTCAGCACAATGCAAAATGGATTTTACAAGCAAAAATGTAAAATGGATTTTATTGACCAATAAATCACATCCGAAACGACTTAATGAATATATAGAAATACATTGATACATTCAAGTTTCTTGTTCATTTCATTGAAACAAGGCCAGTTGCTTCAAAGTACAAAAGCAAATGGAAATTGTTTAAAAGTGATTATCAAAATTGCTTAACAAGTGTGAAAAATCGCCAAGCATGCTGAAAATTATAGACACAACATGAGCAATGCACACACACACACACACATATACAATTGGAATGCTTAAGTATGCGGATTTCTATTGGCCTAATAACTCAAAAATGGCCAACAAATATGTAAATGTAGTCACTTAAACAAAAGCAAGATATGTGCCATACAAAATATGTACATACGTATACGTAACATCATTTTGGTTATACCGAGAGCACTGTGGTTCAAATTTATAAATATTGTAGCAGAATAAAAGGTTTTTCTTCATAATCTAAATATTACAACAGAAGTCAAGATTCTGTATTATCACAAAGATCGAAACTTATTTTTTACATATTTCAAAAGTTGTCAATTTCGCCCATAGTGCAACGTCGTCAAATAAAAAGGACAATCCAAATGCATTGACATGCAAACCTGCAGACAAGTTTATTGATTAAACAGTCTACCAAAAAAACAACATGGGTAGCAAAATAACGAAAATGAATAGTCAAAAAAATGATGAAAGATCTCTGCGACTGTGACAAAGATTGTTAATGCGCCTTGCCGCACGGGCATCACGTGCCACACGGGATCCACAAAAAGTTGGCAGCTACAAAATGTTGTCGCATTTACTTAATGACTCAAACAAACTGCAAGCGAAGCAAACAAATACACGCAAAAGAAAAGGCAAACAAACAAACAAGCAAAACGCAAAACCGAGAAACGGAAAAGCGGAAAAACAGCTAAATGAAAATTGTGCAAATTTAATGCGCAGTAGTTTTTAATTTGCCATTTAAGGTGTGCACACTTAATAGCAGGAACTTGAGGAGGGGCTGCTTGGGCAGCTCATCAAATTGTCTATTTGTTGTTCAACAAGTTATTGTTGTTAACAACTTATGCAGTGAATGCAGCGCTCAAGGCTGCTAGGGCGCCCAACGGTATTCAAAATATTGAATAGCTAAGCTGGCGATGAGCACGTGATACGATCGTTAATGCCATAGCAATAGTCGTGACCAGCAAACAAAAAAAAAAAAACAAATGACTAAACATGGAAACACGACTGCATTTAAACCTTTTACTAAGCTGTTGGCTGCAGTTGAAAATCTAGCAAATTTGTGAACTCTTCGAGCTAACTTTTAGAGTGACTGTGAGCTGAAGCCACAAAAAAACTCATTACACATTTTTTGGGTGATAATTGTATTTAGCATTTTATGATTTTTCAAACAATGGCACTGGCAACAACAAAAGCAACGCAACAATTCGCTTTTAAGTGACCGCTTTTGTTGTTGTTGCCTTTCGCTTTTGCTCAATGAGGCGCAACAGCTGCCAATCGACGCTGACGATGCCCACACGCCCACACGCCCACACACGCACACACACACATAATGTCTATAAATAGGCCATATATAGGCGTATACACTCATATATAGAACACGGCTAAGCCGGAGATGTACAAACGCTCTATCGATCGTTTGTTCAATTAGCGCGCTCAGCGCCTGACACTGAGCGACAACAACAACAACAACAAGAAAAAACCACAACAACATTGACAGCCAGCAGTGACATTGACATTTCAGCTCAGCTTTGTATTTACCTTTTTATTTTTTGTACTTTTGTTTTAGCATTTTTTAATGCACATTACACGGAAGCAGCGAGCGACTGGCCAATTAAATGCACGCCCCTGGGGGTGGGGGGCGCCTCATGCGCTTCAGTGGCTCCACAGCCCAAGAGCCTGCCCCAGCAATTTAATTAATTTAGCATTCAGTTTTGCTTTCCTTTTCAAGTTCAATAGATGCGACTGGCAGACGACGCCAAAATGCCAAACATTTGATTCATCCTGTGTGTAGGTGTGTGTGTGTGTAGGTGTGTGTGTGTGTAGGTGTGTATGTAGCCTTGGGATGCCTATAGGCGCTGTTCAGAGCAGCGGGTGTTACAGCCCTTGGGCACTTCGCAAGAATATCTCGTTTATAATTAAGTTAATTGGCCCACGCGACGTATGAGTAATGTGTTTAGGCTTAGCCCGAAAAAGCCTATTACAGCTGCATGCTGTACAGCTATTTTAGGGTCAGTAGTCAATTGCCAATGCAATTCGTGTAATGCAGTCAACCGTTGGTTATGTGACGTCGCACGGCCCAACTGTCAAAACTGGCCAAATTGCCAGTAATTGAATTGCGCCCCACATTGGGCGCCAACACACACACAAGTCTCGTGTTTTGAGTGGGGTTTTTTAGTATACCGTGTATGGAGACAGCCAATAAAGGCTGAATGCCTTATTACATTACAATCAATTAGGTCTAGTTATATTTAGAATATCCAAATATAAATAGACATTGATTTGTTTTGTTTGCACATAATTGAATTGAGTTTGCCTGTTAGTTGGCTAATTAGGGACTCGGAAATTATGACAAATATTCAATTTGATAGCTAAATACAATTATGTTTATATTCAATTTCAAGCTTCAGTGAAGTTTTGCAATTCGATGGAAATGAAACGGAAATGTTTTGCGAATATCAAGAAAGTTTATATTACACAGGAATATATGTACATATATATGTGTGTGTGTGTGTGTGTGTGTGTGTGTGTGTGTGTTGGTGCTTGTGACGAGCATTGTGCAAAAGGCACTTGAACTTTGCTTTGGCCATAGAGCATTTGCATTTAGGAGGCCTTGTGTAGCTGGCTGGTCTTAAGGGGTTGCGGAGGATGTTGCATAGCTTGGGTGTGTGCCAAGGCTCTCGCCGTGCAGCTAGAAAATGGCACACACCCACACACACACAGGCAGCGACGAGCACAGAGCTGCACGTGCTGCTGAATTTTATTGTTTATATGACGCGCAGGTGAAGTGGATATGGAGGTGGATGTGGAAATGGAGGTGGCCCTGTCTTTTGCAGCAAGCGCAGCTTGAAATTTGGGTCAGCCAGCAACAATGCATGCAGATGCGCTCAAGGTCATCGCCAACAGCATCCCTATCAGGCTGCTTACCATCAGCTGCTGCTGCTGCCGCTGCTGTTTTGGACAGTTGCCTCAAAGTGTGCCCAGAGCACTTGACTTTTGAGTCGCAGTTTATTTTCTTTGGCGGTGTTACGCCCACTTACCGCATATCTCCATGACATCTTAATAAATGTGGGTGTGTGTGTGTTGGTGTTGGTGTTGGTGTTGTATTTGTTTGTATGTGCAACCGCTTCGCTTCCTCTCTTCCTTTGCCTCAGGTGCTGCTTTTGCTCCTGCTCCTGCTGCTCCTGTTATTCCCGTTACTCCTGGATTGCGGCTCGTTCGTTGCTGTGGCTACATTCGAGTTTGTTTTGTGTTCAGGTGTTGAGTAAATATAAATAATAGATGATAATTGATAATTGATGACTACGAAATAACAGCAAAACAGCTTAAATAGAAGCTGCCAACAAAAAAAAAACAAAAAACAAAAAGCGTTGCACTTGTTTTGAATGACAACAAATCTATTCAAAAATGTTGCACACACTTGAAAAAAAAAATGGTTGATAGACGCACCTTAGAGCCAAAAAAAAACACGCCAAGAATTTTATATAAATACAGCTGCCAGTTTGCGTCAACAATTCAATTCTATAGAATTTGCAACTAATATGTGATTATTTTTATTTCAATTTAATGCAATTTTTCTATTCGAAATTGTTCTATATATTTCGCTGCGCTCAGTTCTCGGTAGGTATTTTTTTTTTTTATGTTCTGGCGACGTACTTTTTGCGACTGATTTTGCAAAGCGGCTTTCGCTTTGGGGTTGGTTTTTGTAGGCGGCCGAAAGCTTCATTCGGGCCACCTCCGGCAGCGGCGGTGACGTAGCGCCGCCGAGCTTTTTGCCGCTCAACTTTGATTTTGCTTTGACGCTGCACGTGGGCCCTAGCTACATATATAGTTGTATATGTATATACATATATAAATACCTATTTGTGTATACCACCCACACATGCACTGAGAGCCAGCCGCCCACTTACGCATATGTAAATATTTGTGTACTTGTATTTTACAAACATATTTATTTGCTCACGAGTGCTCAATGAGTGAGAGCAAGAGAAAAATGCTACGGACAGCGTGGGAAAGAGCGTAAAAAGCTTTTGGCAAGCACCTAGCATCAAAAGTTTGTGAACTGTAAGGCGCATATAAAAGTTCCGCAACACGAATTCAAGATCAAACCATAAGATGATTCATAAAACAGACTTTAGAACATTCGAACATACATATTTATATGTATCTATCAAAGCTTTCCGCTGAATGAATGTATTTGATTGAAAACACTTATTGAGAGCATTTATGGAATTCCTGTTTATGTACATATGTATGCGTATCGATTAATTGCATCTAATGCGAAAATACAAAAATATCCAAAACCTTAGCTGATTGATTCATTTAAACTGAACGAATGATTCACAGACTTTCATTGTGGTGTGGAGCCTAACAAATATTTAGTCATTCGATGTTTAATGCTCAGAAAATAATGAAAAAATTAAATTCATAAAATAACGGTTAAATTTTGAAAGAAAAAATTAGTTTTAATATTGACAATTGAATCGCAAAACTGTAGGTAAAATGTAATATCAAGAAATGCATAAATTTATACCAAGAACCCTTCATTTTTGTCGTGATTTTTGACAGAAAAATTAACCTTGGCAGTATTACTTTTCCAATAGTTTTTAATTACTTAACAATTTGACACCAACACTCGACTAAAAATAAAATTTCAAGATTCTATGTTTTAAAAAAAAATTTGGCAAGGGTACATGATATTTTTAAAATAAAGGACGCATATAAAATATTTTTAAAGAAGATGGCAGATATATATCAAAACAGCTTTGGGATCGACAATCGGTTGAGTTTTGACAAAGCTATGTCAGTTTGAAGCCTAAGAAGCTCATTTATAGGGATTTAGGCACTTTACAAGCCAATTTTTTTGTCCCTTTTGGCGTGATTTTTGACAGAAAAATCAAACATCACAAAATCACTTTTCCAATAGTTTTTTATTCTAATTGAGACACCCACAATCAATTAAAGGAACAATTTCAAAATTCTATATTTTGAAAAATCTGAATTGGTAAGGGTCCCCCCTTATGGTTTTTTAGCCAAAAAAAATCCAACATATTATTTTTTCAAAAATTCATAAACTTGAGATGTTAAATAAAAGTCTTAGAAGCGCATTCATATGCCCATTCATAGGGAGTTGAAAACGTTTTTTTTAGGGATTGGAAAACTTGTATCTTTAAATTGTTGTCGTGCTTTTGAACAAAAAGACGGAAACCATTAACAATGACGAAGTATGAAGTCTTGGAAAGGTAATTCTTGGTTCCGTTTGCGCAAACTTGCGATTTAATTTACCAAATAATCCATTATTATTATATTATATATTTGATATTTTGAATAATGTGTTTTTAGTCATGCTATGATACATTTATGAGGAGCTCGTTAAGGCGTTTTAGCAGTGTGTGCGATATATAATATGTTTTTTTTTCATAGTGTATACAGATCAGTTACGTATAGGTAGGCGTTTCATTAGTTTTAGCGTTTCATTCGTGTTGGAATAGTGTGTGAAAATATGTGTTGTCCAAGTCCCGGACACGTTATGCCAATGTGTGTAAATATATTTGAATTGTGTTTGAATGCTACATTTTGTTCTGGAACATTTGATCGGTCTGTAGCTTTGGCTTTGGCTTCTTGGTCATGCCCGCCAGCAACTGCTTCAACTGGATGATGGCCTTGGCCGGATTCAAGTTCTTGGGACAGGTGTTGGTGCAGTTGAGTATGGTGTGGCAGCGATATAGCTTCCACGGGTCCATCAACTGGCACAGCCGATGATCGGTGGCCTCATCGCGGGAGTCGATAACCCAGCGATATGCCTGCATTAAAACCGCCGGCCCCAGATACTTCTCACTATTCCACCAGTAGGATGGACACGAGGTCTGGCAGCAGGCGCACAGTATGCACTCATATAGGCCATCCAGTTTATTGCGATCCTCGGTCGATTGCAGATACTGCGCCTTGCCCATTTCCTTGTCCATGTTGGTGCGCTGCAGCCAGGGCTCAATGGATTGGTACTGCTTGTAGAATTGACTCATATCCGGTACCAGATCACGCTTCACATACAGATGCGGCAGCGGATAGATTTTGCATGGCTTGCCCACATTCGTGTCGATCGCCTGAATGCAGGACAGCGTATTGAGGCCATCGATATTCATGGCACAGGAGCCGCAGATGCCCTCACGGCATGAGCGGCGAAATGCGAGAGTTGGATCCATCTCATTCTTGATCTTGATGAGTGCATCCAGGACCATGGCGCCGGTTTTATTCAAATCCAGTTCGTACTTTTGCATCTTTGGCTGATCGCCGGGCTTCCAGCGATAGATCTCAAAAGTCTTGATGCGCTTCTCCATCTCTTTGGGCTTTGGCTTTGCCTTTGCCTCCACATTCTTGTCCCCATCTTTGGCGGTCACCTTGCACGTCGGCTTTTCCTGCTTCCCCTTGTCCTTGTCCTGACAGTAGACCACGTCCATATCCACAGCATGCGGCTGCTCACAGACCACCTCCAAGCTGGGCATTACGGATGCCACAGCATATGGCCGGCATCCTTGACTGCGCATTAGCACCGCCAGGAAACGCAATCGCATTCCCAGCCGAAGCATTGTTATAATGTGCCACGGCTAGGAAAACCCGAAAATGCTCACCGAATACAAAAAATAAAATATACGTTTTATTTATTACAATTTTGATACAACTATTCGGTTATAACTTCCCGGAGTTGTTTCACGTACGAGCTAACAAAATATACTGAATATGATAGCTAGACTGATATAAGCAGCTCAAAGTTTTACAGCCACAAAGTCGATGCTAACTAGATGTCTAAAATTCCCCAGAGCAATTTAATTTCAAAGGGTCTTTTCTTAAAAACAACTTTTCAACAAAAAAGGACGAAAAAACCATGAATTAAAGTTGATTTCAAATTGAAATCGACAAAGTTTGAGCGAATTTAGAAATCTTGGTAGTGTTTTTACCACTGTTTTGGGAACTCATCGTATCCATAATCATATCATTTTCCCGACAGGTTTTTATGCGTTAGAGTAACAGTGAAAATTCAAACTAATTACATGAATTACAATTACAATAATAATATAATTGGCAAGTCAAATTGGATGGTAAAACTTGACCTTAAAGGTATTTCGCCCAAATGTCTATAGAGTTAAGATGGGGCAGACATTAAGAGTGCATCCGCAGTACAAGTACAAATTGTTGCAATGTTTAACACTCGCCTCGAGCATTCTTTTTACCCATCAACTGTCGAACTACGAGTATACTAATCAGCACCAAATCGATGAATAGACCAAGTGAAGTGTCTGTAATTTTCAAATTAAATGCAATTAAATGAAAATATGTTGTACAAGTAGATGCAACAATGTGAATGTAGTGTGTATGCTATGCTGTAGAGATGTCTGCAGCAACTCTAAATGAAATAAACGAATGGGTCGTCAACACATGCAAAAGATCTGGGAGAAGTTGCCGCTGGACGTGGTGGCCCTCGTTGCCGCACTCTCGGGCGCAGTGAATGAAGCCAACTGTGAAAACGGCCTCAGGGCCAGGTCTATAAATACGTAACATCATCAACAACAACAACAACAACAGCAACAGCAACAAATGTTGTGGAATGGATGGTGGGCCCGTCTTTTAAAAATAAAACTCAACAGCATGTCAGCGGCAGCCGGCGGCCTTAGGATCTAGATCTGGATCTGGATCGGCATCGGGATCTACGCAAAACACAGAAATGTTGTCACTTGCCACGGCAGCAACAACAACAACAGCAATCCCCCACTCCGTTCGCCAAGCAAACATAACTTGCACTTTTCTTCTACATAATTGAATTTTATTTTCTTCATTTTTATTTTCTATAGAAACACTTGGCGACAGTGGCTCTCCATTGAGATGCAATCGATGGCCGTCAGTTGGCAAAGCGCCTGCTAAGCCCGCCTAGATTAACTGCATCAACTTTTTATGCCACGGAGTGCAGCAAACATCAAAGCAGCCAACAGACAATTAAAAGACAATTCCAGCAATTCCAGCCCGTTTGCACCTGCCGTCTGCTCATCAGCAGCAACATTGTCAACGCTGATGGCAACACTGTGCAACACAATTGATGTATTCAAAACGCAAACAAACACACAGAAAACAATGACAAATTTACAAACGCAAAAACATATTGAAATAATATTATATAGTGTTGAATTAATTTACAATATATTTACTCATGTTTCTCAAATTTAGTAAAAAGTTGGCGTAATTTTTTCAGTAGTTTGTATTAACAACCTTTAAAGTTTAACAACTAATATGAACTCTATTGGGAACATGAATTTTAAAATTATAATAATTATTATTGCTATAATTGATTGATATTGATACTCCTTAAACAAATTTCATTTATAAAATTCCCTCTTTTAATTTTCATTAATTTTGTGATGCCTTTACTTAAATGTAGCCACCCAATTTGATATGATGCTGTTTATATACTATATTTCATGTATATATATAAATAAATCCTTCAATTTGTTGCTTAGTGTTATTAAAAATAAATACTACATCGCATACAAATATTTGAGGCAAATTATGTTGGGTTGAGTTGTTGTCGCTGCCAAGGTGTTGACGCGGCTGACAATCTGGAGCAGCAGCGGCAGCGGCAGCTACCCCACCATCCCCCCTCTGCGTAGCTGGCAATCGGTTGAGTCATTTAAGCTGTTAAGTCGCCGCTGACGTCTGACAGGTGCCATGATAGAGGCATTTGGCGTGTGCATTTCGTCATACATACGAGTAGTTAGAGGCGCGTGCTGGAATTAGCTAGCCATGTTCACACAGACAAGATGCCATCCAATTCCAATCACCACACACACACTGATACATACATATACATACATATGTACATATATACTCATTCAGTCCAATCCATGATGAGCCAAACGATCAACGAACCGGACTGTCTCTTCCTGTTGCTCTTCTGTGATATTCTGTTCTGTTCTGTTTTGTTCTGTTTTGTTCAGTTAATTTGATTGCCACGCTGTGTAGTGTGATATAAAAACGCAAGATTTATGGCTTTTAAATTTCATTCATGTTCGTGTGGATCGCTTGCATGTACTCACATATTTGTGCAGATTTTGCAGGCACACTGCAAGAGCGGATGCTGAAATCAATTACAGCACTCATGGGAATCCTAAAGTGCAGTGGTGACCAAAGAAAATCCAATTACAAAGGTGCCATAACTTTTATTTATTAAATCTGCATTAACTGACAGCATTTAACATCGTCACGACTTCACTTCTATGTATACATACATATGTTAGTATGCAGATGCATTCTCCCGAACAGGTCATGGGGTCAGCCATAATGCAAGCAGGATTTTGCAGCTGCCACACAACAGTCAGTTATTTGTGGAGTTGCAACCTGAAGCAGAAGAGTTGGGTTCTGCTTTGACCCATTTGCCTATGTTTCAGTTAAGTTTAACAGTTATTTTATATTAATATGTTTGATAAAGTCAAAGAGCATGCATACAAACCAGACAAGTATTACAAGCTGGAAAGTGCTTTCGTTTGGTTTAGTCTGGCGGAAATTTGAAAATTGTTCTGCCATTTGATGGTGCATAAGATGTCACCTTTCTATATAATATATATAAATATATCAATACATTCAATATATATAATCAAAATTGACATATATTTACAACTTCACATTTGCACCTTCATATCGAGATATGTAAAAAAATATTATTAATTATATTTTTTAAATTTATAACATTCCATATTAATATAAGAAAATGTATTTGTTATTTATATGCATTTTAAACATGCCGCCACAAATGTATCGATAGAGCGAAATATCGTTTTGCCTAAAAAGTATCGCAATGGCAATGTATCGATTATTGAATTGTTTGTTTACATTTTTTGTATATAAAATAATAGCAAGCAAAACGAACCGTAACCCGTTAAAATGTAAATAAAGTGAAGAGCTGATTGAACTGTTATGCAACTGCAATGGATATGTAATCGCTTGGCATCGGGATTAGCATTAGGATGCCTGCTAATTGCAATATATTTATATAGTCCGGCTAGAAATCGTAAGTGTGAATCAAGTGAATTAAGGATCTATTGTTATTAATCCGTGATTGGTGCAGGCAAGCAGAATGCAGCGAGGACTCCACCAAATCCAGAGGAGTCCTTGCCCCCCTCCAGTTCCCCCACACATCTATTCAAGGAGGCGGGCATCTCTACGGATGTTAAAGAGTGCAGTCTCCTGGCCAGGTAACCACTAGAATCACCCACAGTTTCCCACTCATATAATATGTACACATACTACGTTTTTAGAGACACGCTGATCGCTGGTGGCAGTGTGGTGGATGCTGCACTTGCCGCCCTGCTCTGCAATGGGCTCATTGGGATGCAGAGCATGGGATTGGGTGGCGGCATGATTATGAACATTTATATGCATAAGGAGCGGCGGGCATATAGCATACTGGGTCGTGAAATAGCGCCACGCTCGCTGCACGCCGCAAACTTTACGGCATTTCGGAGCGAGCAACAGTTGAAGGAGTCCGGCTGGTCAATCGCTGTGCCCACCGAGCTGCTGGGCTATGCATTGGCCCATGAGCGTTACGGCAAGCTGCCATGGAAAGCATTGGTTGAGCCAACGCTCGCGCTTTGCCACAGCGGATATGCGCTCTACAAACATCAATACGATGCGCTCCTTCTCAACGAGGATATGATCAAAACGGATGCACTCTTGAGCCAGATGTTTGTCGATCCGGTGACGGGTCAGTTCTGGCGCATTGGCAGTCATATACAGCCGGCCAAGCAACTATGTGCCACCTATGAGCGCATCGCTGAGGAAGGACCGCGTAGCTTCTACAAAGGATCGCTACAGGCAAAGCTTTATGCCGATTTGCACGATTTTGGCAGCGGCATAACCAGAGCCGATTTGGCGGACGCACAGGCGGAGCTAACGGAATCAATTGTGCTGCCGCTGGATGAATATGATTTGCATTTGACGCCACCGCCAGGCAGTGGACATGTCCTGGCGCTCATAATGAACATACTGCAGGCATATCGGGCCGACTTTGCAGCTGCACGCCAATTGAGTCCTTTGCAAATCCATCGGATGGTCGAGGCGATGAAGTTTGGTTTTGTCCAGCGTTGGCAGTTGGATGATGCAGCCGATGAACAGGTCAGCATTCTCTTTCTATCTATCTCTCTCTATATAAAGAAACCAATATCCCTGTCTCAGTTGCTTTCATGTTTTAATTTGCTTGGTGCTTGGCCAGAAGATATATTCCATATACAAACTACTTTTTCATCTGATCTTTAATTTCACATACAGTTACTGGCTAACCTGACGAGTTACGGATTTGCTGCCCACATTGCCAAACTGATTGATGATACAAAAACGTACAACAACTCGGAGCACTATGGGGCAGCAGGAGGCATAGAAGCACGAGATGAGCATGGCACATCGCATATTTCGGTGCTGCACAATAACGATGCTGTGTCCGTTACCAGTTCCATAAACTTTTAGTGAGTGCACAGATCCTAGCCAACAATCAAAGCACACATACTCATATTAAGTTTATTCCTTGCAGTTTTGGCAGTGGACGCATGGGCAGGCGGTCGGGCGTGCTGTTCAATAATGCCATGTCGGACTTCTCCATGCGGCATCTGGAGAACTATTTCGAACTGCCGTATGTGGAGGGAAGAAATGGGATAGCTGGCGCTGCCAGGCCCATGTCCTCAATGAGTCCCGTCATTGTCACAGAGCGCTCCACGGGTCGCGTGCGCTTGGTTGTGGGCGCCGCTGGTGGCACTAAAATCATATCGGCCCTTGTGCCGCTGCTAGTTCGCATGCTGTGGCAGCAGGCGGACATCAAAAGCGCCATCGATGCCAACCGATTCCATCATCAGATGCTGCCCAATGTCCTACTCTACGAATATGGCATGCAGCAGGCACATGTGGATCAGCTGCAGGCGAAAGGACATCACTGCGAACGCTATCGAAATCGTGGCTCAGTTATTTGTGGCATTTCCCAAGACAAGGACATCATCGCCATCAATTCAGACTATCGCAAAATAGGCGGCGTTGCTGGTTTTTAGATGCTATCAACAGCTGATGCAGGTCAGGAATACGTATACGTATTATTCATATACGCAATGAACGATCCGAAGAGCTATAATTTGTAATTAGCATTAATGCTCAAATTCTTAATTAATTATTACTTACTACCAATTATAATTGGTTAATATACTATTTGTTTTCACTGTAGTATATTTAATTGCATTAATACGGTTTCTGCTAATAAATATTATGTTTTGACCTACAAACCTCTGCATATTTCCATATAAATAATATTCGATAGCATATATTTAATTCATTTATGAAATCATTTTATTAAATTGTAATAATTGAAGTTGTTTAGCTAGGCCATTTTGTATCATGCAATTTAGATTGAGCTAAGTATTTGTATATATACTTATACATATATATCAATGTATATGTAAATTGCATATGATTTACATGAATGGGTATGTATGTGTGTTTGTGTGTGTTGTGCCTAAGTGAATACTATCAGTACGTTTGTGTTGTCTTTTAAGTAGTTGATTTAGGATCTGGAGACGTAGCTCTCTTCTTCTTCTTATTCTTCTTTTGATCATTATCTGTAGGAATACGTAGTAAGCTCTATTTGTTCTATGCGTTTATAGATGTAGGTGTGTGTGTATATATATAAAAGGTATATGTATGTATATGCATGTACGTACGTAGGTAATAGTAGTTGTAGTTGTAGTTGTAGTTGTAGTTGTAGTAGTAGTTGTGTGTGCGCTTGTGAGTTAAAAGAAGGAACTTTTATTTTTGAGTGGTGAGTGTTATTCAGTTTGCATGCCACAAAAACTACAATTAATTGAGCACAAACGTCACAATATTACGTAACGTATCTTTACATCATATCATATGATATATACATATATATATATATGTATGTATGTTACTGTATATATCAGCTATGTAGTATAAGTACAATGGTATGTATAAAAAATGCAATCAACAATATCAGTCTGTTGCTTCAAATTTCAACGCAACAACATCTCTCTTTCTCTCTCTCTGTCTCTCGCTTTCTCTTACTTTCACGCTCACTAGCACTGGGCACTGGGCAATTTAAGGCCAGGCAAAATTAATGCCAGTGAGCTGATAAAACTTATTGTTGAACGGCCGGTAGAACTCTCTGAGGCGCTCAATCGCATTGGCATCGATATGCGGATGATTTCGTCCCTTGGTCTTGCCCAGGCAATGGGGCGTGGAGCGTGCCTCCGATTTGAATAGACACGGAAATCCCTTGGTGGCATTGAAATAGAAATGCTTCTCGGTCACAACACGCTTGAGGCCCAAAAAGTCCTGCACTCGTCCAATCTCATATGCCGGATCCATAATCAGTCGCTCGCCGCTAATGAAGAGCAGCTGCGAGAGCGGAAAGTACAACAGCCAGTGCTCCAAGTACCGTGCATAGACACCAATCTTGACTGGCCCCCAGTTGGTGTCCACCACCGAATAGCTGCCATTGACAAAAGCCAGCTGCTCGAAGCGCTTCATATCCGCCTTCTTGCTGGCCGCCTGCGTATAATCCGAGATGGCCCGAGTGACCGGATCTCGCACCACGATCAACAGTCTATAAAAGTTAGAAAGCGAAACCAAAATTACATATTAGAAAAAGAGATGAAGGCAGATTCGGTTTTAGCATTCTGATATTATTACTGGTCTATGAAGAGTACATCAAATTAAAGAAATTAAAAAGTTCCATTAATTTATCTGTTGTCTTGGAATTCGTATATGGTCAATCGAATCAATAGAAGTAGAGAAAAATTGTGTACTATGTAGAAATATTTTCTTCGATTTAGACAATTACTTTAATTTATTAGTTTTCAGAATATGAATTTCTATATTTTATACTATTAAGAAAATCTTTTCTTAGATATAGATATTTACTTTAATTTCTGGCAGATGAAGGCAGATTCGGTTTTAGCATTCTGATATTATTACTGGTCTATGAAGAGTACACCAAATTAAAGAAATTAAAAGATTCCATTAATTTATCTGTTGTCTAGTCAAACTGTGAATTCGTATATGGTCAATCGAATCAATAGAAGTAGAGAAAAATTGTGTACTGTGTAGAAATATTTTCTTCGATTTAGACAATTACTTATATACATAATATTAATTTATTAGTTTTCAGAATGTGAATTTCTATATTTTATACTATTAAGAAAATCTTTTCTTAGATATAGATGTTTACTTTAATTTCTGTAAATATTTAATTTTTCAGAATTTGAATTTCTATATTTGCTCAGATTTGGATAGTTTCTAAACTAATAATAACTTCTGATAAGTATAAATAAATAAGATATCGTACAAAGATTTTCACGGGCATATAGTTTTCCGAGTACAGCTTCGATTTATTTAGGGCTTACTCACTTGGTGGCCGTGTTCATGTGATATACCCGCTGCGGCACCTCCTTGGTGACAAAATAGCTGGGCGTCTTCTCCATGGTGATCTGGCCCTCGATGGTATAGGGCATGTGATGGCGATACCAGCGCAGGCCGCGCTGATAGTGCCTGTCAAAGAAGTGCACCTCGGAGCCGGCAGCTCGCACATCCGGATGCAATCGTATAAACTCCAGCAAAGCCCTCGTGCCGCTCTTCTTCACGCCAATGATGAGCGTGTCGGGCAGATGACGTGACGGGCGCAATCCCTGCTGACGCAGCATCTGATATTTGGGCGCGCCATCGATGCTGGCAATGCCATTGCTAACGGTGGCATTCAACATGGTGACCGTGCTCGCTGTGGCATTAGAGACGCCATCTATGGCTGGATCAGCATCGCTGCTGACATTACGCGGCTGCAGCGTTAAGAAATTGCGTAAGTTGCTCTGCGAGAAATGTGTGAGAAATGTGTGTAAATTGATCATTTGGATAAGAGTCACCTGCTGCAGGGTGCGACTGATGCTGGCAAAGAGGCAGGCATTGAAGCTGTACGAGAAGTAGACGAGCGTCACACAGACCACCAGGGCAATGGCCAGGCTGCGGCTGCTCAGATTCAAATTGTGGCACCAGATGCTCACATACATTGCGCTGCACGCACTCACACACACACACACACACACACAGAGTTGCTATCAGCCACGTTGCGTTGCTGTTCGTGCCATTGCTGATTCAGCCAGTTAAGCAGTAATTGCTCCAGCCCGCCGGCAATTGTTAATGCCTACAACATGTTGACCATCATTGGCAATTAATTTGCCCAGTTTTCTTCTTTTTCAGCTCCAGCCCAGCTCCAGCTACGATTGTAAAACTCTTGCGCTGTTCTTGTCACTGTAAAATTCCGGAAGTGATAGCAGGCGGACAAAAGAAACAAGGCAACAAAGTTCCTGTTACTGGGTCGCCTTTAAGTACGAGCGCAAACGCGGACAGGCTCTCTCTCTCTCTCTCTCTCTCTGGCTATCTCTCTTCTGTTTGTTTGCACCCTGTACTGGTGTTCTCTCTGGAGGACCTGTCTGGCTTACGCAAATGGAAGCTCTTTGCCTGCCCCAAAAGGTAGGCAACACTTTTTGACGCACTCGCGCCTGACGTCACAATTGATTGTATACTTATAAATACTACAGTTAACCATATAAGAATGCTATTCTATCTGTATATTGGCGATAGTCATACACATATTTTAAAGGACAAAGCAACTCCCTAATTTCATTATAAGTCAAAAGGACAATTGTTTTCTTATAGTATATCAACAAAGTAGCTGATTTTTCAGTATGTTTCTGGATATATTAAGATATATTAAAGTCTTTACAAAAGTTATTATTTAAGTCCTTTTTAAAGTCCTTGCAGTAGCCAAATACTTAAGATCGCTGAGCAGCCCATTTTTGTTAGCTTTTTTCAAGCAAAGCTGAGTTTTCTTAATCGGACTTATCTACAAATTATTCGAAATATTTAAATATATATTAAATATATTTTATTAATCAGCCCAAAATATATTTTTGTATTCTATTTATATATGGTTACAATAAAATTGAGAGAAACGCTGAAAGTTGCGACAATCTGTGCTTTTTGACACATGCTCTCTTCTCACACAACCCTCGACAAACTGTGCTCAGAAGTAAACAAACTGATAAACAGGCGGGTGCCCAACGTCCGTCCGCCGTCCACCTGCCCTTTAAGTGAGACGGTGCCCCCCCTCTAATGCAGAGATGCAAAGTGACAGGCGGGTGTTTGTGCCACTTAAGCGGCGCACACTTTACACGCTCCCTGGGGAGCTTTTTGGTGGCCGGGTCTTATCAACGCCAGAGCCATAAGATTAAGTTTAGTAGTCAGCTGTAAAGCTTTTGGGCTTTGCAAATCGATGGTCACGAAATTTGAATTCGCCTGGCGCCTTATCTGCTGGGCATCCGTTTATCCATCCACATGGCTGGGGCCTCGTTTAATAGGTCCGGCCTGGCCGGGTCTGGTCTGGTCTGGTCGGGGATTAGTCATCATGCAGGTGGCCTTATCTAATCAGTTGTTGGACTGATTTGACGTTTAACTATTCTCAGTCGCATTTGAAACGTCTTCGCTGACATTGCTGGCCGGTTTCGTCTCGCACAAATTAGGTAAAATTAGTTAAGTAGCAATTATGCATTAGGCAGCAACGAATTTATTGCAATATTATTCAACATGTCGAATTTATGGAGCAAATGTGTGCTCCAGTTTTTTAAATACGCGCCCAGCTATGTGGGTAAGTAAATAATCATACATATCATATGTATGTACAGCTAAATAAACACTATAAATGTTATCTGATTTTTGCGCAGTGTGTTTGTGCTTTCTGCCTTGTGGACTCATCTTTGGCTACACCATCTGCGCCTTTATCGCCGAGCGTAATCCTCAAGACAGCCTCATCGACTATGGACCACTGATTTTGGGCGCCTGTCTCGCACTTCTCAGCGCCCTGGGCATACTGGGGATCAAGTATGCCAAGCACTGCATTGTCTACTGGCAGCCCTTGATTCTCATGGTAGCGGGCGTCTTCAATTTGCTCTCCAGCTGTTTCTATTTTGCCGATGGCTTCGGTGAGTCCTGTCATCCTATCATCCTGTCATCCTGTCATCCTATCATCTTATCGCTACCCATTTCCAACTATGGTATAATTTGCTTAGCATTTAGATTAAAAGTAAAAGTGTTCAAGTCAAAAATGACAAAAAATCTATATAGTTTTGTACCCCACTTTCCGAATCAGTAAATGCCTATATACGATTATTTTGGTTTAAAATTTCGACATGACTTTTGAACAAAAATGTTGTTTCTAGATGTAAATGAAGTATTATTATAGAGTCCAAAACATGATCAAAAAGATATTGCTTTTGAAAATCGGTTCAGTTTTGACAAAGTTATGGTAGTGGGAAATTTGAACCCCTAACTACATACTATATAGCATATACTACATAAAAACTTTTAAGGCTTTTCATTTAATAATTAATGCTGAGCAAATAATGCGATATCTTGCCTTGCTTTCTAGCATACATTGTTACTGTCTCTCTCTTTATCTCGCTATCTGTCTCTTTTTGGTTACCTCAACAATCTGTGATGATATCAACTTGGATGCGCCACAGATCACGTGGGCGCCTACATGTCGTATGTGGCGCACAGTTTAACCTTTGTGGCCGGCTATGGATTCCTGCACACGATCAGCTCGAAGGTGAGTCGGGCTCTGATGATATCCGGCTGCTGTAGCTGCTATCTGCTGGGCATTGCCTCGGCGGTGAGTTTGATTGGAGGCACATATGTGAAGAATCTGAAGCAATATGAGGGCCAAGCGGCAACCACCGACCAACTGACCGATGGCATCTATGTGAACTTTGCAGCGACCTATCTCTGCATAGCGGCTATCATGCTGACCATACTCATTGGCCTGAAGGTGCTGCACGTTGTGGGCACGGTGGATATGACCAACAGTCTGGACAACGATTTGCGCATTGCCAATGCGAATGGCAGCATCTTTGAGCCACGCTCCGATGTCATCAAGCGGCTGCAGTTCTTCTATGTGACAAAGAATCAGCAGTGGCATGTGATGCTCCTGCTGCTGTTCGTGGAGGCCATTCAATATGCGATCTTCATCTATTTGGTCTTTTGGTTTGCATTGAATGAGGCGATGCGTCTCGACGATCTGGCGCACATTGACTCCATGTTCTGGGTGATATTCGCTGGCAGCGTTTTGGCCATCATCTGTCTGTGCTTCTACTCCGCCAAGGTGCATTTTGTGACGACGCAACTGTTGCTGCTGCTGCTCACCGTGCTGGCCATGATTATCTACGGTGCTACCGATTCCAAGGTGACATTCTGGCTGCTCCTCGTCCTCTTTGGCATGGCATACTCCAGCCTGCAGATTGTGCTGCTGGAGGTGACCCATCTGCGCTTCACCGAATGCATCATCTCTGCCTCGTACACGCTCAAGCTGGTCAGCACCAGCATCGTGTACTACTACTTCGTGGCGAACGTGGACAACTCGTATTTCTATGCCAAGGATAGCAACACGCTGATTGCACAGGGATTTGTGTTCATGATAATAACATCGCTGCTGGCGCTGGTCGTTGGCATGAAGGTGCCGCGTACGCATCGCAGCACGCTGCTGGACATACAGCATGAGGTCTACGGCATTATCTTCATGAAGCATCAGATCGAGCAGCTCAATGTGCGCTGGCTAAACGATGGCACCATACCGACGATCAGCCAGTGAAGCGGTTCAGTTTCTTTTTTTATCTTCTTGTTTTTGGGTTTTTCGTTTTTTTTTACGTTTTTTTTTTCTTTTTTTTTTTCGTTTTTTGTTTTTGTTTGTTTTTAATTAGTTTAATTAAAGCTAGCTTTAACGTTTAATGCGCACTATCTGCACGGCGGCCGTGTGATCCCGACAGAAGTGGCTGGCACAGGCCGAGACATTGGCACAAGGCGTCACCTGGTAATGATGCTCCTCTGCAAGAAATAAACATACACTCATTAGTTCATCTTGTCGTTTAATATGTCTATATCTATTATAGATGGGAACAATTCAAATACTAAGAAATGATAAGGAGCATTTTACAAACACCCAAATATTATTTTTGATAACATTTAACAAATTTCGATTACGCATTACCCGACTGTGGAAATGCCCAAATGCGACGATGGAAATGCCCATATATAATATAATATATATGCTATATCTTGTATACATATGTATATCAATGATCTTAAAGAGTGACTCAACAATGAATTGTCATATTTTTCAATGAAGATATACCGCTAGAGTCTAGATCTAGGATAAATGTCATCCAAGGTTAATATGCCACGTCACGTAAGATAATTTCGCTGGTATAAAATGCTACAGCAGATATTACATAGTCA
This sequence comes from Drosophila maculinotata, assembly GCA_035045305.1. Lineage (NCBI taxonomy): Eukaryota > Metazoa > Arthropoda > Insecta > Diptera > Drosophilidae > Drosophila > Drosophila maculinotata. The sequence continues at coordinate 11,855,903 of JAWNPD010000679.1, read as the reverse complement.
AAAGTAATAAATTGTAGTTGACAATTGATAAGAGAAATGAATTGTATTTAAATTGGAATACATTTCTTGGTGATGTTGGTGAAATCAATCAGAAGAATGCAAATTAGCATTTAATTGAACATGAAGGCAATCAAAGTTAACGACAAATTCAAATGAATATAAGTTTCAAAATGTGTACTCTAAACCAATGCCCGATGGAGTTACTAGCACTAGCACTAGTACTATGTCTGTGGGTAGGAGACTCACCCAGCTGCTGCATGAAATTGTGCAGGGTATCCACATTGCGCACAGTGCTGGCCAGAAGCATTTCACAGCGATTGCCACGCAGCTCGTACATATAGTCGAGTGCTGTGAGCAGTGCCGAGAATTGCGTATCGTCATAGATAACATCGGCGGCCAGCAGCAGATCCGGCTCCGCATGCTGCGACCAGTTGAACTCACTGATCTCGTTCCAGCGCAGCTGTGCACATTGCGGCGTTTCCGCATCGTTGGCATCCGCAAAATTCAAGGCAACATTATTGCGCATCAGTTGAACGCAGGCATCGCTGCCATCGGTGATGAGCACCCGCTTCACGGGCAGCTGCAGCGATCGATGCTTGAGCAGTATGCCCAGCAGACCGGTGCCGGCGCCAAGTTCTAGCACATTTTTGCCCTGCAGCAGGCTGCGATGCTCCAGCAGATAGTCGGCCAAGGCCAGGGCTGCCTCCCAGGTGCACAGCCCGGTGGTGCCCTCGCTGACAAAGCTAGTCGACTCTTGCAGCGTGATCTGCTCGCCCGGCTGCAGTAGGTAGTGCTTGTAGGCATACGTGGAGGAGTCCGACTCGGTTAGGGTGGCCTTGGCCAGCTGGCCGCACAGGCTGTCATAGATGTCATCGTGCAGCTCCTCGTGATCCTTGAGCAGCTCCATCAGACGCTTCACGAACGCCTCCTGATAGCTGCGACGCACCGGATAACGTTGATTCAACGGATGCGCACAGGTGGCAGCTATCAGAGCCCGCTGCTCAGCCAGTTCCAGCGGCAGCTGCAGCATCTAAACATTTGTATGTATGTATGTACAGCTATTGGCTATGTCCCATATCCTGTATTCACACTCACCGACCAGGCCATCCGGTTGACGGGATAACAGCACAGGAATTGCTGCTGCAGTTTGCCAAACTTGTTGCTGCTGTCCATTGTTGCTGTGTATTGAAATTAAATGCGAGCAAGTCAACGCGGCCCATCGATCTGGCAGCCCTGCACAGTCACCGCAGCCAGCTGGCAACCACAGCTGTTAATTCACCCATACACTTTCACAAATCTCACATTCCATGCAATTTCTCAGGCAATTGGTCACCTAATAGCAAGATGTTTTAAAACTTATTTTGAAACAGCATTTTCAAATAGTGACTAGTGCCATAAATACAAGTAAATCTTTTAGATCTGGGAATTGCAAATAAATAAATAAAATATAACAATTATTGAATTGAAAGTTAAAAGAAATAAATAATAATATCAGTTATAATATCATTAAAAACATTTTAAATGGAATCTCATTCGATTGTTCTGCTTATTATTCATATTTTAGTTAAAACCATATTTAAATTATATTAAATATAAACAATTTATCGAACTAGAGCATGCTATAGAGTATTTGAAAGTCTGTGAGCTCTGTAAAGATGCTAAATTAATTACTCCATGTGTGATATTGCAATAATAAGACTAATCTTATCTACTTCAATCTAGTTTAGCCCACATTCTATTTGTATTAGATTGTTTAAATTACTCTAATTCTATTTTAAGTCACATTTTATGATGGTCTCTTTCGAGGTCAAACGAATCCCCAGAATCACCAGTTGCCAGATCTAGCACAACCCAAGCTCCAACTCTTGATAAGATACATATTTCTCTAATCTAAGCTCCCAAATTAATGCTGAATCATAACCAGTTGGATAAAACAAACCAAAATGAAATTGCAGTTTTTAACACGGTGCAGTGTGTTAGGCCAATAGATGGCGCCACTTGTCATTTAATAACTGCATTTGACACCGCACAAAAGCTCCCAGCCCAACTTACATATACATTCAACCATCGAGCGCACACTCACTCACACACACACACACATTCGCAATTACACACATAGAGAAACAAATGTTTTGCCAGCAACTGACGTTTTGTGGCAACTGTACCGCTAAGCAAGAGAAAGAAATTTGTTTGTTTTTTTTGGTTTCTTCTCTAGAAAAAACCGTTTATTTAAGTTCTTGTTTGGGGATTTTTGTGTTGTATGTGTTCTATTGAATTGTATTTTAAAACAGCAATGTTTTTTTTTTTTTTTGTTTTTTTTTTGAATGCAACAAACTATGCAACTTCTGGTTTTTGCAGATCGATCTGTGTACGTTTTAGTGCACTATTGGAGGGGATAATTGTCGGTTATATATCGTATCGTGAATATCTTGTAAGTTCAATAAACATTTATGTAAAATTATTTAAGTGTACATATATAGAGTAGATCATATTGTTTGTAATACATTTATCGAATATATATATATATATATATTTCTTTTCAGATATATATATTATACATTATAAGAATGTATTACATTTATAAGAAGTTTTTTATGCGGTTTTATTTTGATTTGCATTTTGCATGGTTTGCTTTTCAAGTTTTCTGATATTTTCTTGTTGTTTGTATTGCATGGATTTGTTTTTCAAGTTGTTTGTCTAAACGTATAAAATGCATGTAAATCTAAATCTTATTTAATCAACTACCACGCCCCGAGCCTTGCGGCAGAGGGCCAGCCAAACGTATCCATATCATTCTTTATAATTATATATATTTTTTTGTTGCATATATTAAGTTGTGTTTCCTCGAAAATTATGTAATATTAGGTGAAAAAAATAAACGTATTATATATATATATATATATATATAAGATCTATATATATATATAAAATAGATGCAGCTTTATGTGTACTCATTTCTGATGTGTTTGATGTTGGTTTGTTGGCCAAATTAGATGTTGCTTCTTGGCCCGGCCGCCCGCTGTCCACGTTGCACCTATAGGTGGCGACGCAACGACGCTGCAGCAACCATTGGCGCCATGCTGCCGCCTTGCCGCACATGCAACGCATCGCGCTGCCAATGGAAGCGCTGTCCGCACTCGCCCAAGGATCTCGTTTTGGCGGTATACAACCGCACAGCGGCTTCTTTCGGTTCTGTTGAGTTTATGTGGACCGCTGTGCGGTTGCACTTTAGAGGGCAGCGCTTCCGATGGCAACACGTTGCACGCGCTTGTTGGTATTATGGGGGGGGAGGGGCGATGTTGGAGACGGCAGTGCGGCGCCAACGATTCCAAATGCAGCGGCGTCAATCGCAGGATCTTGGGAGTGTCACGATGGCGCCGGCCAGCGCAGCGTGAAGATCGGGCGGCGCACAAACTTAAAAACTAATATACATTTACAATAGCAATAGTAATAATAATAATAATAATAATAATAATAATGATAATAATAATAATAAGAGTTACAAGGTATTAATTACAATATTCAGATTATTTTCATTATATATGTATTATGTATATGACGGTGCATAAGTATGCACGTTACTGTTATATTTGTTGTTGTTGTTGTATTGTTGTTGTTTTGTTGTTGTTTTGTTTTGCTTTTTATGTGCTTGGTTATACAATTATAATTCTCTCTATATATATATATATATAGTATTTATATTTATGTATATGTTGTATGCAATATAAATGAAATCAAGCTCCAATTGAACAATATTAAACTCATGTTTATGTTTAAGATCGTAAAACAAATGTGTATGATGCATGTGATATTTTGTGTAATTTTGTGTATTTTTGTTCTTATCAAATTGCTGCAGCGCTTAAGCACGCTCGCCGCGAATGCGACGCGCCAACTGAATGTCCTTGGGCATAATGGTCACACGCTTGGCGTGAATGGCGCACAAATTGGTGTCCTCAAACAAGCCGACCAAATAGGCCTCGGAGGCTTCCTGCAACCGAACAAAAACGTTACGTTTATACATTGCGCTTGACTGGGAAAAGGATTAATGTGATATGGCTTACCTGTAGAGCGCCAATGGCAGCGGACTGGAAACGCAAATCGGTCTTGAAGTCCTGGGCGATTTCACGCACCAAACGCTGGAAGGGCAGCTTGCGGATGAGCAACTCGGTCGACTTCTGGTAACGACGGATCTCACGCAGTGCCACGGTGCCGGGACGATAGCGATGGGGCTTCTTAACACCACCGGTGGACGGTGCCGACTTGCGGGCTGCCTTGGTGGCCAGCTGCTTACGTGGAGCCTTGCCTCCAGTTGACTTACGGGCGGTCTGCTTGGTACGTGCCATCTTTGCTTAATGCTGCAAGTAATCGGTACCAGTTATAACAAAACACACGCTTCTTTCAGATTTCATTTCAGTGCCCCCGAGAACGAATGCGACGCTCAGCGCCGAAGCGCTGGCGCGCGACTGATGCGAATGTGGCAACTATGATTGCAATGAAAGCAGCAGCAGCGCCAAAAAAAAAAAATAAAATAAAAGCGAGGGTTGAAATCTTGGCAGCAGCTGCAGAAAAGTTTTCCTTTTGTTTCGGATTCGTGCTGTGCGTTTTTCCTTAGCTATTTGGGTTTGGGCATTGGACTGCTTTCTGGGAACACTTCATAACTTCCACTTCAATTGCGACGACGTCGCCGTCGTCGTCGTCTGCTGCTGCTGCTGTTACCGCTCTTGCTGCAGCGACAGTGCGGCAGCCCACAGCTATGAGTGCCCACTTGAGCCATTGTGTGAGTGCATACATTTTTAGTGTTCGTTTCTTTTATTTTTGCTGTGCCTTGAGCTCGGCATGAATCGTTATTTTTTTCGCCCCAGCCTGCCTACCTTTCTTTCATTTTTTATATACACATTTTTTTTTTGTGCTGCGCCACTCGAGCATCGTGAATTTCGCGTTTTGTTTTTTATACGCGCAGAATCAATCATGTTGAAGTAATGAGTTGTAGTTTTTAGTTTTAGATCTACATATGTATGTGTGTATATGTATGCATGTGGTACATACATATACATACACTCAAGGCACTCGCTTGGAAAATATGCACACAAGACTTTCTAGGGAGGCCCCCCACAACAAGAAAACGGTAAACGCGAGGAGCACCACTCGACTACACATAAACAAGAGCATCAATAGATATTTTCAGATGCACCGAATACGCTTATGTACCCTTACTGTTTGATTTACTATGTATCGATACTTTAGTTGATATATATTTACAGTGGCAAAGTTAATGCAAATAATAAAGATCAGTACTTGTTATGCAAATATCAATACTCACGATATATTTGTGAAAATACATCAATATATATTCCAAATTATAGCTTTACAAAACTGTACCGAAATCATGTTTCTATAGCTTTGAAAAACTAACATAAGTAACATATTTAAAATATATTCGATGGGAATTGTTTCATATCGCATTGTGCAAAACTAAATAAGTTAATTAACAATCATAAAATAGAGTACAGATTGTACGAAAACTTGAAAGTCTGTTCCATACAGTTACACACACACACACACACACACAGCTTGCAATTTGCATACAGACGCATTCAAACAGAGGTACATACATATGTAGATGCATTTTGTATCGATATCAAAATGTCAATATTGCTGACAAGAATGTATACGTGTATGGCCCCAATACATATACATTTGGCAGGTGCTTCGTTTTGTGCATATTTCATAACAATATTAGTAAGCAATGTGAAGCAAAAACAAAATCATGGCGCACATTTGAATGCCACATGTGTAAACGGGCTGGCAATATTATCACAGTAATAGCAATACCAATAGATATCACTTAGAGAGAGCGAGCGGGAGAGATGCAGAGAGCGAGCGGCGACAGATAGAGAGGGAGAAAACCGAAAATTGCGTCGTTCGCATTAAACGCGCGCAAAGCAACATTGCAGCTGTCTGTATGTGTGTGTGTGTGGAACAGCTGCCAAAAATGCAGGCGAATGTGTGTTGTATGTATATACATATATGTATATAGGTATTTCAGCAATTAAAGTAATGCGACAAATAACTAAACTGCAGTAAATTGACAGGCGCCGTCACTTTGCGATCTAACAAGACAAAAAACAACAAACTAACACACACCAATACGCTCAAAAGTTAACGCGCATGTGTCACCACTGTGTGTGTGTGTCTGCTGAGCGCCATTATAGACACACACACACACACACACACACGCGAACAACTAAGCAGAGCAAGGCGAAAATAACAATTAATATAGAATATGCGATAAGTACAGCACTCAAGAGTACAGCATACCTAATCGAACAAAACAAAAATGAGAACACGAATAAACTGCGCGCCCTTTTTTTCATTTGTTGTTATTTTTTGTTGCTTTTTACTTTCAACTTGTCTGCAATGGCCGCCATTTTGAAAAAGCAACAACAAGTACACCACACTAAAAAGTGTTGCCCATGCAGCGAAGTCACCTTCCAATCGTCGCCGTCGCGATTTGTATGTATCCATTAAAAAAAATTGGTGCTCCGCCGGCCGTCCAGCGGAGCCCCCCCCCTACCAGCCACCCACACAAAACCAAAACAAATAATTCTGATGACAGCACTTTCACCATTAAACACAAGAACAAAGATAGCGAAAAAAAAATTGAAATTTAATTAATTTGTACACTCACCGTGACAAAAACTTTAATTATTAGTTTATTCTTTAGATTTTGACTTTTTTTCGGAGAGCGCGATCTGTCTCTATAGAGCTGGGATTTCACAATGAAATGATAACAATTTTGTCTGAGACAATGTTCATTTGATATACATCGACTTTCAAAAAGATATCGATGCTTATCGATACACCGATTATATGGACTGAATAAAATACTTCAGCAACATCGAGAGTGGTTGCTTTTGTCTTATTACTGGGCTTATATGCTAATCAACGTGACGAAATCACTGGAACATGGTCAACTTGTACCAATTTTAGTTAAACAATACTCATCGTATACGTTCGATAAATATATAAAAGTCTGCTAAGTTAGCAGAGTAGTGCTGCCAATGCAAGTACCTAATGCTAACATAACATTGCCATTTTGAGTATAACAGTGAAATGAGCCCGATTCTGGGCTAACATAAACACTTCTGTGTTGGGGCTACTCAATAATCGGTTACACTGGCCGCGGGTCGGTTGTGTTTTACTTTGTTACCCCGCGAATCAAAAGGTATTTGAAAACAAAGTGCAACGGATATACATAGTTAAATATTGTTGTTGTTGTGGTTCTATAACAATCATTTAATTGAACTGATTTTTTTGTTATTGTTTTTTATTATTGTGGTGTGTATATGTGCAAAATACATAATATAGATAGCTCAGTCTGCGCGCGTTTTGTTATTGTATTTGTGTAGGTCAAGGTGAAGCCGCTGCTGCAGCGCTGCTAAAATACAAAGAAGAGGACAGAAACAGAAACATCTGCCCAGAAAGCACCGTTAGTTTGCTGTTGTTTTTGTTGATTCGCTTCCTATTACGCATTGAAAAAATTGTGTCAGCAGGACACACAAACGCACAGCTATTACTTGAGTGTGTGCATGCGTCTGTGTGTGTGTGTGTGTGTGTGAAACCTTAAAAGTCAATACATATGCACAAGTTTTTGCACTATGGCACTTTCTGTCTCACTCTCGCGCAGTAACTCCATTGCATTGAGGACTAGCCCCAAAAAAGCTAGTTTCAGTGGTTAGCAAAAAAAGCTAAATAGTTTTCATGTATTTTATATCTTATTTGTTTGTCTTTTTTTTTTTTTCTTTTAACTGATGCTGGGTTTGCTTACATATTTTATTTTTTTTAAATATATTTAGTTAATTAAGCTACAAGTAATAATGTCAATAAGGCAATTGCAATAATTTATGCAAAAATGGCTAGATTAGACGTGTAAAACTGCCAAATTAGCAGCACTGCTGGAGCAGTCATTGTTATTAGCACACACACACACACACACACACACATGCACACACCTATGTACACACATTTATCGCGGTCGTTGGTTGATAAGCCAACAATAAACATTTAACTATTGCAGTAGAAAAAGTGAATGGCCCCAAACTTATAGCTTCGCTTTTTTTTTTTTTGCACTATAACAAATCAATATCAATATTAATATTAATAATAATAACGTCAAATAACAAAGGCAGACAAAACGGCGTTTCTACAGCAGCGTCGCCTTTTCAGCAGCGGCGGCGGCGTCGGCATCTTGGGCGGCAGCGGTAGCGGATCCATGAAGCAACAGCCGCCGCCGTTGCCGCAAACGCAGCCGCCGTCGCTGGCGTCCAGCGGAGGAGGAGCAGGATTAGCCGGATCCGGATCCGGATCAGCTGAGAACAGCATTGTGACCAATGTCATCAACAACAATAACAACAACAACAATAACATTGAGACAACCAGATGTCGTCCACCTTTATATCCGAAACGTAAGTTTTAAATATTAAATTTCTGAAAATTCTAAAATCAACCGAACCGAATCAACTCTCAAGACAACAAAAACAAACAGAACAGAAATATTTGTATACCCTAGTATAGGGTATTATATTTTTTAAAGCTGTATTTGGGCTTTTACGAAATGCTTTAAGATATTCAAAGATCCTATTTCTTAATTAAAGCCCAAGTAATGAATTAATTCTAAGCGAGATTCCGGGCTGGATTCTCTTAATTGGTATAAAAGTGAATAAATGCATAAGTGAGTGCTCTAAGTCATATAATATATACATATGTACATATATAATAGCTCATCGCAGACTCATGAGTTGCACGATTTTTGAAAAATCAACAATGAATTGTTATCTTGAGATTGACGAAGATTAGATACACTTGCGCCTAAAATATAAGGCAGACATAATATTGGTTTATCTACAAATTGGAAATCTTCTATGTAAAGATATAATATTTAATTATGGATAAAATGCTACATATTCACAAGGCAAGGTCAAACAAGTATATTTAATACCATTTCCTATTTCTCTGAGTGTATACACTCGCCGAATGAGTTGCATAGTTTAATTTGCTAGATTTTGCTCCCTTCCACTTTTTGTTTTTTTTGTTTTAGTTTTTTGTTGTTGTTGCGGTTTTCCTTTCCTTTCTTTTCTTTCTCTTGTACTCATTTTGGCACAACAACAACGTTTGCGGTCGCTTTAGCCGCTTTCGCTCCGGACCCGGCCGCGGCCTCAACTTGGCTCTGATCACGCTGCGGTTTCAGCTGAGCTGCCTGTCCATTTTTGGTGGGCGTCGAGCGTGCGCCGTGACTATTTCCAGTTTGCCGACTGCAGTTGGAAGACCCTAGCCCAAAGTCAGGCCTAAAGCCAGGCCCAGACTGTTGGCCATGGCAATGGCAATGGGAATGGGAATGGGACGGGCAACGTGACCGCAGCTAACAGTAGTTGACATGTTGTTAGCGTTGTTGCTGTTTTCTTGGGTCGCCTTAAAGGGGCCGACTTGGACTTGGACTTGGCTGTGACCATTTGATTCGCTTTGTGGCCCCATACCGATACAACAGCCAAAAGCCAACAGCCAACAGCCAAATACAGTCAAACTTCTCCAACTCGAACCACCTCCATAAGCAACAAATCTGGCCTTTTTTTGTGCAATCTAGCTGAAACCTACTTTTTCTTTGATGCATTCGACAAACACAAAAATTATCTTTGGTAAAATTGTATATAAATCAATTTTGTCTATTTTTGTAGATAAGTTTAAGTTTTTAGCCGATTTTTTTTAATATTCTGTAAAATTATACACAATAGTTTAATCGTTGTAAGAATCTTAAAATACAATTAGTTAGGGTATATTTTGATATAGACTTGATAAGATAAACACACATTTAGCTGGCTGCTTATGTCATTGTTTTATAAGCTTTCAATATTGTTATATGAGTTATGTACTCATAGGTATTTTATCTACCTTAGTCACTCGCTGACGTCACAACCTGCAGTTTACATTCTTTTTTTTCCAATTTCTAATTCGTGACAAAACTAAACATTTAAAGAACATTGCAAATTATTGTGGTTGTACTCTCTCTCTCTCTCTCTCTCTGTCTCTCTCTCTCTCTCTCACTTTTTTATACATTTCGCTGTTAATCTTTCTAATTGCGATTACTCCCCTTTCTCCCCAACCCCCCTCCCACTTTGAAATGCAGCATTTGAGAAGTCATTAAAAATTCTTCATTGTTGGATGTTACTATGTTGGTTGTTACTGTTGTTGTTGCTGCTGTGGCAGCTGGCAAATGATTAAACATGTTTGTTGTTGTTCCAATGCATTGTCTTAATTGGGGGGCGTTTATGCCAGCCTGCTCTCCCATCAGTAGCCAACGGGGAGGGGGCCTAACTGGGCGATGGTTAAATAAGGGGAAATGTTGCCGCAATTGGAGCGTAAATCAGCGCACAGCCCTGTCAACTGCCTTTTCAGAATGCAAATGCTAAAATGGCTAAATGGCTAAATGGAAAAGAGAATGTCTTTATATAGTACATAAGTGCATAGCAAATTGTATGCATTCATAAACGAAGCAACCTTGGAAATGTTGCCTGAACAGTATTTCGAAATTTCACTTGACTGTTCGCCTGGACTAACTTTGCAGTTTAATACTCTATTGCATATATATATATGTAAATTAATTATTTTTTAGTGGGAATTTCCAGACAAGTCATTCAAAATTTTCAAGTGCTCTAATACGATTTGAACAGTAAAATTACTCATAAAGATCATAATAAAGTTCTGTACAGATATTTGCAGTCACAATTGCAATATTGATTTTAAGTAAGCTTATATTGAACCTTATTATTAAGTTGTTTAACACATTGCACAGCAATCATTTATAATAATATAATATTTAGCTGTAATTTCTTGAGCCTTGTCCCACTTGTCATTATCGATATTTGCAGGGGTATTGACTTTAGCAGATAACTATAGATTGAATCATACATTGAACACATTTGATCAGTTTAGTTTTGAAGCTAACTCTTTGTGAGATTTCAAAGTATCAGTGCTAGTTTTTGGCTGTGTATAACATTTAATCTGCTCTACAAAAAAAGTTGTATTTTCTTGTAATTGTACAAAAAACCAAACAGATCGAACAGATTGCAACAGAATTGAGTGGAATGGAATGGAATGGATGGAATGGATGGTTGGCAAATGGAATGGAATCTTCGATTCAACGAGATTTTGTAGAAAAATGCAGGACGTGAGTTTCACATGAGATTGCTACACAATGAGCAGGAGTTGAAGTTGCCGAAAGGGTAGAGCGAGAGAGATAATGGGGGGGGGGGGGGGGGGAGCTGTGGAGCTACTTCAAACGTGCGTCAATTGTTGTCGATTGGAATTCTCAACGTGCTGCCACGGCAAACGTCTATTTATGGAACATTGGGAGCACATCGAGTGGCCCTTGGTGGTGCGATCTGAGGTGGTTGCTGCCGCTGCTGCCTTTTGTTTGTTTACTCAATGCCTTTAAGGCAGCGCTGGCAAAAGCTGCAACACGAAACCAAAACCCATGCCGTTGCACTGTGTGCAATGGATGTTTGGTTAGTGGTGGTGCTGGTGGCAGTGGTGGCGGGGGCGTTTCATTTGCACTCGTGCGTTCAACAAGAGGCACTCGAACCACAGTTGCCAGTTGCCAGTTGCAAGCAGCATGCAGCATGCGAGGCACAGAGCCAGCTCGAATTGAACTTAATTGCATGAAATTGAGACACGAGACTTGGTACATGAGACGCACAGATGGAAACGGAGTTCGAGATCGAGACGCAAATGGAGACGGAGACGGAGAATCCACGCCGAGATTCATTCAAAGCTTGGCTGCGTCTTCTTCAATTTGGAACTGTGTGTGCTAAGTGCGCCGTCAAATGAGCTGTCATAATGATGATATCGTCGCTAAATGGGGCAACCTTTTAGCTAGAGATGAACGATAATGATAGCAAATAAACATATACATACATAGTTGTTAAACATTTTACAACGAAATATGATTCTGAAAATGACACCGTGCTTAATGAGACTATTTACTACGGTTGGGGTTCTCAGAAACAGTTAATGAGTTGTTTACAAAAGGTTCAGAAGCACACAATTCAATTACAAAGCGACATTTATTTTGTTGACACTTAATAAGCGTTAACAGAGATTACATAACTGTATAGTATAGTTCGTCTTTTTTCTATACTTATGGGTATAATAATACTAATTTAATATATATTTAGTTATATGCCACACAGGACAATTTGAGATACAATTCTTATCTCGATCTCATCTCATCTGTAGATACACAAGTTTGTAATTGAGTTTGAAGCTTACTCAATATCGTTTTGGCTCGTGTCACAGCTCGTGACACGCTCTCATCTCTGGATGTGGCCAACAACACTCGCATCTATGTAAATGTAAATGCTGTGAAGTTATGCTGATACCCATTTGGGGGCCACAATGTTCAAGTGGTTGACACCCATGAACTCCAGCAAATGTGTCTAACAGCAAATGTAACGCTGCCATTAACGCTGAGAATGTGGCCCCTCAGCCTCTCAGCCCCAAGCACCTCCTCTCCTCCTCTGCACCCCCTTGCCACCCTTTACTCATGTTGTTCTATCGATGACAAAGTCTAGCCAATGAACTGTGAAATGGAAATGCATTCGGAGCGAAGCCTTCAAACGCAGTCGAGGCACTAACATCGACCACATAAACATGTCAAATGAACAAAGGGGCAAATAGGCAGGGGTGTGGAGCTGTTGCGGAGCGCTGGCGGGGGAAGGGGGGACATGAAATAACTGAAGTCGCCCGCACAAAAGCACAGCAAAGCAAAGCGTCGCATCGAATCGCATTCGTTTTGGATAAAGATCTTATTCTGTGAGTTGATTTTCGAATTAAGTCCGAGATTTGTATGGCACTTGCATCTGACTGACTGACTGACTGACTGATTGACTGACTGACTCAATGAATGTGCATTCGGCAAATGTAAGCCAGTTTTATGGGCAAAGCGGAGCATTTTGACATATGGCTACATTTATTTGTTTATATTAAGCAGCTTTCGCACATTTAGCCGACAGATGCCGAAACAAATAAAAGATACAGCCAAAGACTTATCTTCAAGTCTTTGGACTTGCCCAAGCCTTTAGTAGTCTTTAGTAAACAGCGCTCGTTTCTCTGCTTCGTTCTTTTGTTTTGTCTGTTTATTTACGAGCGAATCTCGCAAGAATTGAGCAAACTTGCAGTACAGCAAGCACAGCAGCAACGACTTTGCAGATACGCTTCCTGGAATGTGTCACTAGAAGCACTTAATGAAGATCGCCCACAAACCACAATAAGTCAGTGAGTGAGCATTTAACTCACTCAACTAGCAGAGTGTTCGACTAGGTCTGAAAAAAAGACATAAAAACACACATTCTGTACGGCTAGAAAAACACATGTATAATCATAATAAGTTTATTATACGACCATGCGAAGATTACTGGAATTCCATTTCAATACTAAGCAATAGCTAAACATTCGTTATATGAGTTCACCTATTACTTTTTATCTATATATGTGTCTACATATATAAAACAGTTTGTCCTGATTGGCAATTGGTTATTGGCGATTGGCGATTGGTGATCAACGCAGGGCCCAAACCATAAGAGCTAGAGAGCTGAAATTTCCACAGTAGTTTCCTCTTAGTCTGACAAGCGATTTATTTTCAAAGATCATTTTAAAAATTCATTAAGAACTGTATACCAGTTTTTTTTTTTTAAATTCACTTTCCACTAAGTAAAATGGTGGGTCAAGTTTGCAATTAAAAATTAAATTTTCATTCGATTATCTTCAAATTTATTTTTAAAGCTCTACATAACGAAATATAAACAACATGACTTTGAAATTTTGCAAAATTCACCCCAAAATGTTGGATAATGGCTGGAAAACTGTTGTATGCAATTGATGAAAATGAAATTTTCTTCAGATTATCGTCAAATTTGTTTTTAAAGCTCTACATAACGAAATATTATCAAAATAATTTTCAAAATTTAGAAAATCCACTCCAAAGTTGCAAAATGGCGGGAAAAATGTTGTTATGCAACGCTTCGGATTTTTAATTTGATCAGGTCCAAAATTATTTTCATCATGAGCGTGACGTAAGGGAAATTAAAAGGTGGACAACAAAGCGCAACGAAGAAAAATTTAGTAGCAACGCACGCCGGGAAATGCTAGTTTAACATACAAAACTCTATACGAGAACAAACCAATTCATCTAAATTAAAGTGTGCCATGAAAAAGTATAAAGTATGCCATGAAATTTTTCGCCGCATTTCAGCCGGCGATTTTGTGACCCCTTGCCGAGAGTCTAGAAATTATTCAGTTGACTAGCAAACGACGTGGAAGCTACATTAAATTCAAATATTTACAAGTTTTTTAAAAAATAAATTTTCAGTGAAAAGTCTAACAATTTTTAGTTTATTTTCTAAGTGTTTTTTTTTCTAACAACATTTATTCAAGTGTTTTGTGTATAACTTTTTATCCGGATTATATAACTTTATATCGACATGGATATTTCTAAAGAGTATAAGCGGGCGAGCCCCTGGATGGGCAGCAACAGCTCTACCACAAATAATTATTTTGTGGTAAGTGAGAGTGCTGGCCTTTAAGGTATAATATGATTGCTAACGCTTCCCTCCCTCAGCCCACCTCAGTGACGAACGTAAATGGCGAGAGCGATGATGTCAATGATGTCGATAATGAATATGTTGATTATGTTGATGATGTCGCACCAAGCTGTAGCAGCCTGGCAAGCCCTGTGATTACCAAGGTGGGCTCTGGAAGCGACTTTGAGGAAGAGGCTAACTCTAGGGCGGATGCCATGCCCAAGAAACCGAGGAAGAAATCTTGCATTAAGCCCCGACGCAAGCCAAAGACCAAGGCAAGCACAGTTGCCAAGCGCAGGAAGAATGGATGCGCCAAGCCCAGGAGGATGGTGCCTCTTAAGCGCAAACCACGCGCCTGCCCCAAGTGTGGCCTGGATTTGTCCACTTACAAGTCGGAGAAATGGGTTCCTCAATCGATCTCGAATCCCGAAGCTTTCACTAAGAAGCCCAACCAATACGTACAGACTTGGGTAACAAAATCAATGCGTAAACAAGATGAAACGCCAAAGAAGAAATCCTACACAAAACCAGCCACGAAACAAAACACGAAAGGCAAATGATCGAATGAATAAAGCACACATTTAAAAGCTAAAAATGCATATTGATGGGCTTTAAATGGATTGGTGGGGGGATTAGCGTAATTTTTAAATTCAATTCACGTTGGATTATCTTCAAAATGATTTTCAACGCTCTACATAAAATATCAAAAATGACTTTAAAATTTAACAAAATTCAAATGGTGGGAAAACTGTTGTATGCAACTTTTTGGTTTTTCATCCCATCGGGTTCAAACTGATTTTTAAAGATCATTTTGAATATTCATTATGAACTGTATACAAATTTTGTGAAAAATGCACCCCCCCCTTGGAGGAAAATGGTGGGTGCTCTACATAACAAAAAATTAAGATAATTTATTTTGAAATTTGGGAAAATTCAAATAATAAATGGCGAGAAAAATGTTGCATGCAACTTGGTTTTTAATTTGATCAGCTCCAAAATTATTTTCTACATGAGGGAGACGTAAGAAAAATGAAAAGGTGGACAACAAAGCGCAACGGAGAAAAATGTAGTAGCAACGCACGCCGGGAAATGCTAGAACCAGTTGTGAATTTTAAAAGCAATTTCGCTGAACTTATCGATGGCAACATTTTGATTTGAATTTAATATTTGAATGGATTGTTTACTTTCGGACTTTGCTTTAGTATGGCAAGGATAAGTAGTTTTCTATGAATGCTCTATATGGGAATAACATAATTTTTTAGTCAAATTTAAATCATAAATGTGGAACCTTTAGAATTGGAATCGGTGTGAACTGCAATTTCAGTCAATTTCCCGGGCTTGATGAAAGAATAAAGAGAATATGCCCATTGGGATTGAGAGGCGGATTGGTGAGCAAGGAAATATTTATTGTAAACACTTTTGTGCAACATTTCCTTTGGCTAATTGCCAGCTGGACGAAAACTGCGGGGGGTCTCTCCTCTTGTTGTTTTGCATGGCCTGCTTGCGCTTTGATTTCCGGTTTCTGTTTCTGTTTCTGTTACAGATATTGTTGTTGTTGTCGCCTCTTGTTGTTATCGATAAGTGCGCTGAACAGTGCTTAAGGGTTGCAAACCACCCGGAAGGGTGCTAAACGGTATTGTGCGATCCATGCCCGACGCACGCGTCTGAGAGTTGATGAGAGTTGCCGATGGGATTTGCCAACTTGACGTGCCTAAACTCAATTAAATGCTTGGCCAAACTACTGAGGATGGCAATGTGCAACGCCCACCCTCCCTTAGCTGCTCAGCAGTGCGGCCAAGGGTGGGTGAGAGTTGCCACATGGCGTGACGGTAACCAAATGTATGGTTATTCAATACTTATGCAAATCGATAGAACTACTTACTATTCGAATTTGATATACTTTTCGTATGCATGTCAAAAAATAAAGTAAATTGTTACTACCAAAGTTATCGATAATGATCGATAACTAACCATAGATTAGGCTAGGCTAGAACATCTAAATTTATCACACACTCTTTGTTAAGTTTTCGGAAAAATTAATAAATTACTTTGAATTTTATAATATCTGATAAATATATACAACCTATAAATGTAGATATTTTGAAAAGTTGATATATGGCTTGAAAACTTATGCAATATGGTACTTCTGAAGGCATCTGGCAACGCTGTGACTTTGCTTGCAACCCCCAAACTAGATTAGTTGCAGCTATCAACTGGCATAGATTCGCATAGACACAGCCGGACCCCCTCCCCCCCGCCCCCGCTGACTGCCCGGCCAAAAACTGCATGTGCGGTCAGAGTTGAGCGCAGGCGCAGAGAGCGCTGCTCTCGGGTGTGTTGCCCGTTATCCTGGCGAGAAATAGAGAGAGAGAGAGTGAGAGAGAGAGCCCTAAAGTAGCCCATTAAAGTTTCATGGGCTGTTCTTTTCTTTTTGCCCGTTTTTATTTTTTTTTGCTTTTTGGTGTGTTTTTGGGCATGTTTTGCTTGGGCAAGTGCGCCGCTCTGTTCAGCTCCGTATCTTGAATTGTGCTGAGGCTGTTCCACTCACGAAAAATATTTATAAATATAGGACTAACAATAAAGTGTTCAATAAACTCGGGGATTTTTTTCACAATTCAATGTAGCAACAAATATTATAAACAAATCGATATAAACTTAGAATATACATGATAACAACAACAACAATAAGAAGGCATACGCTTGGAGCCCATTACTGAGATACTAAAGTAGTAGGCGGCATTGTTGGGTATACACCCAATACACACGAAAGCCAGAAGGAAAGGCCAAACGAAAGACAAATCAACAACACACAGCGTCATGTGTAAGTAGATTACACACACACACACACACCTATACATATGTGTGTGTGCTTCTGTGAAGTAGCTTGCTTGTTGGCACTTGAACTAAGCGGGGGCCAGCAAATTTGTTTGTTTTGCGCTAATGAGCAAATGGAGCTGCCACTCAGCAACACAGCGGGTTGGTTGCATGCTGCACGTGCCTCCTACCCACCTACCCACCTATACCCTATCCCAGTGCACTCAACTGCCAGGATTGATTTGATGTGACGCTAATATTTCTACTCTTTCTCGCACTTGCAGCAAAGACACCATCTTTTGACAAGGATCGGGATTACATTGGCTTTGCCACGTTGCCGGAGCAAGTGCATCGGAAGTCGGTGAAGCGTGGCTTTGAATTCACTCTGATGGTCGTGGGTGAATCGGGTCTGGGCAAGTCGACGCTGATCAACAGCCTGTTCCTGGGCGATCTCTATAAGAATCGCGTGGTGCCCAATGTGGAGGAGCGCATCGAGAAGACAACGCGCGTCGAGAAGAAGACCATGGACATTGAGGAGCGTGGCGTACGGCTGCGTCTAACGGTCGTCGATACGCCCGGCTTCGGGGATGCCGTCAATTGTGAGGATAGCTGGCGTGTGTGCACCCAATATATTGATGAGCAGTTCCGTCAGTATTTCACCGACGAGAGCGGACTGAATCGACGCAATATACAGGACAATCGTGTGCACTGCTGTTTGTACTTTGTGCCGCCCTGGGGTCACAGGTGAGTCTTCCTTTCTATGCTAATCCTCGCCAGCAAAAGGCAAACTAACACGCATTTCAATTGACAGCCTGCGGCAGATGGATTTGGATCTGATACGGCGACTGCATCGCAAGGTGAACATTGTGCTGGTCATTGGCAAGGCGGACTGCCTGAATAAGCAGGAGGTGCGCAAACTGAAGGAGCGCATACTGCAGGATCTCGAGGACAATCATATACAGCTCTATCAGTTTCCCGAATGCGACTCCGACGAGGATGATGACTTCAAGCAGCAGGATCGCGAACTGAAGGCCTCAATACCGTTTGCCGTTGTTGGCAGCAACACCATACTTGAGCTTGCCGGCAAGAAGGTGCGCGGACGTCAGTATCCCTGGGGCGTGGTCAATGTGGAGGATCCCGAGCACAGTGATTTCATCAAGCTGCGCACATTTCTGATATCCACGCACATGCAGGACCTAAAGGACACCACACAGGTATGTCGCCGAAAGTCGCACTGAATTTAACATTTTGCTAATGCATTGATTGGCCTTTGCTTGCAGGATGTGCACTACGAGAACTTTCGGGCACAGTGCATCTCACAGATATCGCAGCATGCGCTGCGTGAGCGTGGCAAATTGAAGCGCGATTCGATCAGTTCGACGAATGGCTTCGATGCGGCCATTTCGGAAACGGATCGCCTGCTGTTGCAGAAGGACGAGGAGATCCGACGCATGCAGGACATGCTCACGCAAATGCAAGAGAAGCTCAAGCAGACGCATCTCATGGAGATGAAGAAGAACGACAGCGTCATCGATGTCTAAATGGCGACTCTCTACATAGTCGCGTGTTCAATTTTGCACCTTGATATATATATACATATATATATACATAAAGCTATATATAATACTTATATAGACTTTTCCCTACACATACACACACACACACACACACTCAATTGCCCCTAAATGGGCAAGCAACCACCAAAAATGTACGTTTTTAAGGTAGCACACTTTCCAGTTAACCAAATTTTGTTCTAATAAATTTGACCTTAAGCTTTTTCTAGTTGCAAAACTAATCAACAAAACAAAAATGAAACAAAACAGCAAACAACGAGCGATATTAGCAAATTTTTCAGCCAATTGCATTTTTTTGTTTTAGTTTTAAATTACATTTTTACACACACATGTATACACACAATTTGCAAAAGCATTGACCAAGTTGTTTTTATATTTCTGTAGAACTTAGCCCTAAAACGAACCATATGCTTAACTTTATAATGAACGCCTCTTAGAATAGGCCAGACGAATTCGCTTTCATCTCAATTTCGCAAATTTTCTTATGAGCAAAGCAGAAAAAAAAACATTTTTCAATTGTTGACCGTAGATTTCATAATATTTGACTTTAAAATAATGCATAAATGGTAATTAGTAAATTCATATAACGAAGAGACTATACCATAAACTTAGCTGTTGGCTTGAAAAATAATTGCAGAATTCCAGTAACAATTAAAATAGAGCTCGCAATGCACGTATTATACCAAAGTAATAAGAGTTTACAAAACTTTACGAACTACAAAACAAACTAACAGAACAGAACAAAACAAGAGGCACACAGATAGAAACCCAAAAAGTAAACGTTTATAAACTATGTTTACTTCATACATATATAAATAAATATATATATATCGTTTTTTTTTTCTCCGTAATTTCTTTTTTGTCTTGGTCAGAGTAAACAAGAGAAGCAAAAAAAAATGGGAAGGCATAAGCAAACTCCTAATTTGTTGAAACGAATTGTTAATGAATTTATTTTAAATTATTAGTTAAGCAACATACAACATAATAATTAAATGAAAATTATAGTGGAAAAATTATATACACATAATAATGATAAAAAAAAAACCAAACAAAATCAACTATTTAAAATAAACATAATTATGAGAATTTACCATTAATTTGATATGTGCAAACTTTCTTTTGGATGAACTTTTCTAACTACGATTTGAGGCCCAAGCAAGCAAGGTGCACGGATCTGATCAATCAAGAAGATGCTTCATTGTAAGTAATCTGGAGGGAGCTAGAAAATTGATAATTAAAAAACATAATGAGTCCCATTCCCAGTTTGGCCCAAAACTACTGCAAAGTAAGATAGTCTATATATTTTAATGTATTTTCATTTAGATTTATTAATTTCTCATTTCATTTGTTTTTCACGATTTTATCTTTTATGTCTGCGTATATATTCTCTTTTCATATACATATGTATGTGTGGTATGCCAATTGCTTGGATTACAATATGCCTTAGGGATTTAACTGATCTTTATCATCTCTGCGAATAAGTTACCAACTGAATAAATTTCATTTGCTTTGCATGCGTTTTACATTTTACAGGGTAGAATTGATTCATAAATGTTAATGCTTATTTCACATACATAGTGGCTACATACATGTATATACCTATGTACATCTATGTATATACATGGAATATACCTGTACATACATACACATATATACCAGTATATATGTACAAATATGGGTATATCGAAAGACAGACGAAAAAAAAACCTATAAATTTGTAATGCAATATGGGTATTCCATTTATTTATTTATAAATACTTTTTCAACTTATGTATACGCCCTAATACGCCTGATGTAATTCAGTGGTAAGTTTTTCTCATTTTTACTTTTACTTGTAAGTATTTATCTTTTGTTTTTCATCATATATGTTTTTTGTTGGATTTAAACTCGTTTTGAATTTTACGTTTACTTGGCATTTAACGGTTCTATTCGTTTCTCAAACTTCAAGCGTACTCGTAGGTTGCCTCACATACCTTTTCTTTATTTATTTCTTATAAATTTGTTGGTTTTTTTTTTGCCTATATTCGGTTTGCATTCGTTTTCGATTTCATCTCAGTTGCGTGTGTGTGTTTGTATGTATGTGTGTGTGTATGTATGTGTGTGTGTATGTATGTGTGTGTGTGTATGTATGTGTGTGTGTGTGTGTGAGCTATCTTTAAATGTCAGTGTGTTTGTATTTATGTACTCAGTGTGTATGTGTGTGTAAATGTGTGTTGAGTTCTCTTGTTGCTTGTATATTATTGTATAAATTTAAAAAAAAAAATGTCTAACTGCACCCTGTAACGCCAGCGTTACAATTTTTTAAATATATATATATAGTATAATATACATATCTCATATCTTTGCTCGCTTTTTGCATCATCTACTTCAATTTTTATTTTCAAACGTTTTTCCATATTTCAAGCGTTTTTCCTTAACAACCGTCGCCTGCGCACATTTCATTTTCTTTTTAATTTTCCTTTGAGTTTTGTTTTCTTTTCTTTTCGTTTTTGGTGTTTTACATTTCATTTAAGTACAAAACTTGCCTTGCCTTCAAGTAAATACGTTTTGTTGTGACATTTTTGATACATTTGTATGCCATTTTTAATCATCCATTTAATGCAGCATATTTTTCTTTTGCTTGGTATCTCTTTATAACCATATATGTATGTATATATATATTTTAATCTATACATATATAAATTGTATGCATATGTATTTATTTTATTTGCAATTCACAAAAAAAGAGTTCAATTTACAGCTACCAGCACAACAATCAAACAAAATATCTAACTGAGCCCCAAAATTTCTGCATCGTTTTCAAAAAAAATTTGGCCAACCTGTGCTATAATGCTGCTCTATTATATATCATCTAACATTACGGGACGTAGTTTACTAGCAAAAAAAAAAAAAACACACACACGAGGTTTTATATATAAAATGCTATATGCATATGTATAAGACCTCATATATATATATATAGATATATACACTGATATACTTGACGGTATGCCTTCTTTAACCGTTACAATTGAAATTTAAATGGCGCACCTCTTAACTTTATGTAGTATATAAACTATACGATGCTGTTTCAATTTCAGTCAAAACTGGGCAAACTTTGGGCCACAGCCATCGAAATTGAGATAGATAGATCGATACATATGTATGTGTATGTATTTACATACATACATAGACAGAGTTCAAGTTTTTGGAGATTGAGGACACGAAAAAATGTGGATATTTCCTACTCGTGAACTACCATGAACTTGGTTTCTTGGCATTTCTCTAATAAGTACATATATTTTCATAGTTTCTCTTTAGCTATATAAATGACATTTCGTTTATTTATTGTTTTTCTTTCTTTTTTAAATATACTATATATTTAAATGTAAATTTAAGTTTATGAATTGCTTTTGGTTTACCAATGCGAGAATTGATGTCAATGCCATTTATCGGATTATGTTTTAAGATACATAAGATATATTAAATTCATCAATTACAGTGACACACAAAAATACACGTACAACATATGGTTGGATACATACATATATAAGTAACTGTATACATAATACGTAACGGCATTTGCACATTTAAATATAATATAGTATATACCTACATATATGTATGCATGTCTGTAGATAATGTATATATAGTATGTAAATACATTGTAAATTACTTATGCCTGTAGCTAAACATATACATATATGTAAATATCAATGTATCTGTAATTTGTATCTGTATCTGTATCTGCATCTGCATCTGCATCTGCATCTGCATCTGCATCTGCATCTATCATATCATATGTCATGAAGAACTGTTTGCCTGTCTGTCTGTCTCTGTGTGTGGTGGTGTGTGTAAATATACATATATATGTGATCTAACACGTTAGTACATGAGCCTAGAAATGTTGTATATCTAGTTGTTGTTCTTGTTGTTGTTGTTACATATCTCACTAACATGGAAATTCTTTGTATGTTGTTAGTAACCAATTTCAATACATTACTAATTAATGTATACTATATATATATATATATATATGTATGTATATATATTAGTAATATTATAGGTATGCATGTATTGTTTTGTAGCATGTTTATTTATATATATATATTAGGCATGTATAATTTAATTGTTATCTCTGCATTTTGTTTGCTTGGTTTTTTATTTTTTTTATTTTTGGTAGAGAAAAAAGTCATTTAGTTTTTGTTTGTTTCATTTATTTGTAATTTCATTTCACTCAATTGTTAAAGTAGCTTTCAGTTTGCCATGGACTGCGCCCTGCTTCCAACTATTGTTTGTATGTATATTTTAGTGATTTGATTTCTTTCTTTGTTTTATAAGTTTTGCATTTGAATTAATTGCATAATTACTCATTTATTTCAAAAGTAAATCTGAAGCGCACATTTACAATGCTGCTTAAATTGCTATAAAGTATTTTTTGTTTTTGTTGTTGCTGCTGTTGTTGTGGGTTATGCAACTTGAAATCTGTTGTTGTTTTTTGGTTTGCTTGCTTTTATCTAACAGTTTTACAGTTTTTAATGTTCTTATTTAACTTGTTTTCTCATTTTAGTTGCAACAATTTGCTCAACACTTTTTGCTGCTTAAACAATATATATATATTTGTATGTTGTTTTTATGTATAATATATATTTATATATATATATATATATATATATATAGGTTTTTGTATATATATATATATATATTTGTTTAGTGCATAATAATTTTAATGATATTTTTAGACCATCAAGGTTCATTTTCATTTCATTTTATATATATGTATGTATATAATTATTTAGATATTAAAAAAAAAACACAATTTCACGGATCCTGCCCGCTTAAACACAAAATAAAATATATATAGCATACAATATATGTGTGTGTGTGTGTGTGTGGGGGTTAAATATATATGTATATATATATATTAAAAAAAAAATTAATAAATTAATAACAATAAACATAATAAATTATGCGCTTTTTAGTTTGGCCTGCCACTCTCGATCGATCACGCACCAGCGTGAGCATGTGACTCTGTAAATATATATATAGTATATATAGTATATATATAGCATAGATTGCTATACATACATGTACATGTATATATGCATATATATGTTTGTATTTAATGTGGTTTTTATGGTGTATAGCCAATGACTTTTTATCGTTTTCATTTTTTTTTTTTTTTGGTTTTTGCTTTGAATTAAGAATTTTATAGTGCTTGTGCTTGGAAAAGTCTTTCTGTAAACTGTGGGCCAAAGTAGCATCTTAAGTCAATTAAGTCAATCAAATCATTTAAATTAAATCAATTAAAATGAATAAATTCATGTGGCCTTCGCAGCTGCGCTTTCAACACACAATCCGATTTGTTCAGTTAGTTGATTTAACTCTGTTAACATATATGTTACTTTTACTGTTACTGTTACTTTTTAAATATTACCGTTACTCATTCTGTTTGTCTACCACTAAAATAATATTCTGCGAAGACAGCGTTTTACTTGGAAGCAACATAAATCAAGAATATCTTTAGCTAATAGTACAAAATGTTTTTTTTGTTGTTGTTTTTTATGTTTAGTTTTTGTTTTAAGCAATTTAAACGTGTTTTTTATCTTTTTGGCTTTGTTTTCTTATGTTTTGTTTGTTTTGCTTCATTTAGTTTTTAGCTGCAAGCAATTGCTGCTTTATTTTAAATTCGAGTCCAACATTTAAATTATGTACAAATAATTAAAAAAAAAAAACAACGTATTAAATTTATGTTTATATAAATATATATATATATATATATAGTATATATATATGTATATATATACGCATATGTATACATATATATGTGTGATAACATATGTATGTATATAGGACTTTACAGCTGCAGTCCAAGCTGCAGACTGTACTTATGGTTTCGGGCTTAAGTTTTTTTATTTTTATTTTTTTTTTTAATTTAGTTTCCATTTGGTTTGCTTAATGTTTTTCAATTTAGTTTAATTCACTGGTTGGTTTTTAGGCGGGGTACGGGGGGAGGCTTACAGTATGTTTGTATATAGACTTAATTGCAGTTAGTGCTTGTTAATTGCTTTTGTATTGTTTGTTTGTTTGTTTTTGTTTGTTTATGTCGTCTTTCAATAAATTAAATTTCAAATGTAAACAACAATTAACGCAATCGTTATAAACATAATCATCAACAATGATAATAATCTTTAAAAATTAATAATTTAAATTTAAGCATGCTAAATATTTTTGTTTTGTTTTTAACTTGAAGCGTTGTTCATTTACAAATTAGCTTAAAAGAAAACTTAATAGTAGAATTGTTATTGTTATTATTGTTGTAGTAGTTGTTGTTGTTCTAGTTGCCTTCCTGGCCTTGGTTTGTCAATAAAATAAAAATTAAAAACAACTGATTGTTTGTTGCCTTACACTACGCAATGAATATTAAATATAACAGAAATAAGATTATTGTTGTTCAACATTAAAAACTAAAGTTCGGTTACTTAACAATTAATAAAAAAAAAAAAATCAAGATAAAATCAAATAAAATATATCAACAAAAATCGTCTATGGTTGTGCTTATTGGTTGTTTTTTTTTTTTGTTTTATGTTTCTTTTTGGGTATTTGTTTATAATTTTCTTTTGTTTTGCATTTCTTTTTGCAGCTTTTGTCTTGTCTTTAATTTGGGGGCTGTTTTGTTTTTTGTTGGGGTGTTTTAACT
The DNA here is from genome assembly GCA_035045305.1 of Drosophila maculinotata. Classification (NCBI taxonomy): domain Eukaryota; kingdom Metazoa; phylum Arthropoda; class Insecta; order Diptera; family Drosophilidae; genus Drosophila; species Drosophila maculinotata. Next base: position 11,830,206 of record JAWNPD010000679.1, on the reverse strand, counting down.
TTAGTTATGTATAATGTTATGTTAATGCCTTGCTTAGCTGCTTTCTTTTTTTGTTTTCAGTGTATTCCACATCAATCTCAGTTTTCATTAAGTAAATTTCTAATTTCTTATGTTTTTTGTTTTCGTTTTCTTTCACTATAAGTAAAACGGTACTTTTGCTATTGCTGTATGGTTTTTTACGCTTTAAACATTTGTTTAATTCTTTCTTCTTTTTTTTTTTTTTTGTTTTTTTTTTCGTTTCTTTTTGTTAATTTTTTTTTTTGTTTTTTTTTGAAAGATTTTTGGTTGTTGGTTTATTTTAAATTGTAGTCACTAACGTATTAGGAAGAAGCTGTGCGCTTTTTCCGTTAATTTGCGATAAATTCCCACGACTCTCCGTCACATTCCACCGTGTGGCGCCTGATTTTGACTTCCTGGCAGCTGGCCACCGCCGGCGGAGTCACTGCCCGCCGCGCTGGTGGCCGTTGTGCCCGTGGTGGTGCTGGAGCCGCCATCTCCCCCCCGGCTCTCGCTCTCGTCGCACTCCTCCAGCTCGGCTAAGTTCTCCTGATCGGACTCTTCCAGCGTTACCTGCACAGATCGAGAGTGTTATACAAGCGGGCAATGAATGTGAATTGAATGATGCAATACCTGAAAGCGTATCTTCTCGTCCTGCGGCATATCATCGGCTGCCGATGGTGGCGGCGATGGCGGTATCATGCTCTGATAGTAGTCTCTGTTCTCTTCAAGCGTATCGAGTATATCCTGTGCGTCCGGATGCACTAGATCGGCCCAGGTCTCCCACAGCGGATGCACAATGTAATCGATGAAGCCCACCTGGGACTTCTCGATGGTCGCATTGTGGCGATCGCACATCGGACTAATGTCCATGCCCGATTCGCGCTCCTTGTCGCCCTGCAGAAAGAACTCCTCCATTAGCAGCGCCACCCAGCGCTTATACAGCGGCAATGGCTTGGTGGGATTGCTCAGATCAGCGCAGTGCACCAGATTCTCAAGCACCTGTGATAGAGTGAGGGTTTAGAATGCGTGTGTGTGTGAGAGAGAGAGAGTGCTATAAATTACCTGTATACGATCTGTGTAGTTGTCCAGCAGCAGCACCCCAGAGCCGGCTACCTTCTTTGTCTCCACCATAGTCTTCAGATCGGCCAGCAGGCTCATGTGCTTGGACATGTCCGTGGAGAGCACAATATCAATAACCATTTTCCTCAATGTTTGGCGTTGTTTCCTACACATTTCAATTTGCAATTGTATATCATGTTCTATTCAAATTAATTGGATATTACTCACTTTTGCATATTACAGAATATATCACATCCTTGATTTTGCAATAATTTGAAGGCAACAGCTAAATGATGATTTTCCAAAACAGATTCGTCATTGTACATTAATGCTAGTTCGGAACCTACAACAAAGAAACCAAATTCGATTATAATTAATTATATTTAATACGGATTCTGTTGGTTACTCACTTGAATTAACCAAAAACTGATTGGTTAAGCCAGGATGATCAACATCGTGAATACAAGCGGCGAACAGTGCCCCGCCCACCTCGAGGGGCGTGAATACACCCTCCAATGCCGGTGTATTTAGTAGCACATTTGTGCTCTGTGTCACGTCAGCGGCATGCAGCGAATTGTGAAACGGATTGTCTTTGACGTAGTGGTCCTCCAGAGTAGTCATAAAGTTAAGAAAAGTTTTCGGTGGTATCATAAGACTGGTCAGTAATTCTCTACTCTGTAATTGAGAGAGAGAGAAAGAAATCAAAGCATTAGCAAGCAGTTAAACCATTTTCGTTTCTAACAATTATTAAATAAATAAAATATTATGTATTACATATATAAAAACAATGTACCACAATCGAGAATTCGAGTATAATAGATTTAAACATTTTTTGACTTTATTTCATTAAATACTATATTATTTTCAGCATTTTGCTAAGTGATTCTACGTTTAAATTATATATACTACGTAAATATTATATATATATATATATATATATATATATATTCTGTTAGCCCTAAAAAATGAGTCCTCCCCTTTATTTATCTTTTTTTTGGAATGCTCATTTTGTTTCTATGATATTGTATGTTATTCAAGTTTATTTTCTTGATTGTGGCACTCCTGTTTACACATAGTTTTTATGCGTAATTATTATATTTAAGAAATAAAGAACATTGTTTGAAATATGAATTTAAAAGAAAACTGAATAGATTTCCACGCGGTATACAATTATTATTATCGGTTTGTTCTCTAGATTGGTTCGATAATCAAAATTTGATACTGATAACTGAAATTCGAATAGAATATCAATATATTTAAATAATTCTAGTGTTTAGATTAAATACTTGTATCAAAGGAAAACATTTGTTTTGGTTGACTTACCTGAAATACGGTGTATGCCACACAGGTGAGCGGACGATTGCAGCTCAGATCGCCAATTTTGAATATCTCAATGCCCCACGTGTCGAGCTCGCTGAGCTGCGTGCCCAGCTCGTTCTCGTTGGGCGTCTCCACGCCATACGTGGGCAAACGCTCCCCGGTGAAGCTGTTGGTGTGCGAAAGCGGCCGCTTCACGCCGCTGATCTGTGACATGGGCGGACCGCGCGGCGATCGACTGCGCGGATATTGCGGATTGACCGGTATGGAAGAGCCTTCGGTGTTCTCTTCGACGCGCAGCGAGGGTAAATCGAACTCTTGTTGCTTGTCTGCGAACGTGAAAAGAAACCAGAAAGTCACATTAAGTATACGGCATGTTGTGCAAGCATTAAACTCCAAAACGCATTTTTGGCAATGCGAAAATTACGAAATCTGAATTGCATAGCCTACTTTCGAGCTTAACAGTGTTTTTATTGCTATTATATTTGAATACAACATGAACACAAATTGCCTGTGCATAAATTAACATTTATTCGAATGGTGTTAGTTGCCACTTTACAGATGGCAATAACAAAAACAGTTATGAATGCTTTACTTAAGAGTACTTGGCGAGCGTATACCCTTAATAATAATACACACTCACATTCATATATATTTATGTATATATACGTAAGTATTTTCAATCCCAAATTTAGAAATTTATATATATTAAGTCATAAATATTAGGTCTCTTTAGTTCGTTATTATGATATGCCTTCCACTGACTAAAATATACATTTCGCTCAATTTAAAATACACTTTCATCAACATTTGTATTTGTTGAGGGTATCAAAAGGATACTCTAAAACATAAATATGCGACATGTGTGTATTCGACATAGAGCTTTTATTTAAAAGTATTACATATAACATATTCATGTATATTTTATGTGGCCAAATGTAACCGCATCTCTGTGTGCTTGTAACGGTATCTAGCTGCTGTTTTGTGACCCGCTATAAAAGGCTAAAGTTCTTTGCAGTCGTCTATGTTACATGTAAGAGAAATTCATTAAGAAATTGACATTTTCGAATAAGAACTGACTTTAAATGTTCATCAATAAAGTAATTTTTACTTGGCCGAAGTAAGTAATATATGTATATGAAGTCTTTAATCTTCAATCTTATATTTTGAGGTTGTTTTTATTTTTGATTGAAATCAATCAAGTTAGGTACAATTTGATATAATACTCATATTATGACAAGTTTCATACAAATCGCATTATAAACTTAAGTAATTATTTACTGTAATTATTATTAACATAATAAATAAATATTTAAGAACTCATTGGTGCAAATCTATCATATGATTGGTACTCTAGCATAGCAAATAGGACATCTGCCTGTTGTTCAGTATCAACAGGGACACCTTTCATATACATACATACATATATCGTTTTTAGGCAAGTCTTTAAAATGCACACAGCATGCCGACACACACATGCCTAACACACACACACACACAGACACACAAGCGAGCACACATATGCTATCCATGCCACATCGCCTGCGTGCCCCACGGCATTTACCCGACGCAAAGCTGTCTCAGCTGCCTGCTGTTTTGTTTTTCAGTGTTTTTCTGCTCTCTCTCTTAGTTTTTTTGTATTTTTACACACACACACACACACCGTTGCAGGCATATACGTTCATATTTCGCATACGTTTTGATTTTGGATTCGAGTTTTGAATCTAAAATCCTTGTCAGAGTTTGTTTTTTCAACAATTTGGCTGATTAACATATGCGACAGCCGCCAGATATGCTCTCCCTCTCCCTCTCTCGCAGTCCCCCTCTCAGCCACTCTGTGTAGCTGTCTCTTTCTGTGGCTGTGTCTCTGTCCGATGTGAACGTATGTATGTGTCTGCGTCTGGCAAAGTCGTTTCAATTAAACGCCCGCCGCATTCGCAATCGCAATCGCAGTTAACGCCATGGACATTACGCATACGCACTGTGGCTGTACGGGGTATTTTCGTTTTTTTCTTGTTGTATATATTTGTTGGGGGTCAGTCGACATATCGACTGGACGACACATCATGTTGTCCTGGTCTTGTGCGACTTTTTTGTCGGCCCGGCGGCAGCCGCTTCTGTTTCAAATGAAGTGTTACAAATGGACATTAGGGCCAACGTGTGTGCGTGTGCGTGTGTGTATGTGTATGTGTGTGTAAAAGTGTAGAAGCATAGGTGTAGGTGCTCGCTAGGCTTTGGCCAAATGCGATTTTATGCTTGATAAACTACAATAACAACAACAACAACAACAATGGACGGACAACTACCAAAGGCGTAGGCCCGAAAAGAGAAAAAAAGAAAGAAAAAAACGCTAGTGGCCGCAAAGGTAGGCAGGCTAACCAGTTTAGGCCTGGCCAAGCCAGGGCGAGCCAAGCGAATCATTTTAGCCAGTTGGCAACTTGGCCATTTGAGTTGAGTTGAGTTGCGTTGAGTTCGAGGCTAGTTCAGTTTAGCTTTGGCTCAGCTCAGCGAAGCAGAAATATGGACAAATGTGCAAATATGTTGCCCACCTCATGCCTGGCCACACCCCACACCCAACACCCCACACCCACACTAACAGCACCCCCTTCTTTAAACTCTCTCTCACATTCTGTTCTCTTTGGATTTTTGTTTTGCCTTGTTTTGCTTTGCTGTAACTCTTTCGCTTTGCTCCACGCGCCTTTGTTTGTGCACGTCCTGAGGCAGCGTCAAACGTGGACGTAGTTTTTTTTATTTTCTTCTTGCAAGAGGGGTCTGTAATAGGGTTTGAGGCGTGCCGTTGGGTTCGTAGGTTAAACAATGAAATTTCCACTTCATCTGTTTTTATGCTGCTCTGCATAATTTAATTTTGCACTTTCAATTCGACAGCTTTGGCTTTGGCTTAAGTTTTATTTTCTCTGTTTTCGGGCCCCCATCCTATTTCTTATGAAGAATTTTTTCCAGGACTTTTTTTTTTCATTTATTCGCATAACTGTGCACGCTTTTTTCGCATTTTACAAAAGTTTTCCATTTTGTCTATTGTTTTTGTTATCCATAGTTCTAATTGGGTGTGCGGGTAAAAGGGATTGGGAAGCTGACGCTACTTGAAATTTCCTGTGGCTAATGCGATTTTATTGCATACTTTTGTGCGTCGCCAAACAGCAACAGCAACAACAATAACAACAGCAATGAGAATGTCATCAACTGCAGACAAAAGAAAGTTGAAGCCGTGAAAGTTATTCAATAACTTTCAGTACATTTGCATTGAGCTCACAATTTGACTTATAAAGATTTCCCAACTGAGCTGAATTTGTTGCGTTTTGTAAGACTATTCTCATAAGGAAATTGATTCGACTATTTAACGCTGATTGACATCGAATAGTGGATATATTGTATACATATATTATTAAAAAACGTTCTTTGAAGACTAAAAACTCCCATAACTTTGCTAAAGCTGAACCGACTTTGATGCTCGAAACCATTTTCTCTATCATTTTTTGTTTTAAACAATTCTATATTTAATATATTTGAATTTTTGAAAATGGAATTTTCTTGACATTTATTGCGAAAATATCATATCACCCCCTTACTCATTTTAGTATTTTTTATTGTTTCAAAATTAAGAATCTTGAAATTTGTTTGGGTGCCATTAATCGCATAAAAAACTATCGGAAAAGTAATACTGAGGTGGGTAATTTTTCTGTCAAAAATCATGCCAAAAATTACAAAACCTTTTGCTTTGGAAGTACGCAAATCCCTATGAATGCCCTTCTAAGATTTCAAATTCCCATAACTTTATCAAAACTGAAACGATTTTCAGTCTCGAAGACATTTTGGTCATTATTTGTTCTCTTCTTATATATATTATATTAGATTATGCAGTTTAAAAAAATGATTTTTTTTCGACCTTTTTTTTTTAGAAAATATGATGTAAGGGTCACATGTCAAATTTTTTTTTTTAATTCTTAGAATCTTGAAACTGCAATTTTTTATTGAATGTGGGTGTTAAAATTAGTATAAAAAGTATAGAAAAAGTGATTCTGTCGAGGTTAGTGATTCTGTCAAAAATCACGCCAAAAATGACAGAAACTCTAAAAATGCCATTCCAATACTTCCAACTAATTTTGTCATAGCTGAACCGATTTTGAAGGCCATTTTGTTCATGACTTTTCATCTAACATAACTCTTAATTTAAAGTAAATGCATTATTTAAAAATAATATTTTTTGAAATTTTTAATTTACTCATCTTTTGATTTTACAGCTGGCCTTTTCAATTAATTCAACTTGATAATGAACTTAAATTTAAATTTCCCCTATAACTATTATATTCGCTTGACTTACCCAAAAATGTTGAACATATATATTCGGAAATTTGATTTCCCGATTTGCTGGACTCGCTAAAGTGGGAGAGCTCCTTGTTTAGCATGCGCTTGAACTGCAGAATATAGTATAGGAATAACACGATGAATTAGTAATGAGAATAGTCAGCTATAGGCCGTTGGATGACGCACCTTAAGCGATGCCATGTCGGAGACACTGCGGTGCGTTTGTATGGTGTCCAGCTGATCCAAGCACCAATCCAACTCCTCAATAGTATCGGTGGCTAGACGTGTGTAGGCCTCATCGCCCTGTGCTAGTAGGACACCGCTTGTATTTCCGCCGCGTCCGGATGATGATTGAGCTGGCCGCCTGGATCTTGTTTGATTAATACATGATTTCCACACACACACACACACACACACACATACGCCCACAGAGAGACAGTGGTGAGAGACAGAGTGGGGTGACAGAGTGGGATAACAGAGGTAGATAGATATATAGAGGAGATGGAGATGGGGAGAGTAGGGGAGTGGGAGTAGAAGTGGGAGAATAGCGTGGGAATTGTGATAGGTGGAAACGAATAAACGAATACATGTACAAGAACAAGAACAACAGCAAACGGGAGAACAAACAAACATCGAAAAAAGAAAAAAAAAACAGGTAAAAATTACAAAAAAATCAAAGAGAAAACATTTTGGCATAGCATAGTGGAAAATATGCAAAATTGGATGAAATTGGGCGGGTTGACGGGCAGTGGAATATGTGGTTATGGCGGAGGGGGGTGGTGGGGAGGAGAGTGATTAGTTTTTTATTTTTGTTTTTTTATTGTTAACAACCACACACAGCGAGAAAAAAACACGAGTTTACAACATTGAGAATCGAAAATTGGGTAAATTTTGCATTAAACAACAACAACAACGATTTAAGTGTCGTTTTTTGATGAGCGAATGAGCGAGACATATATAAATATATATATATATATACACACATATGTATATAAAGAGAGATAGAGAGAGAGAGAAAAAGAGAAAACGAGAGAAAAAAAATATGAACAAAATTGAATCGAAGAATCTGTGGTTTTCTGTACAACAATTAAAAATTATTGGTTAGCTTATGATTAATTAATTTGCATACGTATGGACTTATGTGGTTTAATATGGAATTTGTTTTGTTTTTTTTTTTTTTTAAGAGGGGTAACGTGGGGAATAACGCTTGCTCATTCTGATGCACACAGACACATCTAGAAAGTTAGATATTAGTGCCAGTAAGCCACAACAACAACAACAACAACAACAACCAAAAACAAAAAATAACCTTTTGGGATTCCAAAGTTTTGCAAGCAACATTCCGATTTGTACCGCCCCGCCCAGTGCCGCCCCCTTTCCCGTTGGCTGACCAGTTCAATAGAACTGACAATGTTCTAAATTTGAGTTCCGTCATATTCGATGGAAAAAATTATAAATAAAATGTGCGGTATGGCTTTTATTTGCGGTATTTTTGGCACGTCAACGAGGTGTCCCGTCACTGCCCTTCACCCCCTTCATCTACCCGCCCCTGTCTTAATATACAGTGGGTCGTTTCTCCGCACATCGTTGTCGTCATTTCTGTTTAAGTGGGTCTTCACTCTGCTGTACAGTTGTGTGTGCGTGTAAGTTTAGGGGCGGGGGCGGGGCAGGGGAAAGTTCAAATACACACACACACACACACATGCATATATATGTACATATGTAAACACAATTATTGTTAGACGGGAAAGAAGATGAATATTATTTATGCTTTTGTTGTTGTTTACTTTCTGGTTGTTGTTTTAGTTGCCGCTTAATTAATTAAAGTGTGAGATGACAAAAAGATATTGAGAGGGATAGAGAGAGAGAGAGAGAGCACACTGAGAGCGAGCTAGGGACATCGACAGGCAGCAAGACAAAGAGAGCAAGAGAAATATGTAGGAGCAAAAGAGAGAGAGAGGGAGGGAGGGAGAGAGAGCTATCTTTCTTTGTTTCTTAGGGATAAGGAAAAGTGGGGTTGAAGAAAGGTGGATCAAATACAGTTTGCTTGAATGTCCTGGATCGCATTGGTCGCGGTCTCTGCTTTAAGTGATGTTGTTGACAGGGTGGTTGGTGGGTTTGGGTAGAGGGTCTAGGGTCTAGGGTGTGGGTCTGGTCAAGGTCACAAAAAACTTACTTGTTTGATGCTGGTACATTTGTCAGACTTAATAAATTGTTGCGCACTGAACGTAAACTGGCTAAAATTTGGGCAAACGGCGTTACAATGAGATCCTCGCCATGGCTGTAAAGAGAGAGATCAAAATATATAAGTAACTGTAAATACAATACAAATCAATAGATTACGCACAAACAAAGAACATGCATATGCTAAATAAGAAGTGAGCTAATGGAGTTCAACTATAGAGCGAGTACTTTTTACCATGTAGTCTACAGAGAGTCACAAAATATAGTTTAATATTATATACGATTATTCAGTGGCCCCAAATACAAATACTCTTGATGGCACAAACCGACAGACCTGTGAATAACTTATAGCAAAAGTAGCGAGTAACTGGAGTTTGGAGTAGCAGGAGTAGCGAGTATCTGGAGTATCGAGTACAAAAAGTAACGAGTTGCAAATGTAACGAGAACCAAAAGTAGCGAATAACAAAAGTTTTCAGTTTTCTTCAAATTATGTTAAAAGTAACTCTTTGTGTATACATTATAATGCCTTTGTTGCCTCGCTATATAACTGCTTCAAATCTCAAACACCCGTTAGGAGTACATAACGGCTTTTGTATGTCAAATTGTAACTTATGTGCTTTTTAAGGTATGCGTTTTGCAGAGTATCCGACGCAGTCAATGGCATTATACTGTATAAATTACTTGGGACTAATGTAATCACTGAACAATTGCTTCTCACTTTGCTTCTCGCTGCGCTGCTCTCGTCTTGCTGCCATTTTGACACTCCTACTCTTGTCAGAAAATTTGGCAGCGCTTCTCTCACAGAGACTCGGACATATTTTTACATAGCTTATCGCACGGACAATAATCGCTTCTCGCTTTGCTTCGCTTCTCGCTTTACTTCGCTTATCGAGAGCTGTCCACAAATATCTTTAGATGGATGATTACCGTTTAATGGAGTTGTACACATGAGCGTGTACTAAAAGATATAGATTCGTTAGTCTAGGCATTAGATGACTTTTAAAACTATTCAATCGAAACCATAGCATTATGCACGCAACAAATTAGAGAGTAAATGGTTTTGTTTTCATATTCGAACTTAATTTTGATGATATTTTCAAATTTTAAACTGATTGAAAATGAAAGGCCAGAGTGAGTAGTGAGTGACTAAGCCGATTGGCTGGCAAATCAACTGGAATACTCGTAGGTACCTTAACGCCCCAAGCTTGCGATGATATGACAATCAGTTTCGCACCACCCCCGCACCACGAACAGGCAGGCAGCTGTTGGCCAGCCGCAAAAGGTCAGCGGCATTGCCACGAATAGACTTGCCAAAAAATGAAAAAACAAGCAATACACAAAGGAAGGCGGTGAGTTATGGGCTAAAGGACGTTCAAGTTTTTTGCACCGCACAACTTTATGCAGGTTGGCTCGAAAATTCCATAGAAATGCGGAACGAAAAGCGGCGCTGGCGGTGGCAGTGGCAGTGGCACACGAGCCGCTTGGCTCCAAATATTTGTGCCGAAAATAAATATTAAATGGACAAAAAAAAAAGAAGAGAAAAATTAAAAAAATGCCAAGGCACAGGCGGCAAGGAGAAGAGCGCAAAGACGTTGCCCGTTCGCTTTTGCGTTGACAAACAAAAAATGGCATAAATTAATATTAATATAATAAAATGAGCAAAACATATAAATAAAGCAAACACAGCAAAAAGGTATTGGCCCATCAGTGACGTCACAAAGCGACGTTGGCGGCGCCAAAATTAAAATTCAGTTTTTAATTTTATATTTTTATTTTCAATACCCTGCAGCAATGGACAGAAGGAGCCATCTGCTGCACCGACAGTTAAGCTATACAAATTGTGGATTTTCAGAGAATGAAACGGGTTTATTGTGAATAATTTTTCCCCACTACTATTGTAAGAAACTAGTCTAAGTCGAAAAAGCAGCATAGCTTGAAACTCTTGGTTCTTAATGATAAGATCTCACAAGTTATTATGATACATTTAAAGAGAAAATAAATTGAAATTGAATTGAAATATTCCTGATTATCATTTTTGCTAGCTATTTTCCATGTTTGATTTGTCTTGCAAATAATTAACGTACACGTATTTGCACTATTAATCAATTTCAATTACTGATTCTAAGTATACAAGTTGGCGCCAATTTTGCATAGTAAATGTAATCAATTACAATTATATATGTACATATGTATATTTAAATAAAATCGCATGAAAAAATACAAACGTTAATCAAAAAACAATTAAGCAAACTCTGAACACATGTTGCATGAGATTATATTTTTGCAAAACAATTTCGTAAACGATTATGGCTACTTCCAGGGATACAAGGTATCTGCAAGTCGAGCACTTTTGACTAAATCTGTTTTACTTGTGTTTTATAGATGTACATACACACGCGTACATACATATGTATGTATGTATTTATGAATTCAGCATTTAAAGCCAATTGGCTGGCAATGAAAACGGTTGGAAAAATGGAAATTTTCAAACAAAATTTGTGCGACTGTTTCAGAATGTTCACTGAAGATGCCGTAGAGATAGACAGAGAGAGAGAGAGAGAGTAAGAGACAGATTGAGAGTGAGCAAGAGTGAGAGATATGACAACGATATACAATTAATGATGCCAGCTCATTTACAGGCAGGTTCCCACCCCCCCCCCCCCCCCAACACCCACACCCCGTCCCACTTATTACTCGCTACACTCACAGCTCTGTGGTATGTTTGCCTGATTTTTGGCACGTATCGCGGCTGCAACGTATGTATATATGTATGTATATACATATGTAGGTAGGTGTGTGTCGCAACAATTGTAGAATACAATACAATATGGTATATGCTCATCCATCCATTTGTCTATCCAAACACCCGTCCAAAGTGGCAGCCATAAACAACAACATAAATAACAAAAAGCGGCAGACGCAGCGCATATGCAACAAAATTCACGCACACCCCCAGCAACACCCGCACCCCCACCAGCCCCACTTCCATCTACACTTCCACCTCCACCTTCAGTTTGAACTCTTCACTTTTGCCCCCGTCTCGTTGCCAGACTTTGCCACTTTGCAGCCAGACGAAATGTGTTTTGGTGCTGATTTGTCATTCCAAATCATGTCTCTTCTCATCTCATCTCTTCTCGTCACTCCTCTACTTTTCCTTTCCTTTCCTTTCCCTTTCGTTTCTTTCTCTTCTGTTTCGTTGTTCGATTATTCAAACTGCGACGCATTTCGCCGCTAAATTCAAAAACATGTCAATGACTCATTCGCTGCGTTTCGATTTGAGTTGAGGGGGGGGTTCTGGGGGGGAATCGGGCAGGTTGATATTTTACTGGGGATACTCCGATGCTAATGCACTCATTTTGCAACAAAAGAATCTGATATTCAAGGACATGCTTAGCAAGTATACAAAATTATGCGAACTAGCTGTATTTTTGTATACTTGTGGTAAAGAACAAGTGGCAAGCAATCTCTTTTTCTTGTTCAAGACAATCTTGTAAGGTACTTCAGAAAATCATTTATACCAAATTTGTTTACAACTGAGCTTTGTTTAAACTTTAAAGTATTGATTCCGAATCAGATCAGATCACATCCAAAACAAATTCTTTTCTTCTCTTCTGGTTTTTTTCTTGCCATTTCAGAGTTTTGTTATAATTAATAATAAATTTATTTTGCACATGCTTGTTAATTATGATTTAGGCTATTTTCATTAGAAAGTGACCCTTAAGTTTTATAAAAGCTTTTAAAGCAGTCAACAATCAACAAATAAATACAACTTTTAAATTTTAGTCTCATAAATATAGCTTACAATTTGCTTTGCACAGGTCCTCTATTTATAAAAGTAATACAAGTATTTAATATTTCATAAAAATATTGAATATTAAATCATAAATATGTATCTATTATTATATTAAAAGAATACATTTTTTAAAAAAAATATATATGTATATTTTAGTTGAGCATTTTAATACTCAATTATATTTTAACAATTTAAATAACGTATCTAAAGAGTTGTGCATAAAAAGCGAAGACTACTTTATTATTTATAAGATTACAATTGAAAAGACATAAATGTTGCTTATAATTACTTCATCATTAATAACATTTTAAAAATATGCATAAATTTGTACTTGCAAAAAAAGCAATTTGAAGCGCTGTTTTAATTAGTCAATTGATGATGCCGACTAATTAAAGTAAAATAATTGTCTAATGAATATAGTTGACAAACAAATCGATTGCTTAGATACTGCATTTGTATCTCTAGCTGAATTGTGACTATGCGAGATGTGTGTATTTTCATAATTAATAGAGAAATGAAATGTACATACATACATATGTAAATATGTAGACAGGCCAGAGATGCGTGAGTAAATAAACTGGCAGCTGGGGCAAGTTTTGTCTTTTGTGTCATTAAAAATTGAAATATAAATACAACGGCGGCATACTACTATAGAGATAGATACATAGATACTAAAGTAGGCTGAACTAGTCGGGTTTGGGCTGATTCCGGCTGCTTTACCTGCGCTGCGATTTGATGGAGAACATGTTATCCCGATCGGCCAGTATGGTGACGGCCAGATCGTCCTGCATTATGGATGGTATCATATTGAAGAAGCTGTGCACACGCGGCAGCGATGGCGACGATGCTGAGTTTTTGTTCAACATGTTGACAATTACACATGCACACACACATACACAGAAGCACACGCACACAAGAAAACAATAAAAGAAACTTTAACTGTTGGTCATTAGAGACGCCTTTTTATTTTTTTTTTTTTTGTAGCCGGCTAATGTGATTTTGAAATCAATTTCAATTTCAATTTCAATTCGAATTTCTATTTCAATTGCGATTGCTCTGATTGCTATACAGCTATATTGCGGAATATTTCAGATGACAACAACAAAGATAGCGACAACGGCAACGACAGCGACAGCGACAACGTCAACGACAACGACAGCGAGACGACAACGCAAATGGTTTTTTGAAATTTCCACGAGTGCGCGCTGGCCGAGAATGAGCGCGTCCCGCGGCGTGGCCAGCGAAAATACAAAATACAAAACTCAAAACACAACTCGCACGCTCAGGAATGAAAAAAGAAGAAAAATCATTGTAGAAAAACGACGACAGGCAGCGACGCCAGCGGCCAACGGCCAGCGACCAGCGGCCAACGGTGACAGCGCAGTCAGCAGCGCAACAGCGCAGCAGCTGACAAACGGGCAGCGGGCGGCCCGCCATCAGCTGAGCTGAACGTAACGTAAGAAACAAATTATATTCAACTTAAAAAAAAAATACAAAAAAAATATAAATAAATAAAATTAAACTTTTGCATGTGCGAGTGTGTGTGTGTGTGTCATTTTATTTTCATCATTTGTGCTTTTTGATTTTTGCTCGCTTTTCATCTTCAACAGCAACAGCAGCAGCAACAACAACAACAACAACGATGAGCTGACACAACATGTACAACATTTGCTCGATTATTGAAATATACAGGGTGTCGCCTCGACACACAATCGAATAAAAGAAAAGCCTTTTGCAGCAAAGAAAAATCTCTTTTCGAATTCAAGTAGTTGCACAGAACTGCAACAATTTCGAGTCTAAGAGAAAAAATATTCATAATGTTTAATGAATTCTCTACTATTCCCAAGTTATGTATCTTTTATTGGCAAGTTTGTTTCAAGTAACCAAAAATCTGAAGCAAATTAGAAGAACTGTTAGCCCAAGATCAGTACATTTAATTTTTATTATTTATATTAGAGATGTATTTACATAATACTTATGTACTATATATTAAGATAAAATTGTATTCAAAAATAGCCAACAAAAATGTAACTCGAAACGATCAATCTTTAATTTGACAGTTTGTGTATTTTATGGGGCCAAACAAATGGTTTTTATGTAGACAAAAGTTAATTGTAGCATCTCAGCTATAAGTTTTAGCTGTTTAATGTTATTGCTTCACGAACTAGTTCACATGGCTAGAACTAGAACTAAAACTAATAAATCGCTTATACCTTTAATAGCTTGAGCCGAGTCAGTAAAAACTGGTAGCTACAATTAGTTGTAATAAAGCTTAACAATGTAATGACACATATTTTTCACACACACCCACACTTAGACGTGCACACACACACACACCCTGTATTATAGCTGTGTCCCACACACACAGCCGACATATCCGATGGCCGGCAAGGCAAGCTGGCGTCCTTGCCTTACACAACAGCAACAACAGCAACAACATTAACAACAACAACAATAACAACAATATTATCATCATTATTATCATCATCTCCAGCACAATTCGCTCATTTAATGCCTCCACCTGATTGTCTATCTCTGAATTTTTTTTTCCTACAACTTACGCAAAATTAATTTCATTCTCTCTCTCTCTGTCTGTCCTTCACATACTGTCGCTCTGTCTGTCAAGCTCTCAGTGTTGCTTTTTTTTATTTTTTTTTTTAATTTTTTCTATTTTATTTTAGCGCACTTACCTACGCTAATGTTTAATAAATTCTCAACTCAAATTGCCATTTGGCTGCCTTTAAGCGATCTCCATTTGTTGCTGTTGTTGTTGTTCGCTTAATGAACGCTCATTACATAAGTACAGTACACACACACACACACATAGAGAAGGGGCGGCATGTAAATATGCATATTTATATTTTAACTACTACCGTTTATTTTTAATATCTCGCGCTGGTTACTCGTAAATGAGCGCACACGTAATTCTAATAATAATTTCGAGCAATTTTTAATTTAGCTAACCCACTTGTGTGTCCCGTTCTTCTTCTTAAATATTGTAGCTCTTGCTCCCACTAAGGCAACTATGCGAAAGACAGAGAGAGAGAGAGAGAGAGAGGCATAGGCATATTACTCATACGCAGCATGAGCCAACGTCATATAAATGCCGCTGCTGCGATTTTGATTTTGATTCCAATTTTAATTTGAATTGCGTTTCGTGTAACCGTTGCCCCATACCCGCTTCACCGCTTCACCGATTCCCGATACCCGGTAACGATAATCATTCGCATTGCTTTTGGACTTGGCCCGCCCACTGCGTCACTTAACCCACTTGAATGGGGAGCGGCAAGTGGCGCTGCATTTAATAAACAAAAGTCGGCTACTCGCGCAACATACACACACTCACAGTCAGACTCACATACACACACACACACAAACACACACATGCACGACTAGCACTCAAACTCGAGAATAGAAGACAAACATTTCAAGCAACTGTTGGCGCGTGATGGGGGCATTGGGTCAGCATAGAAAGAAATCTCGTGACTGACAGCAACGTGGGCGCATCGAAGTCGACTCAAGTGACTGATGAAATTGTTCATAAACATTTACAAACCTCTAATAACATTACGTATACGCGGGGATATAAGAAATGTAAGATTTATGCTGATTGTCCAAAAAAAAAAAAGATTCTTTTTGGCTGCTCTTATTATTTGTTGTACAAAACTCAAATCCAACAATTTAATAACATATTGAACTTTTCTTTTTCTTTCAAATGTATCAGTGTGGTTCATTTTAAAAAAAGACTCGTCATTTATGTGGTATTTTTGGTTTTCATTTTTATTTATGTTGTTTCAATTCTATGTACAATAAATGCTGTTCCAATTAAAAGCACATGAAACGCATGTGCAGTCAAAGATGTTAAACTGGAATTTCGATGGAAAATACAACATTTTCTTTCTGTTAGAAAAAACAGAAAATTTCAATATACATTTCAAATTTTTTTACCCGATGCTCAAATTTAAGTTCATAAAAGGCTTTTCGTATTTTCAGTATATTGAATGGCGATGAGTACTGTTATTTGATTTGATTTTATTTGTTTTGTTTTGTTGTTGGGGTTTTGCCTGAATGACAAATTTTTGTGTGAGATGCATTTTTATTAAAAGCCCAAGAGGCCACTAAAATCCATGCACACAAAAACAAGCGCACACATATGCACATATGTATGTGCATATGTATGTATGTATGTATGTGTATACAGCAACTGGCACACACATATTTGGGTGTGATTTGCATTGGGGCGCATGGCAAAATTTCGTTCGTTTGGCAGCGTCAACGGCAATTGAGGCGGCAAACTTAATGCGCGCAACGAACGTATTTCATTTGGTTTGCAATTCTATTTTTTTTGTTTTTTTTTGTTCTCCCCCTCTACTTTGGTGTCACGCTGCGTATGAATAATATGTACGTTACGTATACGCCAGCGTCGCATCGCTGCATGTGGCAACTGGGGCTAAAACTGGGCACAGGAGACGCTGAGTGGGGAACGGGGAGTGGGTGCGGTCGCTTCAGCTTGTGATTGAATTTTGCCAACGACATTGCTTTGGTCAGCCCAGCATGCCCAAAAGCCCAACATCAGTTCACACCCTCGCTGAGATTTAGTCTTCTTTGCATTAGGACTGACCGAATTTCGTGCTGGGTTTTTCTTATGGTATGTGCCCGCTTCTTTTTCTTTTTCATTTTCTTCTTCTACTTCTTCTTCTTCTGCTAATTCTTATTCATCTTTGCATTTTCTGCAACAGGAAATAGGAAATGTTTTTCATATTTAAATTAGCTGCGCTGTCGTCGCAAGCACCTTGTTGTTGTTTGTATGCCCCTGATTTCACATCTTTGGCAGCATTCATTCAACAGCTGCCCCTCAGTCCCCTCCTTACAGCCCTTCTGTGCACTTTCGTGCGGTTTTGCGCCTTTAATTGCGACGACGACAACGACAAATGATGACTGGGATAAAAATTCAGTGAATTGAGTGACACGCTGAGCGTCATGTGAGCTGCTTTCCCCACAAATGAAAGCAACGTGACGTGACTCACGTATGTATGCTGCACACTCATGGGTTCGCAAATTGCACAGTTCCTTATAATAATCAAAAATTTCAACTATTTACCAAACTATTACAAAAATAATTTATATTAAGCGAACTCTTCATAGCGAGTCAATGGAAAAATCTTAATTTATCGATAAGATTACTAAATATTGTGATGCTTATTTTAAAATCTTAAGTTGATAGTAGATATAATAAGGTAATGCATAATAATTTCTAGCAAAATATTACATGATAAATTCTTTTATTGGTTTTTCACATGAAATCCGAATATTGTAGGTTTTCTCAACTTTAAATGTTGTACTAAAAAACAAGACAAACCTTGACCGAAATGACTTCGGAATTGAAAATCGGACCACTTTTGACAAAGTTATGGCAGTTTGAAGTTTGGAAAGGGCATTTCAAGGGATTTGGGAACTTTGTCGAAATTGAGTGTAAAATGTTGATTTTTGGTTTTATCACTGTAACCGTGTATTTACCGAAACTTTGTAGTTGCATGCTCAAATTGGAACAGCAAACAACATGTCAATGTTGCCAGTGGAATGACATAACTTACTAGTAAGATAATCGGAAGTTTCCGAGTGTTTGATACTCTGTTTCAAACAGTAAGAGATGGCAATAATTATCGAATTTTCGATTTTACAGACGGACGAATCAATAGGCTCTATCCTTTGAAAACAAGAGTATAAAATATTTTGTGCAATTTCGCTATTTTCAAACATACAAATTAAGTATGCTGTACAACGTGCCTCAAACCAATTTACGAACTAATTGAACTTACTAATGAAATGTCAAAGAAAAGCGCAATAATAAAATATAATAAATTAGTAATGAAAAAAGTTGATATGTGTATATTTAGAAAACGAGTATGCATACTATAAAATAGCGTCATATTATTACTATTTCTATAAATATTATTTCAAATATTATAGAAAATTGCGCATTTATCTATTTATACAGTGGTGTGAAAGCGACGATTGCAAAGGTGAAAATAATAAGATATTGGATGGGTTTTCGGTAAGAAAAGCATGCAAATCAATTGGGAATATAAGCAAAAATAAAAGCATACAAGCAACAACAAAATGCAACAAGAACAACAACAACAAAAGCAAGACAAGCATCAAATGTAGATTTGTCAGTTAGTGTAGAGCAAGCAAGCAGGCAAGCAGGCATAAGACAGAGATAGTTGCACATGACAAGGAGAGATAGAGAGATAGATAAAGAGAGAGGGAGAGAGAGAGAGAAAGAAAGAGAGGGGGAAAGAGAGAACTGGGCATACGTACGATCTGTCAATGAGTATAGAGGCCTCCTGGTCTTTAAACCTGCAAAGGGTTACAATAATAAACACCGATAATACAAATAACAGTCATAAGTAGATAGGTTAAATAGTAGATGGAGGTAAAAAAACAAGTATAAAGACACAAGTATCGATTATCAAGTATCGAGTTGCAACAAACAACAATTAACATAAAAACATATAAGGAGAAAATTAAAATCAACAATTTTTTTTTTTTTTTGTTTAATTTTTTGTTTTTCATTTTGTTTGTGTTTTGCACAAATAATTGACGCTTATTTTATTGTTTGGCTGAATGCAAATAAAAAGTCAACGAATATGCGTGTGTATGTGTGTTTGAGTGTGCGTGTGTGACTGTGTGTGTGTGACGCCCTGAGGTATGCAACATGAAGCAAATGGGACTCGAGCTGCGTAATTGAGACATCACGTGCGACTGTTAAGTGGTGTGTGTGTGTGTGTTTGTGTGTGTGTGTGCATGAGTGGAAATGGCTGAAAGGCTTGTTGCATAAGCTTTGGGTTGTTCGTTGCTGCTGCTGCTGCTGACGCAGACAATACGACGGCAATGACCCCTCGCCAATTGATAGATAAGCAACTCGATTCTCGGGGCTATGTGATGACGTCATTGTGTTGCGCACGTCACAGCTGCAACAACAGCAAGAACAACAACAACAGCAGAAAGAAAGTCGAAGTTTAAGTGTTGACATTTAAAAACACCAAACACACACACACACACACATACACACATATATATACACACATATACACATGGCTGCATTGTCTCTCGACTTGCATTTTAAACTTTTCGCAAATGCCAACAGCATACACACACATACACACACACATATATATACGTACAAGCCGCCCACTAGCCACGCCCAGGCTGTCGGCAAGTTGTGTACTTTGGCTTTCAAATTGTTGCCGAGACGCCACACAGCGTGCCCTGCAGCAAGTATGTAACTCGCAAGTAGCAAGTTGCAATGTAAAACGTATAAATTTCAATGTCATTTGCATGTGTTCTGTTTGTCTGTCCTATGTGTGTGTGTGTGTGTGTGTGTGTGTGTGTGTGTGTATGTGTACGTGTGTGCTTGTGATGTTGTGGTATTTTCTGCATGTCCAACAATTGACCTGACTACACTTACCCTCTGCCCTCAACCCTCAACCCTCAACCCTTGGCAGCAACACCTGACACAATTAACGCCTGAACTGCTTTGAGCATTGGGTTTTCGGTTTTGAATTCGTCCTTTGCATTTGACCACATCTGTGTATGGATCCTGCCCGACAGCAGCTGCCCAATAATTATCGAACTTTGCGCTTGCCAATGCTGCTGCCACAACTACAACTCGAGCTAATTACGCTAATTGATACGAAAATTGAGCTCAAAGTGTTTGTGGTTAATTTTTAACTGTTTTATACGATTTATCAGACTGTCCATTAAGTGTAAGGTATGCCACACACTTAATCAACGACTACAGATCTGAAAGCGAACAGGCATTTCACGGATTGTCCTTAAAGAGTATTCAGCACAATTTTGAGTAATTTTTTGAAATCGATTTAAAATCTCAATCGAACGAGAATTCGAATTGCGTTTAAGAAATGTGAGATTGCAAAATGTATCTTTTGAATGAGTCATACTATCAGCTTACTATTTAAATATGTGTAGTATTGTAATGATACTTTTTGACTGTCAAAACATATTTAGTTGTACTCACTATTCGATTAGTGTAAGCTCACAAGTTGGGAGTTTTTAAGTAATGGGTTATTGTGCTAAACACATTCCATTGCTATATTTATTAATCAATTTATCTGGCGCATTCATAGACGTCACTATTAAAATAATAAATTGAGTTGTTGTTTGTTTGTTTGTTGCTTTGGCCTTGACATTTGCCAGCCGCAGTCAGTCAGCTAATTATTTGTTATTAGTGTTGAAATCTTTATGAAATTTTCACTCAACTCGCTTGTTGGTTGTCATGACAGCTAAGCTGGGGCCAGTCACTGCCAGACAATAAAGCTGTGTGTCTGTGTGTGTGTGTGTGTGTGTGTGCTTGCAATTGACAGGCTCATCAACAACATTGTTCGAAAATGGCAGACTGGCAGACGAGGGAACTGCGATATGTCTCACCGAAAAATATTCAAGTTGATTGAAAGCAAACGCAGCGAACGGACCCCGGAATACACTTGGAAGAGGGCTGACGGCTGCGGCTGTGGATTAGGGGTTGGGAGGGGGCTGCAGCGTAACTAGAGGCCTGCCAAAAACTTTAAAGCAGACCCAAAAGTTTTTTGGCCTGGCCCAGTCAGGCCAACAACATACAACACACACAAAAAAAAAAAAAGAAAAAAAAAAATATTCGAACAACAACAAAATCAAGCGAAATAAATGCAAATTGCGTTGATGTTGTTGCTGTCGCTGCCAAATGGCCGTAAAGGGAGCCAAAAAAAAAATGGCAAAAATACCGAAAATATTTATTTCAACTATGTATAATTAAATCGCTTTTATGTTCTAGCAGGCATTGCCTGGGGCCACTGCACTTGGGGGCACATCTAACTTTAGCCAGCGATTTGTGACACAAGGACACTTTTGCTTTGAGTCCAAAACAAATTTGTTGTTGTATGTCTCTTGGCCTCTTTGCGAATGTAGACGAAACTAGATTATCTAATATTTATGACACACATTTTAGCTAAGCATTTCACTGCATAACTGAAACTCATAGGCTTGAATACTTTACGTAGAAATTTCGCTTGATTTTTGCAGTTAACTGCACAACTGGGTTGCGGTCTCGCACAGGGTATAGGGGGATTGCTAAGGGGGGGTGTTTATGTCTTAGCTGAAAGCCATGGTCATCAGTGATATTTATAAGCTATCAGACTTTGGCCTATTGCAGTCTACATATAACATCATCATTTGGTGTCGTTTTAAATTAGCATTTTATTTCAAATTTTAATTTTTTTTTTAGCCATTCTAGAACGCCATTTTGGATGCTACTTTTAGCTGCTTATGGAAATGTTATTATTAACATGGACAACTTGTTTCCATCTTAGGCTGAGAGAAGAGAACAGAAATTCTAGATTTACATGTCAAATCAGAAGAGAATTCTGAATTAATACATGATTTTCATTATTGATGCCAATACACAAAAATCAAAAAAAAAACACAATTAATTTGGCAAATTTTAGGCCCATTTCTTTATACTAACTGTAAAGTGTATTGAAATGTCGGTGTCTAAAGTGTGGTGTTTTTTTTTTGTTTGGTTTTTTTTTTTGCTGCCTTTTGCCTTGACTGTGGATAAGTATGTTTGTAGTACATACTTGATGGGCGGCAGTCGGTTGTTGTTTTAATTTGGGGGGTTTTTAAGTGTTTTGCGGTCCAAATATTTTTGCAATTTTTCATCTGCGATTTGCGCGATATTTTAGCGTTTTGGCCTTTGAGCGATGCGAGCGTAAAGCGACGCGGAGGCGTCAGACGACTGCCAAAAGTCGTGTAAAAATAGCTGTAAAATGCTTCCCGGCTCAAGGTTGCACTCGCCGCTGACCATATGCCCCATCCCCAATTCCAATATGGTGTGAGTATTTTCTACCTGATGCTTTGATATTGCTGTTTCAATTGTTATTAGTCTTGTTGTGGCTATTGTTTTTGTTGTTGTGGTTGTTGTTGTTGTTGTTGCTGCTGCGTGTAATTATTTTGTGTTATTGTTGTTGTTATGCATTTATGATTTGGCATTGCAACTGAAACGTTGCACAAAACAAGGCTGCCAAAAAAAAAAAAAAAAAAAAAAAAACAGATAAAAATGCATTTCCTGTTTCCAGTTGCATAACTTTATGTTGTTGTTGTTTCTGTTATTTGTGTCTATGTTTGTGGTCAGGTCGAAAGGTGTAGCGAGTGTAAAGGAAGCTTGCAGCTTTGCCTGACTAATTGAAGTCCCAGTCTAAATGTTGTTTGCCCCGACTTTGCAGAGTCGCAAAAAGTTGAAAATATCACGTTAGTCGACGCTGGTGCAACAATGGTCAAAGCCCGGATAGTTCACGGGCCACAGAGCCGAGCAGCTGACGCCGAGCACAGAGACTCAACTCCGGAACTCTGGTTGCCGGGAATTTCTGCTAAAAAGAGGGGGGGGCATCCAAATGTGGCAAAATGCTTTCTATGAATTCTAGAAATGCCATCAACGGGGCGGCATCAAATGATGATGTTGCCAACTCTGCTCTAGAGAGAGGCGTCGCTGCAATTCTATTGAAATGTGGCAAAGTGCCTGAAATACCAGAAATGATGCTACACACACGTACACAAACACACCAACACACACACACATACATTAATATATATGTATGTGAACACGTAGCTTAGGTGTGGCATTTGCGAATAGTGGCAGCATTTTGAAAAACAAGCACAGAGAGGCAACAAGCACACACACACATACACACACACACACACACAGAGGCAGACAATAGCAACAGATGCTGGAAAATTAGTAACAGATTTACAGAGTAATACAGACATATACGAGACAGTTGGCAGTGGCAAATGTTGAAAAGCCAGCAGCAGAACACGTTTAAGGCAGCTGACCAAAAGAAAATTGTACATTTAAGAGCATAGTAAAAGTGATAGTAGTGGTAGTAGTAGAAGTAGGGGAAGGTAAGGTGATTAAGTAGAAATATGTATAGCAGGGCTGCAGAAGTAGCACAGGCAACAGTAAAAGTAGTAGAACGAGAAGAGAACTTTCTTTTAAAGTTGAAGTACTCATAGAACATTTAGTGGAAATAGTACGAGGAATAGAAGTAGAGAAGTAGAAGTAAAGGAAAATGTAAAAGAAGAGAAAGTAGTAGTAGAAGTAGTAGTAAAAGTAGTAGTAGTAGTAGGTGTAGTAATATAAGTAGTAGTAAAAGTTGTAGTAGTTGAAGAAGTAGCAGTATAAGTAGTAGTACCAGTAGATGTATTGTAGTAATAGAAGTAGTAGCAAAAGATGTAGTAGTAGTAGAAGTAGTCGTATAAGAAGTAGTAGGTGAAGTACTAGTAGAAGTAGTAGTAGAAGTACTAATAGAAATAGTACTATGAGTAGTAGTAGTAGTAGTCAAAGTACTAGTAGAAGTAGTTGTATAACTAAGTAATAGTATTAGTAGTGGTAGTAGTAGTACTATTAGTAGTAGTAGTAGTAGAAGAACTAGTAGAAGTAGTAGTATAAGTAGCAGTACTAGGAGTAGTACAAGAACTAGTAGAAGCAGTAGTATAACGTATATTAGGAGTAGTATAAGTAGTGCTAGTAGTCTTTATGGTAAAAATAGTAAAAGTAGTGGTAGTAGTTGTGAAAATAGTAGGAGTAGTAGTCAAAATAGTAGTTAAAGGAGAAGTTTAAAATACAGTCGTCAGCAAATCTAGCGATCAGTGTAATCCAACCAAGTTTAAGTATTCCCAGTAGTCCAATTGAGTTTAGTATTTGTAATAGTAGTATAATTGTTTAAGAGAGCTTAGTAGTAGAATTAGCTGTCAATAGAGCTTAGTAGTAGCAAAAGCTGCCAGAGGTCTTCATTTGTAAACTTTAAGAGCTGCTTATGCTTTAGAATCGCGGATGATTAATGTGTAACGAAAGTATCTGAGTTTTGGATATGATGAGAGCAATTGCAAATACTCTTATACTCATTATGGATGTTTGGTATATGTTAAATGAAAATGTCTTAAATGGTTATTCGATGTTGAATAGTTTCGAATGGATTGTATTCAATTAAAAGCAAATATTATTAAAGCATGAAAATCAAATATACATATGTGTAGATAAATTGAAATGAATGCAACCAATATCCGAGATCAATCGACAATTGAGTATAAGTCAAAACCAATAAATATATATATATATATATATGTATGTATTATATAATAATAAGTAGTAGTAGAGTGGCGGCACTTACCTTTCGCTAGCAATGCTTGAGTTCCTGGACATTGACTTTGGTGACATCTCAAAGTCCGAATCGGAACGATATAGAAAGGATTCTCGACGTTGCGGTAAATTCTGTAGAACCAAACCAGCGCTGGGTGAACCGCCCTCAAGCGGTGATCGGGCGCCCTGGCCATTTTCTACATCGAAGCTGCAAATGAATAAAGTACAATACATTGATTAGCTAAACAGTTTTGATTACGCCGCTTTCAGTTGTGTCTGCTCAGCTTTTAAGTTATTTAGCTAGTTCCTTATATATATATGTATCAGTGTGTGTGGGTGATATAATTGAAAGTCGACGCTTTTAGGCCAAACTTGAGTCATGTTATAAATGGCTGACGGCCAAGTTGACTTGACACAGCACACGCCATGAAAAGTTTGCAGTGCCGCCGATGGGAGACTGCCAGAAATAGAGTGGTTTTGGGAGCAGCAGTTGAGTAGTTGGCTGGCGGGGTGGGCGGGGTGGTCTAGGAGTGAATGTGCCGAGTGTAGATACAACAGCGACGACGACGACCTACAGGAAACGGAAGCGCGCGCCTAACAAGGCGCTTTTAAAGTTTTTCAATTCGTTAGACATTTGCGCCCCTTTCGTGCAAACTTGCTTTTGTCTGCGGCGTCATCGGTTGCTTATGAGCAACTTTTTCGCCAACTCGTCTCTAAAAACAAAAACCAAACCAGCCAAACTCCGCTGCCTCAGAGCCGCCGCGTACCAAATGTAGCCAAGTTTATTGCGAACTTGCTGAAAGTTGACTTCACTACCGTGCCCACATTCCCCTAGGGGCGGTCGGCATCGTCGTGTGTTGAAGTCGCGCCAAACTTGCGTGCCACCGATCAAGTTGCAGAGGTTTTCTAAGAATCCGGTGGCTAAGCAAGCCTAACGGTGGCAGTCAAACAAGTTGGCCACTTAAACTATTTGGGAATTCTAAAAGAAAGAAAAAGTATATTTCAAGAAACATGTTTGCACGTCATGTTATCTGATTTGTACATATTATAGGGGTGCAGTTTGTAAACGGCTGATAATTGATACATCAAAGTTTATGGTGTAAAGAGTAATGAAAAACAAATTGATTGTTGCATTAATAATGAGAGCTAAAAACTTTGATGGCATTTGCTCTGTGTGCAATGCAGCTGTGGCAGTCAGGCAACAGCTGCCGCAGCCCAAGACAACAGCCAGAGAGACAGAGAGAGTAAGAGAGAGAAGGAGAGACAAAGAGTAGCAGTGACAGGCATCAATCTAAGCGCGTTGTCATAATTAAAGCAAATACTTTCAGAAGTGAAAAGCAGATGCCGTCCGGCAAGTTGTTGGCCGCACACTTTCTGTTTCCTCGAGAACTTGCTACTTTGGCGTTGGCATTGTGAACGCCGGGGCATTCGGTATGTATAGGAACAGCTGGTGTTGCCCATTGCCACCAGCAAGTAGCAAGCAGCAGGCAGCGCCCAACAGTAGTTACCACCCAGCAGCGACTTGAAGGCCGCGCTTTTGGCAGCGAAAGTCGTAAAGAAAAATGATGTTTTAAGTAAAATTTATATCGGGGTCATTAAGTAAACTTGGCACAAAGTTGACGCTGGCCTCTTGTTGCTGTTGCTGTTGTTGCTGTTCCTCCTCCACGTCTTCTTTATGCCGTTCATTGTTGTTGTGCGCAACAATGTCGCCATTTACCATGGCATACTCTGTAGCACTTTTTGAAGTTATGTGCCACAGTTTTCTGTTTTCTGTTTTCGGTTTTCTGATTCAGTTTTGAGCTTATAGCTTTTGGCTGGTTGGATAGGCGAAGGTCTTTTGTCAGTTGCGTTTGCAGCTGGATTTCTGTTTTTTGTTTTTTGTGTTTTTTGCTCAAAGGCAGCTCGGCGCAAAGCTCATTTCATTCAACATTCTTGCCACAAAATGTTGCCAGCGAATTGAATAATTTGTATATATTTACAGCAGCCACATTTGCAATTGTTGCTGCACTCGCTGCCATGCCTGTGTGCGTGTGTGTGTGTGTGTGTTTGGCTGTCTGTGGCAGAAAGTTTGCATTATCTTGTGTGGGTTATTCAATCAGTCAGTTCGTCAGTCATTCATTCAATCGTGCATACAATCAACTTCACATCCAGCTACTTCCTTCTTAACAAACTAATTAAGTTGCTCGTTTCGTAGCTTGCCTCTGGCAGCAGTTGAATCTATGCCACACACACACATACACACACAACATAATCACAGCACACACACATACCAATACAATCATACAGAGTCTGTGACACACTCATCACAATCAGCATCGGCCGTTCATTTATTTGCACATATAATTAGGCACATGAGGAGCGACAGCCGTGGGGCACATTTCCTGACTGCCACACAACAATGCCACCTCTCCCTCTTCCTCTTCCTCCCACTTTCACTAGTTTACTATAATTCTGTTCATCTTTGTCTCTGTCGCTCTTTAGGTGTTGCCATTAAGCGGCTGCTCTGCCACCGCTGTCGGCCTTAAGGGGGCAAGTGATTTGGCAGCGCCTGCAAGTATGCAACACGCATAATCGCGCTGATGAGCCATGCCCCACACCACCAGCCAACACTTCAATACAAAATGTATGCTTTTTACTTTAAAGCTCAGCTTGAACAATTTGCCCTTTGCTTTGTTTCAGTCTCTCCATTGTAATTTCGTGTAATTCATTAAGTTGCTGATTTATGCGAAACAAATGTTGCTCAATTTATGGGAGTATGCAACACAGTATGCAACACAGCATGCTACTTGCTAATGCACTGGCTCAAAGGCTAATGAATGGTTATAGAAGTGACCTTGGCCAGACTATCTGCCAACATCAGCCGCAGCAGCCGCAGCAGCAGCAACTGCACTTGCAACTGAATGTGAACCCAAAAACCAATCCAACGACACATGCAGCACTTGTGTGGCAGCTGCTTTTGAGGCAACACAACACATACATACATACAAAAATGTAAAAAAAAAAAAAAAAAAACAACTATCACAAGGCCATTAACAAAAGCCTGAGACTGACTGCAGCAGCACGAGCTGTGTGGCGTGCGGTTGCTGGCGAGGGAGGCTGGGCTTGGGGGTGGGTTGGGGATGCTGTCTCCAAAAGATATTCGGGCTGCTGGAGGCGTTTGCTGCCATTGCCATTGCATCAGGCAGGCTGGCAGGCTGGCTGTGTGAAAACCAAATTAAAAGTGCGAGCGAGCAGATTGCGATATGAAATGAGCACAGATACACCATACAACACAGCATAGCATCAGTCGTGCCACGCACACACACACCAGCACCCCCACCCCCCACTTCGCCACACAGCTCAGCTCACTGTTAGCCGCCCATTTAGCCGCCTTGCAGCTACCTTGGCTGTTGATGTTTTTTTTTTAAAAAAAAGGCAAAATGCTGATGGGCTTGACAGGGAGCGCAAGCGGAGGGGAGGTGAACTGCTGCTGCTGCTGCTGATGCATGTTGCATAATTTGGCAGTGTGGAAAACAGCAGCGAGAGCAAAATGCAGCAGCAGCAGCAGCAGCGATCCATCCGAGCACCCGATGATTTTCATTTCATTGCGTCGCGCATTTGATTAACCGTCGCAGCAGCTGTCGACTGGCGGCCCCCAAAAACAAATTGAGCATACAGCCTTTTGGCAACATATCCAAACGGGACGTTGACTCACCTGATCAACGAGCATATTGAACCGATCAAGCCATTTGTCTAATAAGCGCGTGCTTAGGCATGCAATTGATAAATCTTGTAGATAACTGCTTAAAATTATACAAAATTTGACACGATTTCGACAGTTAGTCAACAGTTAAGTAATCATAATCATAAATCATAATCATAAAACATCAACTCAACCAACAGCTTATTTAAGTATCTACGTTTTCAGGCAAGCTTTTAGTCAATCTTTCAAATTTCTCAGAATTCAGCAACTCCGTAAAATACAATTTTTTAGTTACTAAATATTTCCAAGAATAATTCAGAATATTTTTTCCCTCCAAAGTAAAGTGGTGAAGTAAATAAAAATAAAATAAAAAACCCGATTTGTAATCCCTGCAAAATGCGAGATTTTTTTAGATTACATCAGCTTGCAGCTATGAGCATTTAACAACACAGAAGCCAATTATGACAAAAACTTTTGACAGAAAATTTAAAGTTTTCTACAGTGGTTGCAATTTGCAGCTGCCAATTCTGAGAAAGGGTATTTGAGCATGGTGTTGGTGGGGTTTTAGTATTTGTTTCATGCTC
The DNA here is from genome assembly GCA_035045305.1 of Drosophila maculinotata. Classification (NCBI taxonomy): domain Eukaryota; kingdom Metazoa; phylum Arthropoda; class Insecta; order Diptera; family Drosophilidae; genus Drosophila; species Drosophila maculinotata. The sequence goes on along the minus strand of JAWNPD010000679.1, from coordinate 11,801,071 downwards.
TGCTCATTTTTAATTAGTAGCAGACACACACACATACAGACACATTTGACGCACGGTTCGTGGCAGCTGAATTAATGCCAAAGACCCACTCTTTCTATCTACTAATCAGGCACATTCTCAGGCATCTCGTCGCAGCATTCGCATCTTGTTGACTTTTGAGGTCTGCACAAAATATATGTGGTTGTCTAAAGTCAAAATGTTGATGATTGTTAGCTGCAGCTTGCGGTTGCTTGGACTGCAGCTAATGGCAACGATGCGCCACGCACAGTGGGGCCAAGGCCCGCAAAAAGCGTTGCAAGAACGAAAAATGCGAATAAAAATCAATGCAAGTTAAAATACATTTATTTTTAAATAATATTAATTGTTTGAGATTTACTGTATTTTGGTTATTTTATGTTAGATTTATTATTATTATTGAAAAAGCGTTAAAATTCGAGTTTTGTCCAACTGCTAAATTCAACATTTACAAACTCAAGTATAAGCCATTTGAACGTTGACAATCGAAAGTAATGAATTTTGCTCCACTGTGCACAGGTTGCCACGTTGTAACGTTGCCCCGCACTACACTTGCCACATGCTTGTCATGACAACCCTGTTTGAAACAGGCAAACAATGTGAATGTTGTCAATGATGTTTAACTCCCATTTCGATGGGATAGTTGCAAGCAGCACAGCAGCAGTCAACAATTGAAAACTACACGTTGCCCCGAAATATATATATATACATATATACATATATACTACACACATTTACTTATAATATACACAACAGTTGGCCAAGTTGGAAAAGTTCGTGCCAGATGAAGCCACAAACCAAATATGGCGTTGCGGCTTCAGCTGCCTCAACGTTGCTCTGCGAGGATGTGCGCAATTTTACCACACGTCGTCGCAATCTGCTGTATTTGATGCACCGTTATTTGCTGGAGAATGGCTATTATAGCAGCGCGGAGGCGCTCAAGGGCGAGGGTCGCCTGTCTGAGGAATACGAGCTGTGCGACAATGTCGACCTGGATGCCATCTATTTGGAGTATGCCAGCTTCTTTAACATGAAGTTTGGCAAATATCCGCGTATACTCAAGAAAGTGGGACCCAAACTCAAGCTGGAGATCAATACGACAGCGAAGGCGGCAAAGAATGCGACACATGCACAGGAGCAGTCACTGCCACAGTCACACTCACACTCACAGTCACACTCACAGTCACAATCACAGTTGCAATCACAGTCACACTCACAGTTGCAGTCACAGCAGGCTAGCTGGCATGCGGGCATTGGTGCTGCCACAGCGGCGGCAGCTGCCAGTTTGACAGGCGACGCACAGCAGCAGCCAGGACAACTGCAGGCGAACCGTTTGCCGTTGCATGTCAAGAAAATGGAGACGGCCGAGCTGGCGACAGAGCCGCGTCTGGGTGCACTCAGCGAAATTGAGCATGGACATGCGGGCGATGATGCGCTCTTTGCCACACTGGAGTGGCAGACGCTGGCGGAGCTGGTCAAGACGAGCATATTGTGCGAGGACGTTCGTCTGCGCTGGACGGACATCTGTGGCAATCAGAGCGCCATTGAGCTGGTCAAGGAGGCGGTGATAACGCCCATCGAGTATCCGCAGCTGTTTGCCAATGGCCTGAAGCCGTGGCGCTCGCTGCTGCTGCACGGTCCGCCCGGCAGTGGCAAGACCTTTCTGGCCAAAGCACTGTACGCGGAGACGCGTGGCAAGGTCACGTTTTTCAACATCACCGCCAGCATTATGGTGTCCAAGTGGCGCGGCGAATCGGAAAAAATACTCCGTGTCCTGTTTCACATGGCGGCGCGACGGGCGCCCTCCGTGATCTTCTTCGATGAGATTGAGAGTCTCACCTCGAAGCGGGATCGGTCCACGGATCACGAGTCCTCGAAGCGCTTCAAGAACGAGCTACTCCAGCTGCTCGACGGCATGGAGCATACGCTTAGCGGCGTCTTTGTGCTGGCCAGCACAAATCTACCCTGGGACATCGATGAGGCGTTCCTCCGTCGCTTCGAGAAGAAGCTGCTCGTCCAGCTGCCCAGCGCCGCCGATCGCTCCAGTCTCATCCAGCGCCTGCTCGTCTCGACGGTCAGCCTAAACGGGCGACTGCTCGAGGTGCTGGTGCAGCTCTCCGATCATTTTACCGGCGACGAGATTCGTCTCGCCTGCAAGGAGATCAGCATGCAGCGCATGCGCTGTGCCACACGTGGCGGCAAGGAGGCAAAGGAATCGCAGGCCGCTCAGGAGGCGGCCTTGCAGCGGGCCTTTAAGCAGATCCGACCACTGGGCATGAAGCTGCTGGCCAAACACGAGCAGTGGCATCAAGAGAACGGATCATAGGTGCATTCGTTCGAATCAAATTACGAGTAGAACTTATATTCATTTATATTGTAGAACACTTTAATAAACACAATTGCACTAAGGGGGGAGGGGTGAGGTAAAATACGAATTTCGTCTATATATTGGAGACTGTAAGAATTGGTTTCAGAAAAGTTGTTTTTCAAAAGAAAAAGCTCGATGTCAATAGACGTGAATTGATTAAAAATAGATGAAAGAAAATCGATACTTTCGATAGTCGATGGTCAGTCATTTCAATCGGATTTATAAAAGGGTTGTATCGGTTCTAACTGTAGTATCTAAAAACGATTTGCAGATTCATGTATATCTTACTTAATTAATCCTTTAGGCGATCTCTTTTCAATTAACTTATTGGAATTTTATAGGTATATCGATAGGTTAATCGACGGGCCTGCATGAGTATTACAATCAACTCCTTGGCTGATGTACATATATGTAAAGACTAAAACCAAACCACATTTTAATTCTCACACCAATGAAAAAGTAAGCACTCGAGAAAGGGAAAAATAGGTAGATAGTGAAAGGAGCACAGAGTGTGGTTACGTAAGCATTACCTTCCCGTGGTGCGACGCCTCGCTCCCGCGATGGTCATCCGGGAGACATAACGGCGAATGCGACCGCTGGAGCGCCGTTGGCTGCTGGCCGCCGGCAAAGAGCCGGCAACCGAGCCGGCAGCCGAACCGGCCGCCGAGCCGCCCGCCGAGCGAACACTGTATTCGGTGGTTGTTGAGCTGCGCCGATCGCTGCCGACCAACACGTCGGAGCAGAGGGACGAGGACATTATGGAGGCAGCCGAGCGTCGCTTGGCGCCGGTGAAGGTGCCGCCGCCACTAGAGGATGTGGTTGTCGCTGAGCTGTCGGAGCGGGAGAAGAGCGAGGAGCGTTTGCTGCGACTGTTCGATGTGCCGGTGGCATCCTGTATGTTGCTATAGAACTCTTCCGTTTCGCGATCATAGGTGGCATCCTCATCATCATCGTCCAGCGGCGGTCGCTCCTCATCCTCAAACTCCTCCGCTTCGGTGGCCATCGTATCGCTGCGCTGCGTCAGCCCACGTCCCCCATTCGATGAGGTGGAGCCCGCCTGCAGCTGAAAATACTCCTGCTGGCCATGGCTAAGATCACGCGATCCACGGGATCGGCTGCTGCTGCTGCCCAGCGTGCGATACGGCGCCGTTGTCGTCACCGAGCCCGAGTTGCTTGTCGTGCTCAGCGAGTGTCGCTTCATGGCCGCCGGTCCCGGACTGACCGCTGCCACCGCACGTCCATCGGCGTGGCCCGGCTCCGCCTCCACCCCCGCCTCGCCGTCGCTTTCGCCGCCACCAACGCTGCCGCTGAATGTGACCTCATGGAATTTGGAGGATTTGCGACGAGCACGCGGCAAAGGTTCCGCATGTCCATGTCCGTGTCCATGTCCATTGCCCATTGTGCTGATGGAGGAGCGTGGCCCATTGTTGTTGTTGTGCTGTTGCTGCTGCTGCTGGTGGTGCTGTTGCTGCTGCTCCTCGTCATCGGTGGCGGGGATCAGGGTGAGCGCCAGTGGCGCTCGTCCTGCTGCAGCGGCATAGGCCCGATGGCGGCTCCAGGGAAAGGCGCGTATAAATGCAAAGATTATGAACAGCGTGGCAATCATATTCGTTGATTGTTGTCGGTTTCGATTGATTTGGTTGGGTTTGGGGATTGGTTTGGTTTGCTGGGTGGGTTACATATGCATATCCAGTGGGTTGTCTATTGCTTCTCTCGCATCTCGCTTACCAAATTCGTTGGATTTTCGCGTTTCGTTTCGTTTCACTTCTTTGTTTATTTTCTATGATTTCGTTACGATATTTTAATTATATCATTTTATTCGTGTTTGCTTTTAATATTGCACTTAATAAATGTATTAGCATACAGAGCGCTAGCAAGAGTGAGAGAGAGAGAGAGATAGAGAGTGAGGAACCGGAGGTGTAGCCGACTCACAGATAGATAGATAGAGAGAGAGAGAGAGAGAGAGTGGCAGAGAGACTGCTACAGATAGAGATAGAGACAGTGTGTGGAATTTGGATTTATGTATGTCTATATTTATATATGTATATAATCCTTAACCATATGAAAATTTCCACTTAATACTTAAATGCAATTTTAGCTAGAAGTTTAAGCAGAATTCAATCATGTCGAAATACAATACAACTCTCATTGAAACTAGTATTTATTGAAACTGGCATTTATCTTTTGTGTGCGCTTCATACTTGGTCAAGTGCACTGGCTGATTGACCAGCTGATTGACTGACTGATTGCTTTACTGACTGACTGAGTCGACACTTGAGTGGCTTTTGAGTCCATCGCTTGTCTGCCACGAGATAATGCTCAATTTCGATGGTTAGCATTATGATAATCAATGCACAATTATGGCGCACACTTGCGCAACACAGGATGCACACAGGATTATCAACTGGACGACCTTTTCTACTACTCCTCATCCTGCTCCTCCGCTTTGTTACATAGTGCAGAGGCAGGCGGCAGGCAGCTGAGCGTGCCACATGGGCCATTGGCTGTTATGGAGCTGTTGCATTGTTAGGCGAAGGACCATGTCAAGTATCAGGAAAAATGCATCGTCCATAGAAAAATGTAGTATATGCTATATATAGATATATATATGTATGTATAAGAGAAATGCTTACGACTTATATAAGCAGAGACTGTTAAATTGAGCTGCTTAGTGGAGCCTCGTGCCGACATTTTGAAGTTCAATTATAATTGAAATGATTTAACAATGAGACGCAACAGCTACAAGGACAACGACAACGACAACAGGATTATGGGCAACAACAGCTGCAGTTGCAGCTGCGATCCGACATCGACATCGACATCAATAAAGGCCAGCAATTACGTCGTGGGGTTAAGGACAGGCTCATGCAGTCAAGTAGTCCGCCTGCCTTTTGCTCACGTTGTGGGAGACAATTTATTTATGCGGCCCACAGCGATTGCATTGGATATGTTTCAATTAAATTGCAGCTGAGTTGAGCAATTGGTTAGCCATCATTGTCGCATATTACATTTGATTATAGGGGGCTAAATAGTTAATGCCTGCTTTTGGCCATGTGCAACGTGCACACGGCTTATATCTGTCATCGTTGCAACACTCACACACATACAGACACACATGGGCAAGCTAGCAACTAGCAGCTGGCACAAAATTACCACGCACAAGTTTTTAATTTGTTGAAATTGCATTACATCAAAAAGTGCCTGACGAAGCAGCCAGGTGGATGGATGGCAAATTGCTTGGTTGGTCAGGGCAGGGCAGGGTAGGGCAGGCGGGGGTGGTTGGGTTGTTGGTTGGTCGGTTGCAGTGCAATTGAGTGGTGCAAGTGCGCTTATGGTATCTGGACCGAGGAAATTAAAGTGAATTAAAAAGTGCCTGTGTATGTGTGTGTGTGTGAACGAGAGTAAAAGCTACAGCGCAATATTATTAACCACATAAAAAAATTCAATTAATTTATGCTGTTTGTAATTCTTGGACATATTGTGGCAAGTAATGTTAAATAGCTATTATAAATTCATAGGAATCCTTGAATGCAATTCTACGTATTGCAAATTAGTATTCTATTTAAATTTTGAATTATGGCAAATGATAACAAGAAATATAGCATATTTAATGGCATTTGAGCAAAACTTAGTACTGAACAGAAATATGAATGAAATATTACAATTTAAATTAAAAAATATATACGCTTGTTAAAAAAATAATATACAAGAAATTAAATTGAATTTCTACTCAGAAAAAAAATATAAAAAAAATAGGTAAAGAAAAATAAATGACCCTTTGAATTTAAGAAATGAAAGACAGAATATATATAAGAGCTGAGGGAAAAAAACTTTTGCCTCTTTGACATTTCAAGCTTTTGTATCATAATGTGAAATGTTCTCAGACATATTTTGCAATCAACTGAAATAGCTTTAAATTTAAGTAGATTGCGAGTAAAGTAAAGTAAAGAAAGTCTATATAAATGTGAGTAGAATATGTATGTATTTATGTATGGCCAACATATATCGTAATAAGTAACAGAAGCAACACACAGCCACAGGTACAGGCATCTATTTTTCTAGCCAAGTTTCTAGCTTGGGTTTGGGCCCACTCAGCTCTCTCAGCTTTCTCAGCTTTCTCAGCTTTCTCAGCTTTCTTATCTTTCTTGGCTCTTGCGGCTGCTGTGGATTGCGATTGCTTATCGCGCCCGGCAGGCAGCCAGTCAGGCAGTTTGCCAAGCTGGTCCTACTCGTCGGGCTGCTTAAGTGTTGGTAAACAAGCTACAAACTGGCTGGCAAGCCCATGTCGCCACCGTACCCCCCTCCCCCCCTCCAGTCACCCCTTTCCTTCGCTTTTAGGCCGCCTCGGGGGCACTGTTTGCTACTTTTACAGCGACTGCGCTCGACAACCGACGCCTGGCTACATATTTCCTTTCAATTTTCTTATATTTCTTTTTTCTTTTGCTTTTCTTTGGCAACTTATTCCAGTTTTTCTACTCGCACAGCGCGTGAGGGAGACAGCAATAAAATGGCGCAAAGTAAAGCAAAAAAAAATGAAAAGATTTCTTCAAGTTGCAGCATCAGTTAAGCGAGGCAAAAGCAGCAGCCAAGTAAAGCAACAACAGTAGCTGCCGGTAGGTCCCCCCCCACCCCTCCTACACCCACGATACCTCGCAGCCTCCCTTGCAGATTCAGTGCTGCCAATGTTTCGTTGCTGTTGTTGTTGGCGCACTCTCGGGGGCTAAATTTAAGTAGCAACAAATCACTTCATTGTTTGCGTGTTTACATAATATTTATACATTGTATTTGTGCTCTCCCGCTCTGGCCTGGCGTCCTGCTCCAACCACCCCACCCCAGCCACAACTCCACCCGCCTGGCGCCCAGTTCTTCGCGCTGTTCACACGCTGCGCGCCATGTTCATTAATAAAGCGCAACCGACAACTGCCCAAAAAAGTATGCTGCGATATTTTCCCGCTGGCCAGCAACAAACACAAAAAACTGTCAGACAATCAGAAAAAGGACTTCAGACTGCGCGTCGCCAGCCAGCCAAAAAAAAAAAAACAATAACAAAAACAACAACAAAATCTACAAAAAAAAACCCGAGCTGTGCGGAAAAACTGGTCAGGCCAACAAAGAGCTAAATACAAAAGGAAAGCGACAAAAAAAAGAGACAGACAAGCTGCAGTTGTAGTTCTCGACTCGAAATATACCCTGATGCACTTAGTTTTTGGTATAGATTCCCAACCATCACAACAACACGAATATGCACCCAAAAGCCTGGCAGAGTAGAAAAGCGATTTGGATTTTAGGTGTAACTGGCAGCAGTTGTGAAAAGTGTGAGAAAAAAAACTGGATACTAAATAAATATTCGATTTTATATCCTTAGTTATATACATAATAGACAGATTATATGGCTTAATTCGAAAGAAGCGCACAACTTGATTATACCCATTTATAGATATTTTTGCCGTTTACTGAGTATCGAAAACTATCACTTAGTTGCAAGCATTTTTCCAGCAGTTTTTCAAGTCTTGCCTTGGGTGACAAATGTGGCGCGACGCGGCAATTTCAATTATACATATCAAATTAGTGGGAGTAGGGGGTTAAGGCTGCTCGTTGTTGGCTGCCAGACAAACTGAAGTCTGCTGATCTGCTTAGGTGTATGTGTGTGTGTGTGTGTGTTTATATGTATATGTATTGGTAGCTAACGAGCAGCCAAATGACGTCAAACAGGTCGCAGCATTGAGCAACCAGGCCAGGACCTTTTACATCTTTAACAGTGTGTGTGAGTGTTTGTGTGTGTGTGTATATGTGTCTGTATATGTGTGTGTATGTGTGTATCTGCACTTAAAGCCAGCAACAGCAGCAGCAGCAGCAATGGCAGCAACGGCGGCAACATCATCATGATGATCATAATGATGATTGCTGCAATCATTAGAAACATCATGAGGTCGTCATCGTACTGACGTCCTTACCTCATAAATAATGTAGCACAAAATAAGTAAGTATGTGTGTGCAAAATACAAAATTCAAAATGCGAAATACGCTTAATGCAAAAACATGTTTAATACATGGGTAGAAAGGGCAAAGTGATGGTGGGCGGTAGGGGGTTATGTTTGGGGGGTTGGGCAGTAGGGTGTGTGACCAAGTGCATTAATGGCCGAGAGAGCACATTGCATAATGAAAGAGCATATTTCGGTGGTTAAGCGATATTGGTTGGTTGCCCGCTGCGACAACATTGCGTATGCGCAATTTCAGCAATACCGAGAACTCAATGCCCAAACCATTCAATAAGTACATGTACATGTACATATATGCAATTTAAACACACACATACATGTTTATACACATGTTAATGTGTTTATATGTACAAAGTACTTATGTTCTGGCAGCTGCATACCCCGATAAGCAAATTCAATTATCGTTTTGCCAACAACAAACGTTTAACGTATTTATTAATTGATGACTACATTTTGCATATAGAAACTGAACGACGATTCGCGGAAGCGAATTATGCCAGAAAACTAATGGAGTATGAATTATTTAAGCGAGTGTACACTGATTAAATGCAATTTAACGGCAATCTCTAAAACAACTGAACTGAAAATGTTTAACATATGATTTTCATATCTTGCAGTTGTAGTTTCTCATAATTATCTAATTTGCAATTATTTCTGCTGCTGCTTTTAGTTTGAATTATGATTTTAAGAGCAAATTATTAATAATAGCTTAATATCTTGAAATTATTCAAAATGAGAGAAAGTACAACAGAAATGTTTAAATATGTAAAACTAGTTTTAAATCAATTACAGTCAGAAATGTGCTGTTCAGATTGTTTAGTAAACCAGCTACAATTATTTTTGTATTTATATAAAATTTGCAATGGTTTCATAGGAAAATTATATGTTTGCTATAAAATACTTGATAAAAATGAATGTGTGCCAAGGTCAAATAGTAAATGACTCGGAAAAAATGGCTTTGCAAAGCTCAATGGCATATTAAGTAATGTTTGGCCAAAGTCTCTGAAGGGATAATCGTCTCAAATGTGTAAAGCTGTGCTGAGGGCGCGAGAGAGAGAGAGAGAGAGAATGAAATAACGATTGTCGGTTCAATGCAACGATTTTCATATCTTGACAATTGATTTGCACAGCTTTGCGACTGCTTTAGCTGCCAATATGGCCAATGATGCGCCATGGGAATCCCCTTTGAGCCGCACCCACGTTCACCCCGCCACCCCGTTAACAGTTGGGATACAGGCAGCTGCCCATTTTGGTCAGCCGCACATACACATTGCTTACACACTGAACTGACCAGAAGGAGCAGCGCTTTCAGCCTCAGTCAGCTGTAAATGCTACTCTGTTGTCCCCTGTTTTCTGCCTGTTTCTGTCGGTTCCCTTGTGTCTAGCTTTTAGCCAATCGCACTCCCCCCTCCCCCCAACACCCACTCTTTGTCACTCTTATGCGTGCGTGTGTGTGTGTGTGTGTTGGTGTTGGTGTGTTTGTTGGCCCAGCTGCAATTTGAGGCTTTTGTGTTCATGTTTTCGGTCGAGCCTTCAGCAACAATGATAATGCTGATGATGGTGTTGTTGTTGTTGTTGTTGCTGCTGTTGTTGTTGTTGGGCAATGACGATGCCATTTTCAATGAATCTCAATGCAAATGCTGCCCAAATTAGTGTCAAACGTATTGATTCACACACACACGCCCACACGCACACACACACACACACAAAAGCTATAAAAGTTATTGTTGTTGGCGTTGGTGTTAAGAGCGTTGCAATTTGCATATGTGTGTCAACGTTGTTGTTGTCATCCCTTGGCGCCTGTGTGTATGCTATGAATTTGTAGCTAACACACTTAACCCACTTGGCACGCCCACTATGCAACCCACCCATGCACACACGCACACATGCATATATAGAGAGAGACTCTTGCACTTTGCCGCATGCCGCATGCTGCATGCCGCGTAATGCATGTGTTGCATAATACACAAAATGTAATGCACTTTAAAAATGCTTGTCCGAAAATTTCAATTAAATGCAATGACAACATAATTAAGAGGCGGCTGCCGAGAGTGGTAGGCGTGGCGCCGCTTAAGTAAGCGCCATAGTTGTATGTATATATGTGAAGGTGTGTGTGTGTGTGTGCTCCAAAAGTCAATTGATGTCAAGCAGACAAGAGTTGACACCCACATGCAAACATCTTTATGGCTGAGTGTGTGTGTGAGTGTGTTTGTTTGTGTATGTATCTTGGTTCTTGCCATTGACACTTGGCTGTGGCTCAGAACTCGGTTGGCAGCGCGCACAAAAATATAATTTGTTCAAAATCAGCAATTTCGCCAATATTATTGAGCTCAAATTGCACAGATATATGCCTAAAAAGCAGTTATCTTTGGCTAAGATAACCCCATATGTAGATATAAGACATGTATCTTGGAAACTATAAACTTTTCACACACACGGTGATTTTTTGGGGTGATTAAAATTGGCGAATTCTCAGCGAAAGCGTTTTTGTAGAACGCCTCCAGCAGCTGAAAACGGCGGCGAGACATCAAAAGGCGTCACAGTGGCTGCCGCTGCCGCTGCCAAGGTGCTCGCCAGCCACGCCCACTTTGGAGCAGCTGCCAACACGAAATCAAAGCAGAAAATGCAATAAAAATAATATAAAGAAAATAAGATGAAAATGTGGATATCAAAAATGTTTCATTTGATTTTTGGCAGTCAATTGTTTAAAATGCCACTTTCCGGGTAGAACCGTATCCCCATTCCCCTCCCCTCCCCCTGGCTGGCTGCCACTTGCCCCTTTTTTGGCTTTCATCTGTTTTTGAGTTGTAATTTCTTTTGTGACTGCAAATTGAGCGGCAAAATTGAACGGACGCGCGCAAAATGGCGACTGATGACGTCAGAAAAGGGCCAAAGGCAAGTGACAATGCGGCTAAGACGAAGCGGAAGAAGCGGAAGCAGAAGAAGACGAGAAAGCAGCAGCAGCAGCAGCAGCAGCTGAGACAGCAGCAGCAGCAGAGGGACAAACAATAATTTTGTTTTGGGGACGGGGACGGGGACGGGGGGACTGCTCGTCGGATGGCCATAAAAATAGCTTGGCTTGCAACAAATGTCACGTCAGAGACATAGAAAACCCACTCCCCACCCACTGAAACTTGCCAACCCCAGGCCAGAGACAGCAGAGCAGAGCGGAGCGGAGAGGAGCACTTCGAAGTCGAGTCCTTGCCAGAAGCCATTTGACAATTAAATGGCGCGCTTGCCGGGCAAAACAATAAGTGGGTGATGGCTGAGCAATAAGTGGGTGGGGCAGGCATCTTAAAAATGTTGTGCATGGGTATGAGTTGAAGGTAATGACGTCGCTTTTAGCGCGCCAGCCGAGGCAAACTCAATTAAATGTGACAGTGAAAATGGCTGCCTAAAAGTATGCTTTATGCGCGCCAAAGGCAAAGGCAAAAAGCAAGTGGCAAGTGGCAAGTGTGGAGTGGGGAGTGGTGAGTGGAAAATGCCAAAAGAAAATGCTCGTTGCTGTGACAGGAGGCAGGTGCGACAAATACTTGTGCACATACACAAATACATAGAAACGCATTCCGATTATCGAATTCGCACGAAAATCGCTCGAAAAAGGCAACAATTCGCAGAAAAGTTGAACGTGTGGAAATTCTGGAGAAACTGCTGAGGTTTCGTTAGCGGGAATTGGCGACATCGCTGCGCCATCAGCGTTTTCATCTTTATAGCCAGGCAATGGCAGCAGCAGCAACAACAACAACAACGGCAGCAACAGCAGCTGCCAATAAGCAACGATTATGCTTGTAGCAACAATCGACTCTTTGTCTGTCTGACAGTCTGTCTGACTGTATATAAGTATAAATATATATATATATTTGTGTGTGTATTGGGAGGTGTTTGTATGTATGTATGTGTGTGTGTGTGTGTCTTATAATGTGCGCTATTTGCTGACGCTCTTGTTGTCTGTGTGCTAATGTCCTACAAAAATGCATGCGGCACTCAGGAGAGAGCAGCGGCTGCTGTGTCTATTCATGTGTGTGTGTGCGTATGGGTGTGTTTGTGTGTGTGTGTGTGTGTGTGTAAGCACATTGATAGCACTTGTGAGGCGCTATAAACTGCAAGCAGTTACTTTCAAAAAGACTCGAGACGGCAGTTGCGATGCGGCCTCAAATTGCTCATACGTCATGTGTGCCCAGCAGGCACTGCTATGATTATATATCTATATACACACACATACATCTATGTATATGTGTATGTGTGCGTGCGCAAAGCAACTTCAAACTGAGTGGCGTTAGCAGAGGACTAAGTTTGCCAGGCCATTGCACTAAGCCCTTTCAATTTGAAGCTAAGTAGGTTCAAATTGTCAAACTTGCAATGCAGTTGTATAATGCCCAGCCTGACTGAATTGCGTGCGTGTATAGATTGAATACGATTGAGCTGAACTGGCGCATCAGTGACAGATATTAAGTTAACAGTTAAGCTGACAGTCGCAGCAAGCGTAACTGCCACAAATCACATGGGCGAAACTTAAAACTTAAAAGTTTTACTTGCAGCGCAAGCAAAGGAAACTTGTTCTTGAGGAAGTCTTGATATATTGGTAATATTGTATTGTAAATATTGTAGTTAAACTTGTGCCAAAAACTACAAAGTTTTATATATAATATTATAATATGTGTAACTGCACAAGAATTTAAGGGAAACTAAATGAATCGACAATGCATAATTGCCAATTGATTGGCCATAACTTATATGATTTATAGGTAAGCATCTGAAATCGAGAAATTACTCTTAACGATTTGATGACGCACTACTCAATGCAAAAGTGTACTAAAATATGTTGAGGCAAAACAGCTAATTAGTTTCTAATCATTTAATGCACTGCAAATTGTTGGCTGCGAGTTCGTGGAGGGCGTGGCAAGGGCGACGGCGCCAGCAGCAGCCGCAGCAGCAGCAGCAGCAGCGGTGGCAGCTGTGTGTGCATAAATTAAATTAAAATTAAACGATTCAGTGCTTAAATGATGAGCTTTAAATAGCGACAGGCGATAAACCGCGTGCCAGATAATGATGATGATAATGATGATAATAACGACAACGATGATAATGATTATGATAATTACAATTATAATGATTCATGTGGTTAATGAAGGCCGCAACGAGTTGACCGACGAGGCGCCGCCAACGATTTGTGCGATTTTCTTTTACCTATCGGCTTGTGGGCGTGGCTTGTGACTTAAATGTGGATTAGCTTTGCTGACTGTTGCAGTTTACTAAAGACTTGAAATGAACAAATAGAAAGCTAGCTTCATTTCATCTATTGTACATATGCGATAAGTCGATGGATTCAAGGTCGAATATTTTATGTGCTGCCTTGATTTATTCAATTTCATTCAGTTTGTAGCATGAAAAGAATGGATATATGAATGTAGTTCCATAGAGAAATGTGTATACATATATATATATTAATATATTTATATAGATAAACATGAGTACATATACAAATATCCTTTGTGGCCTGCAGCAAAATCGACAATAATTTTCAAACCATTGAAGAGCATAAGGATAATGATGTTATTTGTGCTGCTTGCCGCTTTGCTGTTGCTGTTGTTGTTGTTGTTGTTGTTTGACGATATAAAAATACCGCATAAAAATATTTCTCTCATATGTACTTACAGGAATGTTGCCCAAAATGAAAGTAAATGCGTATAAAAATGGCATTAGAAATACACAAAAGGAGACCAGTCACATTGAAAGGCAGCTGATGGGCCCAGCGGCGGCGTGGTAGGGGCATTTAAGGCGGGGAAGAGGGGGCGCATTCTGGCGAATGTAACAGAAACAGGAAATAAAAATCCACTTTAAGCGTTTTGAATACAAATGCAAATATACACAGACACAAACATGGCGGAAAAGAGATGGCGATAGCGATAGCTAAAGAGCAGAGAGAAAAAGAGAGAGAGAGTCTGACAAGTGAGTGAGTGATGAGCGAAACGGAGACGGAGACAAATGCGGTCACATTGAGGTACATTAATATATACTTGTATTCGCATTTCTGTGAATGGCAAAGGCGCCTGAAAGGGTTTTCTGTATTATTATGATTCTTTTTTTTTTTTTCCTAAATTTTCTTCTTTTTTTCAGCTTGATGCGACTACAAATAAAGATAAGTGCGTGTGCGCGCGTGTGTGTGTGTGTGTGTGTGTGTGGGTGTGTGGGTGTGTGTGTGTGTGTGTTTGTGACGCTGCCAAAAGCTGTCATATAAACTGCAAGCAGCTTGGGCACAAAAGCAGCACAAAGCAGACGCCAGAGGCGCCCAAGCGAGTGAGTGATGGGGGGTGAGGGTGGGTGTGGGGGAAGATGTGTAGAGGGGTATACAGAGCACATAACATGCCACAAATGAAGTGGCAGAACTTGCAGACAAACAACGAGCGTCACATTTGCCAAGTGCTGCAGACACATAGCTATGAAAAAATCATAGCATCGTTTTAGGCGACAAAAGTCGCACAGGTAGCGGCGCAATGTGAAATGTGAAATGTGAATAGAGATGCAGAGATGCAGAGATGCAGAGACAGCGAGACGGTGAGACGGTGAGACAGGGCGAGAGTAAGAGACAGTGACAGAAAGACGGTATAAGTGAGCAGGCTAAGGGCAATAGACGAAGTCAAATTGAAGAAATTGCAAAAGCGGAAGTGCAATAAAGTGTAAGAAACACAACACGGCAACGAAATGCGACGACGGGCACAAAGACAATGCACACAGACAAAAGGATAAGCAAACACACACACACACACACACACACACAACACATGAAAGTAGTCAAAGGAGTTGGATTCGCAGGAAATGTAAGTAGTTCAACTGCAGAGTGGCGGGAAATTCGAAGAAACGGAAAGCAATGCAACGAAACAGAAAATAAAAACTTGCAGCGAAACTGAGATAAACAAAGGGCTGGTCTAAAGTGAAAGCAGCTAAGAGTATCCAATTTAGATACTTGAGATATATTTGTTTTATATTCAAGTGTACGAAGGTGCTTCTAGCCAGGAATTAGAGGATTTTGAAATCGTCCTGTTACTATGATAAGTACTTTATCAAATATAAATAAGATAAATTCTTTAAATTTCTGTAAAATTGAATTTAATATTTAAAGACATTTCGTTTTTAAAATCAATATGAAAATATTTAAAAGTTATCGATAGCATTAAAATGCTATCGAAATCACTATTGATTGCTTGACAACACTTGCATTAAATAATCAGATATCCATTTCAAAACTATATTACACTTTATAAATATCCTGCTATTATTTTAATGAGTTTTGTGCTTAATAATCAAGACTTGAACTGCAGAATCAAGAGAGAAGGAGAGAGAGAGGACAAAGAGAGAGGAGAGAGCAAAAGGCATAGCAATAAGTTGTATGTCTGTGAATCAAATGGCAAGCAAATATAGTATGTACAATCACAGAAGCGCAAAAGTAGAATGAACGGAAACGTTACTAGCACAAGGACCTCAAAAGTATGCAACATTAAGTGTGAGACAACGTCATCAGTTTTCTGTTGTTTCTTTTCACCCACGCTCTCGCTCGCTCGCTCTCTCTCTCTCTCTCTCTCTCTCTCTCTCTCTCTCTCTCTCTCTCTCTCTCTCTCTCTCTCTCTCTCTCTCTGTCTGTCAGCTGTTGTCTCTACTTAGGCTGGCCAGCCGACTGGTCCGTCGGCCTGCCTCTTATGTGCCATTTTGGCACAAGTTTCGTTTGCTTTGTCTGCTTTGTGGCTACACTGCCAAAATGGGTACAACAACAAATTCACAAAACTTGTAGCGCACAAAAGTTGCTTGTTACGTGTTTGCAATTAGAACTCTCAATTGAGAGTAGTTTCAGTTACATTGAAAAGCTTTTACGGTTTTCAACACTAAATAAAAATATACAAATTTGTTATAGATACAAATAAAACCGATTGCTATGCTTCATTTTTTTAAAAAAGGGTATTACATAGTCATAAGCAAAAAGTGAAATATGTATACAGTAGATGTGTGTTTTGTTTTTGTTTTATTATTGTTGCACTCGTCGCGAGAAAAAGTCTCATTAACAAAATGCAGAAAAACAACAAAAACAAAATACACAACAACAGCAACAGCAACACGCAACAAGCAAATGCGACATGAGAAAAGTGAAAAGTGAAAGGCTTTAAATGGAAAAACAACAACAACAATACGAATAAAAGAACTAAAGGATCCTTGAGCCTCTTCAAGTCTGCCTTCTGCTCCTCTCGTTGTTGTTGTTGGCAAACGAAGCAGTGAGAAAAGTGTCGCCCAAAGGCAGCCACCGAAGCGTGTGGAAGAGAAGGATATACATACATATATATATATATATATATAAATGTATATACATGTATATATTTTGGCCACTAATCAAGTTGGCGCCCAGAAATCAACTGCACTCTCAGGTTTCACTCGAATGCAAATCTCGAAAGTTAAATTATGAAAATGTCAGCTACAATGATATGACTACAGGCGGAGAGAACGCAAATGTAGAGAGAGAGAGAGAGAGAGAGAGAAAGAGTGGCTGAGCGAGAAGGGACCGAGAGAAGACACACACTTATACATACATATATAAATGAATAAATGCCAAAACAATTTGCATAAAAAGTATTTGTGCCAAAAAGTTTTACATTTTACTTTTTCGACTGTCGCTGCTGATGTTGTTCTTGTTGTTGCTCCAAAATTTCCATATGAAAAGCGGCGTGTAGGCGTTGCGCCCTGTGTGTGTGTGTGTAGGCGTGGCAGGGCTTTGCGGTTGCCAGCGAGTTTATCAGCTGAAGCGACGCCTAATCAACATCAAGCCAAACGCCATTAGGCGACCGCACAATTTACAGCTGTTTGTCAGCCTTTGCTAAAGGGCTCCTTACATCCCCCCTCCCCCGTTCTCCGCACCCCTTTCTTCCATCAACACTGACATAAAGTTTTCTGCGTGTGTGTGTGTGTAAGCTGCGTTTTGGTTTTATTCTGACTGCCGGTTCAAGTTGAAATTAAATTTTAACATATTTTTGTTTGCATTTCATTTGCGCAACTCATTAAGCCAAAAACAGCGAACAACTCAACTCCACCCCTTCAGCGGCCCCTCGGGGCCTTTTTCTGCTCACAAAAAAAAAAAAAAAAACAAAAACCTACACAAGCAACAAAAATCTTTGAAATAGCAAATGAAATATTGAAAATCGACAAAGTTCGCAAAAATCACCAAAAATAAAATATATATTTCTAATGAATATAAGACAAGTATTTTAAGAATGTTTGCCAAATTCAAAATCTTGCGAAAAAATCAAACTTCTGAGATGAATTTATGTGAAAGAAAAATAAGGTTATTTGGATATGTTAAACTCAGATAATGCTAATCGTTATTTGAAATATATAAATTTTTATAGACAAGTATGCTCATACTGAAGTTATTCAATAGAATCCTAGGCAATCTTTGCGGCTGCGATTCACGAGCCCATCTCTAAGCAGGCAGGCAGTTCGATCCAATCAATTCTTGATGTCTTTATTAATATTTATGCGTTGCCGCTGCCGAAAAGTAAATCAAGACAATCTCTCATTCTTACGCGCCTACTCTACGCTTGGTATGCGTCTCTGTGGGTGTGTTTGTGTTTGTTCCTGCCACATCATAACGCAGTTCGTCTGTGCGCTTAAATGTATGCAATGAAAAATGTTTAAGTGCTTTAATTTTATTTCATGGCCTTTGCATGCGTCCCTTTTGCATCCAGTGGCCGTGGCAGGTTCCCCGTTTCGCCCCACCCTCCCTCCTGCCTATGTCCTTAAGCAGCATTACTCGCAGCAATAATTTGATTGTGTTTGTGCAATAAGCGCGCCCGTAACAAAAGAGCGATGTGGTCCTCTGAATGTTATTTATTTTGTTTTCATTTTCAGTTTAATTTTTTGTTTTTTTATTTGGCAGATGGGTCCGTTCTTGTCTTCGTTCTGGCATTTTAACAATTTGCATTAAAAATGCTCTTTGCCTTAAATATACATATTTATATGTATGTCTGAGTGTGTGTGTGTGTGTGTGTATATTTATTCATGTATTTTTCGGTGGTGCCAAGCACACCACAAGGCCGTCAACGCCGCCAGTTGGCTAATCCGCTTTGTAGCCATTAATGGTGACGCCCCCAGCGCCCATCGGCTGCTTGGCCATAAATAAGAAGCCCGTTGGGCAGTCAACTCACGTAGGCGGTCATTAGATCAACTTTAATGACATGCAGCTCACGTTTTTATTTACTTAGATCTCTTTGCCTCTCTCTCTTACTCGCTCTCTCCTGCTCTGTCAGCTGAGACAATGGGCGCCCACTGGTCGCAGAGCCGGCCCCCAAAATGTTTGTATTCAATAAGTTCACACATCGTTAAAGCCGGCAACAGCCACAACACAAAAAGTCGAATGCCTTTCAAAATAGTTGCTTTAATCCAATAAAAAGTTACCCAATCCATTCCAAATATCCTTAAGACTTCCATTTCTATAACTTTGCCAAAACTGAACCAATTTTGAAGCTCGAGACCATTTTGCTTATGGTTTTTCATTTCAATTAATTCCACATTTAAAATATTTTAATTCTGGAAAATTCAATTTTTGTCGATTTTTTTTTGAAAAAAAAACATGTACTTGAATTTTACAAGCATTTTTTTTTCATAATTTAGTATCTTGAAATTTTATTGTTAATCGATTGTGGGTGTCACAATTAGTATAAAAAATCAAAGAAAAAGTGATACTGCCAATGTTAATTTTTCAGTCAAAAATCATGCCTAATATTAAAAAAAAAAATGTACAGAAATGTCCTTCGAAAATTTCCAACTCGCATAACTTTGCTAAAACTAAACCAATATTAAAGCTCGAGACCATTTTGTTCATGGTTTTCTTATCTAAATTATTTCTACATTTAAAATAACTGAAATTCTTGAAATAGATTTTATGTAAGTTTTTTTTTTGCATATTTTGAAAAGCAGAAGCCATCGAAAATATTTGCTAATATGAAAAGCATACCAAAATTTGCATACATTTACAGATTTGCATCGTATCAATCACGACATTTGTGACATTCTTGTTGATGTTAATTGAAACGTCATTTCAAATGGATACGGATGCATTCATTAAGGGAAAAGAAAATAAATGTCATTCATTTGGCCAATGGCATGCAGCTGGAAATTAGTTTTGTGCAATTCTGGTTACAGTTACAGTTGGCTTTGATTATTGAGAGAATGCAGTTGAAAGGAAAATCTTGCGACATGTTGCATACAGCAAAGGAATTTGTGTATCAACCTCAATGCTGAGTAATTCAGATTTCATCATCATACATATGTCGCTGTCAGTGCAGGTTCCTTGGCAAGTCGATGATTATTACTGAGAACTGCCAGAGGTAGATGCCAGTGCTTGGGGCAGAGGCAGGGGCAGGGGCAGGGGCAGGGGCTGGGGTAAGGGCTGGAAATGGTGCACAACTTTAATTGAAATCTTCTGGAGCACAAACAGCAAAGCGACTTTATGCAATTTGAAATGCTGAAACTGCTGCTGTTGCTGATGTTGCTGCTGTTGCTGTTGCTGCTGTTGCTGCTGTTGCTGCTGTCTCAAATGATTGCTCTGCAAAAGTTGCTGCCAAACAAGTTTTTGGCTCAAAGACAAAGCATCCGTTGCAGAAATGGGCAAATGGTAATGGAAATTTGTTTTCCTCTCGTCTGGCTGGAGCGGTGCTGTTGGGAGCGGGGGGGGGGGGGGAGCTGAGGGATTTTGTTTGCCTGCCTGCCTGCCTGCAAAATGGTCAACTGTCAGTTGTTTAACTCCAGCTGACAGATTGATGACAAAATGTGTGTGCTGCTCCAATGTGTGTCTGTGTCTGTGTATATGTTTGTGTGTATGTATGTATGGGTGCAAAACAAGGCTGAAAATACTGGCAACTTGCATATTGCAACAGTTGCAAATTCAATTGTCAGCTGTCACGCGATCCATGAACAATTTGATCGGACAGTTGGCTTGATCGTTCAGTTGAGCTTTAGAATTGCTTGCTTTAGAATATAAACAAATTGTTATTGTTAGTAATAGTAATAATAAGCAAAGATTCCACATACAAATAAGTGAGCCACTATCTATAGATCGGTTAATAATAGTGCATTATCTTTGTTGTTGGCTTGTTAAACTATAAAATATCTCCGTTGCTTTTAATTTAGCCCAATTATATAACATTCGATAATGAACCGGAAGTTGTTTGTTCAGTTACCTATAATCTAATATATATTAAAGTTGGTCTCATTGGTCTCATCAAAATGTTCAGAGTAGACAGCAGCCATTAGGCGGCTATGATTAAAGTAGTGTTGGTCAACGCCATACTTGAATAGTTTTGAAATGAAAAGTCATGCGGGAAAATGCTGAAGCACACATGTGACTGGCACAAGACAATGGAGCGTATTAAATGCGATGTGACTGAAGTTGAAACTGAAGCTGGAGGGGCAGTGACAACGGCAACAACCACAACAACAATAAAAACAAGGACAATGACAGGAACAGGGACACTGCGCTGACGACAACGATGACGATGACGATAACGATGACAGCGGCATGTAACGGAAAACGGAAATTAAAATCCACATGCCGGCCTGTCGACAATGTGCCAAGGCACAGGACTCTGCCTGTGGTAGAAGACATCAATCCACTATGCATATCCCTACATCAAGCACCCCCCCCCCCCCCCACCGGACACACAAGTGTGGCATCAAAAAGTGCGCAATAAAGAATAATAATAAAGCTGTTTTAATAGATGAACAACTTCAAGTTTGCAAGCGAACAAAAGATGAAAGCGAATCAAATTCAAAATGCTGCAGAGCGAAAAAGATGCTAAACACATTTATCTAGCTATAGACACACACACATACATACACATATATGTCAACTGTAGAAATGAAAAACAATTAAAATAAAAAAATAATGACAGAGCAGGCAACAGCGAAAGAGAGAGAGAGAGGGGGGAAACTGAGAGATAGAAATGTATGCAATAATTTATAAAACATATCCTGGCAGCTCACCAATGAGCCATTGTACTATGGGCAAAACAGGCACCTTTTGTGGCAAACAATTAATTATAATAATATTGCACACCAGCAATTTGAACAGCTGTTGGGGATTTTTCTACAAAAAATATACAACATACAAGACATTATTTTGTGAGAAATTGTGTCAGTTTTGCCCATGGTGCATTGCGGAAGCTGGCCTCCATTTTGAAGGCCGCAGCCCATTCATAATAATTTAGCGCACATTTTATGGCGCCCAGAAGTTGTTGCCAGCAGCAACAGAGGCAAAACTTTCACCTGAATGCCGAACATATTCCGACCCCAGGACCAAACCAACCATCCCCCCTCTCTCGCACACACTCATTCCCATCACCTGCTGGGTGTTCCAGAGAAGTCAGCAAAGTATCCTTCAGCCAGTTGCCATGACCATTAATGTGGTGTGCATCTACCGCCTACACACCTCCCCCCCCCCAATTCCCCCCTCCAGCAGACTTTAAGCTATTTTTTAATTTAATTCAATTATCTACTTACGTATATAATGCGATATCTATGCAGGACACACACACACACACACACACACAACTGCGACAATATAATATATAAAATAATATATTTAAAGCTTGTTGGGATTCTGCAATTATTTCAATGACAATTCAAACTCTGAATGCCCTGCAATATAAATCGTTAGGTGGGATTACCAAAAAGATAAATAAAAGCAGCAAATTAAGTTCTTTTTCATGAGTTTGTAATCAGTATGTTAAGAATAATTATTAAATTATAAAATAATAATTAAATTAGAAAAAATGAGTGAACATTTCTTGGCTTGAAAGACAAGTTGATATGTGAACAAAATATTGCAATGCACATTTGATATTAAGTTACTCAACTATCAGCAACTATTTAAGATAGGATAATAGTATGAGAAAACAAAATACCCGATTGTTGGATTTAAATTGAATAAGCTGCAAACAAACTGTAGTCATAAACATCTCAAGGCCAATTCAATGATTCAAAATATAAATTAGCATATACATATGTATATATAACGAATAAAACTAATCAAATTATAACTATTATATATAGAGCATATGCTTTAGATCCCAGCCCCATTTCAATTGAAAACGCTGTGGAAACACCGCATAAAAAGCAGAATGTTCAATTTAGTTAGCATTTCAACAGCTTTGAACGCCATAAAACCCATTTTTTAGTAGGTAAAACATGTAATTGCTGAACGCGGTGGCGACCCTGGTTTTCCGTCGACCATGGTTGCTCTTCAGGGGCAGCATATTCGCTCACTTGGAAGCTGTGCGCAGGGGGTGGAGGGTGTTGCGTGTTGCGCGTTGCGGGTTGGGGCATGGGGAACACTGAGGCTTGGGTGCGCACATAAAGCATGTAGCAGCTGTTTAGTGGGCGCAACACCGCATGGAAAGCATAAATGAAAATCAATAAATACAAATTTTATCGCCAAAGTCCCGCAACCGAACATAGAATCAGTCCAGCAGCCAGAGCTGTGTGTGAGAGAATATATATATATATATGTATATATGTGATATATATATATACATATGTTAAGCTATAAGTAGGGGCAACAAAAAAACTAGCTAAAAATGGTAGCTAAAACTGCAAAGCCGCCAAAACAAAATCAATACCCAGTTTAGTTGTACTAGTTCCGGATTGTGGGTGGCGTATATTTGTGGCTCTCTCTCTATCTCTCTCTCCCACTCCCACTCTCCGTCTCACCCTCTCTAAATGGTTGGCATGCTAATGCAATTGACCAATAAATCACTGCATAAAACTGCATAAAAATTGCAAGCAATCCGAACAACGCAAAGCGATTTAAATGCAAACAGAGAGAGAGAGAGAGAGAGAGAAGGAGAGGAAGAGAAAAAAGAAATCGTATAACCAAGTGTCTGTCTCAGTCAATCAGTCAATCAATCAGTCCATCAGCCAAGTGGTTAAGCGTTGCCAATTTGCCAAGCAGTTAGGCGGAACAAAAAAAAAATAGATATTGCCTCTAAAATGGCGAATACTCAATACACTAGCGGGGGCTATTATCTAGCAATAAGTAAGCTGATTCTGGGCAGAATCTTTTTTAGATATCACATATTTTGTATGGTAGTTTCTGAGCACTAACTTTATAAACAATTAATTTTTCATATATGACAGCAATATGATAAAAAGATTTTAATTATATTCAACTAAAAACTACAACTGCAACAAGAATTAAAATAATAAATTGTTCATAAAATAAATTCGGCAGCTATAGACTGTAGAATTTCAATATTTGAAAAATATACAAAATTGAAAAACAAGCAAGTTTTCAATGAAACTTTATAAGAATTAAAATTGCATAAATGCAATTGATGATTTCAAAAGCAGATATAAAAACATAATGTCTGGCCCACTGTTCACATAATCATAGGCATAATGCAGCAGCCATCTGGCAACGCTGGCAATATTCAGCGGCATTTGTCAAATGCAATTTGAGCAGAAATGTTGATGAGTGCTTGGAAAACGTTTGACGTTCTCTCAATGCTAAAAATGCAAATTAGAAAATGTTGCGCCCTGTGACGCTCGCCGGCAACATGCCACTTGCCACATGCCACAAGCCGCACGACTGCAAGTGAATGCAGATCGTGGGATGGGGTGTTGTGGGGAAGGAAAAGCGCGTAGTTATTGGCAAATCTGTGTACCTGAAGCATCAAAAAACAATATTCGAATAACAGCAATAAACAAGGAAAAGTGCTTTAATCAAAGTTGCACGACTAACAGATATCCTGTAACCTACAAATTCATGTAATAAGTGTTAAAGTGTTAAATGGTTTTTGTAGATCAGCGCGAGTGGGAGTCAGAGAGAGTGACAGAGAGAGAGAGAGAGAGAGAGAGAGTGAGAGAGAGAGTAAGCAATCGCTGCTGTAACCGAGCGAGTACGTGACAGGCGAGCATACGTAAGTGGACATTTTGGGGCAACTGCGACAGAAATGATAATGATAATGATAATGATAATGATAATGGCTATAGCCAATAGCCATGTACATTTTACAAATTATTCAAAACGTCGATAAGTGCGCCCAGACACGTACGATGTGAATGATGTGAATTTGACGTAGCTGGGCTAAGTGCGAGGCAGACACTCGTTTCTATTCGGTGTTCATTCATATTCATAACATTCATTTAGCGATTGTGGGCACATAGCACACTGAATAAACAAGCAAATAAATACACTTATAGATCTGAAATCTGACATCGATCAAACTATTTTCAAGCGCTTTTCTATGCTGAATTCAAATTAATCAAATTAAATTCGGTTGATTAATTTTTTAAGGGATATTTATATATAGAGAACCTATTTAATGTAGAATATAGGATATGCAGAAGTCTTTACTTAGCAACTTATTTGTACCCACTTTGAATAAATATACCTCATTAACTATTGTATACATATTTAGTTCAGAAAATTCCACACAGATATGTTCAAAATAGTTTCAACACCGATTTCCTATCAGTTCCGCTTAGTAACAGCTAGTTTCATATGATCTTGGCACTTCTTGAGATATTTCTATTTTATTTTTATAAATACTCTTTTGCTGGAATAACTTTATTCACCCTGTTGCTCTTAATTTGGGCAACTGGCTGAAAATTAGGTTTTCCCTGGCGCTAAATCAAATTACGTTTCTCTTAATTGTTGCTCAAAAATATTGGCCCAAACTTGCAGTTGGCCATGCTGCCGCACCTCGTCAACGTGCCTCGTCCTCGTCCTAGTCCTCGTCCTCGTCCCAAGACGCTAAACAACAAGAAGAAGAAGAAGAAGAAAATCACGCAGAAGATGAAGCAGTAGCAGCAGCAAGATAAAGTCAAAGCTGCTGCAGCTTCTCTTTTGCTCTCCCTCCCTCTCTCTGCCTAACTCTCTCTCTAACTTTTTGCTATCTTCTCACAGACAAAGTGTTGTCCTTTCATGTCCCTTGGCGTGGGCCCGAAAACTTTTTGATTTGTTTAGGTAAAAAGTTGTTGCGTTTGGTTTATGCAAAGCGACCGTCGCAACGCTGGCGTCGCAGTCGCAGTCGCAGACGACGTCGACGGCGACGTTGACGTTGACTGAGTAACTCGCTCTTTCACTCTGCGCCTTGAGTGCTTCAGAGTGCTCGTTCCACTTGCTTCCACCGTTCCCACACTGTTTGTTTACTATTATTTTTGGCCAGCGCTTTTCATTTACGCATCGCGTCGCATTTCAAATGGAATTTCGCTCGGCAAATACTCGATAGAAAAATAATATATATATATATGTACATATGTATATATGTATATGTGTATATAGTATGTATGTATTGCTGTTGACGGGGCACAAGCAGCTGCTGGCCGGTAAATTATATTTTCGAAATCAACGCCAGCAGCGCTGACGATAGAGTTAAGCCTAAGTAAGCATGTCCCAGGACTAAAGATGTGCGCCGCACGCATTTTCTTTAAACGTGACACGAACATGAAAATGTATTAGAAAAATCATACTATTTGACAGTTGTTTGTTATCTGTGCTGAAAAGGACTTAAAGCAGCGAGGAAACAGTATTCAAAATTATTTGACAAGCACGAGACAGGTTCAATTCCTAAATAAAGACAGAGCTGAAGTGCGGCAACCACGCAGCTGCTTGTAAAGAAGAAGATGAAGCAGTTGTTAAAGTAGAAAGAGAAGAGGAAGCAGGCAGAAGCAGACTGATTCACTGATCCATTCAACCTTATCTGCAGTACAGTGTTTGGTAGGTGGGGGTGGGGGGGGGGGAAGCTATGTATCCTGTCAGTTATTGTCTGCTGTTGGCAAGTGGGCCGTGTATGTGGGCGTGGCCAAGGGTACAACGCTTACGTTCTGTGTGCTGTGCTGAAAATTCAATTTGATTTGATTTGATTTTCGTTCTCGTTTTCGTTTCAATGCACACCAGAGACAGCAACAGCAACAGCAACAGCAGCAACGAAATGATATCAAATTAGTTGAAATAGAAGTAAAAACGACAACCACACCACCCTACCCCCCACCCAGCCCGACTTCAGCTTGAGTTGAGTTCAGTTTTTGGTCTTGGGTCGCTTTTAAAATGAAACTCAGACGCACTCAATGCACAAGAGTTTAAGAATAAGAAATACCGAAAAACCAAAAATATATACAGCTCTGCAGCTTGGCAGATCACAGGCGAGAGTGCGGCACAGAATGGAAGTGAAACACTTGCAGGCATGCTCTTTATTTACATTTGCAATGCAAAGCAGAAGCAAAGCAAAGCAGAAGCAAAGCAGAAGCAGAAGCACAGCAAAAGCAAAAGCAAAACAAAGCTCTCAATGCATTGCAGAATTAAGCGCATTGAGGGAGGTTTTCCTAAGCTTTAAGCGAGTGGTTTCACAGAAGATCTGATTGGAGTGTGTTCCATTTGCGCTCGTTTCTCACTTGATTTGCATACGAGCGAGAGGAACTTTAAGATATTTACTCTTAAAGCTCAATGTTGTTTGCTTGCAAATTTGATCTGATAAATAAATAGTGAATTTCCTCTCTAACTATATCTATTAGTTTTGATCAGACTAACAAGTAAATCAGGTTGAGTTAACACATCATTTTCATTAATATGAGGTTAACTTTTCTCATATTAAAAGAGTACATATAATAATATCATAATTTTGAGTTAAAAGTTGTTAGCCAATAGATAATATAGAATTTTTGATAGCTATTATATAAGTTGAAATTTCGAATATAAAATACAGGTATTATATATTATTATGATTCATATTTTTGAAATATTCCCGATCTTTGTATTATTTGTACAATCACCTCTCTCTCAAATTGAAATGTAGTATTTCATAATAAAAGAGTATGCAAGCTTCGGTGTTTGCGCTGCCCCCTCTTTCTGTTTGTTGTGTTTGTATTTGTATGTGTGTGTGCGTGTGTGTGTGTGTGTGTGTGTGTGTGTGTCTCTTGCTTTTTCAAGTGCAAACACAAATTGGAAGCAAACAGCCACGCGACAATTTGGGAAGCCCGATGTCAATTTAGCGCCGTTTTATAAGGCAACTGTGCACACACACACACACACACATACACACACACACACACACACACTGGCATACACAGGCATATATATACATATGTACTGTGGTGTACTTGGGTGCTATGGCAAAGATTTTCATTGAGTTGCGCTTTTACTGTTGTTGTTGTTGTTGCTGCTGCTTTTCATTTTACGATTTTTCATCGCATTTACGGTTCGCGATAAAAATCAACAGTTTTGTTGCTGTTGCTGTTGAATTTGTTTTTTTTTTTTTTATTATCGCGTCTCGACCGCAATTAATTTGAAAACATTAAAATTTTTGCCATGAGGTAGTTCTTTTTTGTTGTTGTTTTTATTTCTAATTAAGTTCGCTCAGCGGCGTCGTTGATTTGTTGCTGCTGCAGTCGTTGTTGTTTTTGCTTTTATTGTTGTTGTTGTTGTTGTGGTTGTTGTCTTACGCTAGTTTTGCACTTTTAGTCGTTGCTCACGCGTTCCTCGTTCCTCCTCTTCTACCTCTTGCGCTCTCCCTCACACTGTGCCGCTCTCTCAATCTTGCTAGTGCGCTCTCTAGCTTGCTGTGCCTGTGTGTGTGTGTGTGTGTGTGTGTGTGTGTGACCGCTGCTGCGTTTTGTTTATTTGTCTGTTCCACTTGTTTTTGCCATTCGCCTTTTACACTTTGTGCATTGCAATTTTTATTATTATGTACACTACGCGAATTAGTCGCTCGATTCGCTGCTGTTGTTGTTGTTGCTGTTGTTATTATTATTGTTGGCTACTGTTGCTCGCTGTGCCCTATCGGCCCCCCGGCTTGTGTCCCCACCCACCCCGCGCACTGCGGCACATCATTTATCACAAACATCAAACGACAAAATAATATACAGTTAATTCGCGCGCGTTCAATGCAACTTTGGGGCGCTACGCATTTGTTGTGCACCTTAGCAATAAATAAATAAATGTGCTTTTTATTTGGAAATTTATTTTAATTTTTTTTTTTAAACAAAATACAATTTTTTCACACGAACTGCCGCACGAGCGAAGTTGCTGCTACGTTATATGATGAAAACGAAACGGAACGAACAACGCGCTCGAAACGGCTAACAGACAGAGACCAAAAGCAAGAAGCAGCAGCAGCAGCAGCAACAGCAGCAACAGCAACAGCAGCAACAGCAGCAGCAGCAGCAGCTAGTAGTAGACGGCAGCAGCAGCAGCAGCAGCGTAACGAAACGAAACGAATTGAAAACGAGGCGAATGAGCGCACACGAAGCTGACGCAAGACGATTGCGAGTGTAGGAGAGAGCGGCATAAGACAGAGAGAGACGGAGCGCACGCGGCGCCATGCGTGAGAGGTGTTTTTTTTTTTTTTTTTTTTTGTATTTTATTTATTTTGACTGTTCGCATGTTCTACGATGGCTGGGCGCCCCTACACCACCCTCCCCGCTTCACACCCACAACAGCCATTTAATACGTGCCTAGGCATAATGAGTGAGGAGAGAGCATTTGGCATTTGGCAATTGAAATTGAAAGTTGTAATGCGACGTCGGCAGCAGCATCGGTTGCGTCCTCTGGCATGAAATTCATCATTCTAACAAACTCTCTCTGGCAATCGCTGTGCGCCGCTCTCTTTGGTAAACAGCGGAAATCCAATTACAAGCAGAGAGCAGCTGCGACAGACGGACCCAAAAAATTGCAAAGGCAGACACCGCGTCGACGGATAAACTTGAAGCTTACACACAAGTACAAGTACAAGTACAATGACTTTGACGACACACACACACGCACACGTGGGAGCAATAATAGATAGTGTGGATAAAAGTGCCAGAAAAGAAGAATCAAATTTGCGAATTACAATTTGCATTACAGGCACGGCACACTGTGTTTTGTATACCCTGTACTTATTTACACAGGGTATTTGCGCATCAAAAGGCAGCAGGAAACAGCTCTGATCATTAAAATAGTCGATAACAACCTAATCGATAAATATCGATATATATATTAATTTTTGTATATATGTATGTTTATGTTTAGAGGGTATCTACCAGCGGGTCACTCTCACGGCACACTCTTTGCTTGTTTTGCTTTCGACTGTTGTTCTCTGCACTTGACACAGATCTGTGTGCTGAGAATTGTGTTGCACATGTTTTATTTACCTTTGGTGTTTATTTATTAGTTAAATTTAATGCGACGCACGCTAATCTTCTTCCTCTGCTTCTTCCTCTACTGCTGTATTTATCGCTTGTGATAAAAACAAAGCGAACGCCAACAACAATACATACACCTGCATATATATATATATATATACATATATTGGTTTATTTGCAGTTGGCCAACAGCTACAAAGTGTGCCGACGATTCTTATCAGAAAACCACAACAACAATAATAATAATAACGGCAATGATCGCAGCCGCAAACAACACGAAGAGAAACGCCACCTGCCGGACCGGCCCCCCTGCCGACGACAGCCGAGAGAGAGAGAGAGAGAGAAACAGTGAAAACGGCACAGACAGGCGACTGCGACGCAAGCAGAGCGCTAGCTAGCGGAGGATGGAGAGAGAGTGAGTGAGTGTTGCTTTGAAGCTTTTGCTGCCTACCAACTTCTTATTGGGATTTAGGATTTGTGCTCTTGTTGTTGTTGCTGTTCTTGTTTCCTTTGATGCGATTGACAAGTTGTGCAGATTTTGCCAGTTTACACAATTAAAGGGAAGCTTAAGAGCGGTACAGTTAATTGCTAGATGTAAAACAAGATTCAGACGAATCCAACTGGATTCACAGCAGCAGTGGCAAAATCTCTGTGTGTGTGTGTGTTTCTGTGAGTGTGTGCGGCAACCTTGAACTTTGACCTCCTGGCGCCTGGCCGAGCAAGCAGCAGAGAGCAGCTGTATACTTTTATATGTGTATGTGTGTGTACGTGTGTGTGTGTGTGTGTGTGTGAAGCATTCTAATCTCAACCTAAAAATTTGATTGACCTGCCTGTATCCCAGCACACCCCCCTGCCAGGCCTCCTCATTCCGCCCATCTACTCATTACGACGATATGTGACGACAATTCAGTTGTTGCCTTCTCGCTCCCACGCACAGCGCTGACAGCTGCACGAGCCTGATGAACGGTAGATGGAACTAGAGCCGAAAATGGAGGTCGAACGGAATAGCAAACTAATAATTAGTCCCTAGTGGGTTTCATAGCAACGAGAGTCTCTCGGCCATTAGGCCCAATGTTTCACTGATTTCAACAGTCAATCGACGGGTGCGAGGGGGGGTTGGATGCTAAAGAGGGGTTGGGTGGGGGGTGTGGACTGATTGCGATTAATGGTCAGCTAGAGTTTCAAGCTGATTATAAAAATCGACATCTTTGGAGGCGAATCACTTAAAATGAATGTCGATGTTAACCTCAATTATTCATCAATAGTCAGAAATTTTAAGTAGAAAAAGACTAAAATAGCAGCAACGGGTAATTTCTCTTATGATGTACAGTTTTGAGTAACAATGAATAAAAAATGCACTGAAAAAAAGTTCTGTGTAAATTGAATTATATAAAAAATATTAAAAAGTTAGAGAGAATAAAAATTGTTTTCGCTCAGTGTACAAATTGCACTAAAGTTTAGCATGTACACGAATTTGATTTTGTTCAGTGCATAAAATTTGATTGTGAACTTTGTGATAAATGTCACATACCCCCCCCCCCCCCCTCCCTTCAATCACTTGAAAGGGTATACAAAAGTAGAGATCACTTTGGACAGGGCATGCTGCTAAGGAAGGGGGGGGGGGGTGTATGGGAGTAGGTGGGTGTCGGAGAAGGGGCTGGGGGTGGGGGTGGGAGGTTGGGCGGAGAAAGTTAGCCACTAACCTTGTTGGCGAATTGCGAAAATTGTAGCAGCAACAGCAGAAGGAGCAAACCATATAAACGAGAAAGTTAATGCTGCCGCACCAGGTGGATGTTGTTGCTGTTGCAGTTGCAGTTGCAGTTGCCGTGGCTGTTGCAGTTGCCGTGGCTGTTGCCGTAGCGGATGCGGATGTTGCATTTGTTGTTGTATTCGTATTGGTGTTGTAGTTGCTGCTGGCGTCTTCGGTTGCAGTGGCGCTGCTGCTGTGCCGCCTCGCAAACAGTTCGTGCCGCTCTGCTTGCTGCTTGACAGAGACAGCGGCAGAGGCAGAGGCAGCAGTGATCGATGCAGTCGACGATTTGCGTCGCTGCGCTGCGGCGTCGCTGCTCGCAGCGTGTTGCTTTAGCAGCTTGCTCAGTCGCCGCGCTGCTGACGTCGACTGTTTGCTGAATGCGGCGCTGCCGGCGTCCAACGCTGGCGGTGCGCTGCACGTGGACCGTTTGCGTTGCTGCTGCTGCTGCTGCGACGCCAACGCTGACTGCGGCACTGGCAGCGACGTCGACTGCAGCGCTTCACCAACGAAACTGATTTGCCTCCATTTCTTCTTCTTTTTAACTTTGGCGGTGGCTTTTAACAAATGTTTTGATCGAAATGCTGGCGTTTGTGTTGTTGCATTTGTTGCCGATAATGCTGGTGGTGTTGTTCTTGTTGTTGCGGTTGTAGTTGCAGTTCCCGTTAGACTGTGACTGCGCCGTTGACGCGCTGCCGGCGCTACAGCTGCTGCTGCGGCGCTGTCGCCTTTGGCCGCCAGTTCAAAACTTTAACGCACAAATGCACACAACAGAGACAGACAGATAGATAGAGAGAGAGAGAGAGAGAGAGCGAGCGAGCGAGCGAGAGAGCGGTAGCGAGAGCAAACTCTACACACACACACATACGCACACACACGCACGAGGCGCGCGGCGTCGACGTCGCGGCATTTGATAAGCGTTTGTTATTGTTCTGCTTTGCTGTGTGTTTAGCTTTGATTTATGATTTTAATTTAGATTCACTTGATTTTTTTTGGCTGCTTCTTTTTTTTTTGTTCTTGTTGCTTTGTTTTTATGTAATTTTAATATTGTTTTTGTTTAGCTTTCGCAGTCGCCGGCCTGCAGCGCTGCCACAAAAAACACTTGCAAAAAAAAAAATTGTCAAAAAAATGAAAAAAAAAATAATTTGATTTTTGTATATTTAAATTTTATTTTTGAGCGCTTGGCGGTTTGTTGTCTTTTTGTCACACACACAGACGGCACACGCACGCACACACATGCATATGAAGTAAACGAGAGACAACAGCGACAGCAGAGCGCTCTCGCGATGCTCACAGCTGCAGCGACCGCACAACACTGGCAGCAGAAACAGGCAGCAGCAGCAGGCAAGCAGCGCAGGCAGCACAGGCAGCACAGGCAGCAGCCAGCGACGCGCGACGCCAACGGTTTTTTGTGCGAGAGCAGCAACAACAACAACGACGAGCAAGCAAACGAACCAAGCAACGAACGAGCGAGCGAGCAAACGACCGACCGACCGACCGACCGAACGAGCGACCACGCACGCCGCCTAAAAACAACAAAAAAAAAAGCATCAAAGCTCGAGCTAGCGGAAGCTGTGTGGCGACTGAGCGTCGCTTTGCAGTGTTGCCGTTCTACGTGCTTTCTCAGCCCGACTGAAGTGAGCGGCACACAAAAATAGTAGTAGACGCCGTCGCTGCTGCTGCGTAGGCTGGCCGATGTGTGCATCGAATGAATATTTGTTGTTGTTGGCCGCTGAAGTTTTTGAGCTTAATTATTTACTGTTATTGTGGTTTGAGGAGGCTGCAGGCGCAGAGCTTCTTTTATCGGCAGCCGCCATAGTTGTTGTTGTAATTGTTGGACAAACGTCAACAACAGCGCTGCTGTCCAGCGAGAAAGAGAGAGAGAGAGAGAGAGAGGGGCAGAGCGCATCTCGTCTGACATTCTCACTCTCTCTCTCTTTGCGCAGCTAGGCAAAGCTGCGCGCTCTTAGGCCTTTGTAGCTGCTGCTGCGCTGCCAGCGTCTCTGCTCACGCTGCTGCTGCTATCATAGTTGTTGTTACTATTGTTGTTGTCGTTGTTGTTCCTATTGCGCACTGCACTTGAAAACTTCATTTACGCATTGCTGCCCAGCTGCCAACTGAATTTGCATTTGCTATATGAGGCAGCTGGGTTGATGTCTCGGCTAAAAACCACCGTGCAACAAAAACGTGTGGCATGCCTGCCCACAGATCGTTTCTTTTCTATCAAATTACCCAACACATTTATACTTAAGACATTTACTGAGAAAATATCATGTCTAATTTTTTCGTTTTCAAAACTTAGAATCTTGCAAATTTATTTTTAAATGATTGTAAGTGTCAAAAACATAACTTGATCAAAACTGCACCGATTTTCATTCCCGACGCCATTTTGTTCATGGTTTGTCCTATATATCAATTCTACATTTCAAGTTTATCTACTATTGAAAGTTAAATTTTTTGAAATATTTTTGCGAAAAAAGCATAAGGGGGGACCCTTACAAAAATTGATTTTCCAAAAAATAGATTCTTGAAATTCTCTCTTTAATCGATTATGGGTGTCTAAATTAGTATAAAAAACATGTGAAAAGTGATTCTGAGGTGTTTCATTTTTCTGTCAAAAATCATGCCAAAATGACAAAAATAATTGGCTTGTAAACGCTCTAATTGGATTCTTAAGTCCATACAAATGCCCTTCCTAGACTTCAAACTCCCATAACTTTGTCAAAACTGAACGGATTTTCATTCCGGAAGTTATTTTGGTCATTATTTGTCCACTTCTTTTAATCGAAATCTTAAGCTTATGCAGTTTGAAAAATATTTTCTTTTTTTTTCTTTTTTATATCTAAGAACTTTTAACTTTTAAAGGATAATAAAAGTGTACTATATACATATGTATGTATCAATACAAATTGAATAGTTTCTCGATAAGAAATGAAGAAAAGCATACGTAAAATATATACATATATGTATGTATATATATTTTTGCTACCTTTGTCTTAATTGGTTGTTTAGTGTAATTAAGCACACAAGACAATTTTGATTACACTTAATACACCTAAAGGAGCAACACCCACCCCACCCCTCCACTCCAATTCCGACGGCAACATTCCGTGTGAAATGAATTTGATGAGGCTTCAATTTCTATTTTGGTAACGCGATGCGATTTGCATTGGCCAAGAGTTGACTGCTGCTGCAGTTTCGTTATTGGCTCTTGAGTTTGGCTCAGGTGCGTAACAGAGAGAGAGAGAGAGAGAGAGACGTAGAAGGGGAGGGGGGCATGTGGCTGGAAAGTTTCAAATTGCCAGCCAGCCAGCCAGCGAGGCCAACAAGCAAACGTACACAAAGTGTACAAAAGATGCGACCCGCGACAATACCCCGTAAAAACCGTGATATACCGTAAAAGCCCGTGAAAACCGTGAGAGCCCGTAAGACCCCGTAAGACCCCGTCAGACCCGTAAGCCTCGCCAGCCGGCAGCTGTTAGCTGCGGTCTCTCATTGCAATTATCCGGCGCTTGTTTCTCGGGGCCATCTCCGCCTCGAGAGTTATCCATCAGCGTTGAACGTGAAGCGCCACACTTGGCTTAAATGAAAATTGCCAGCGTCCACAACAACAACAACAACAACAACAACAACAACAATAATAATAATAACAACAGCAACAAGAACAACAACAACAACAACAATGGGTAATCGGATGCGCTGATATTTGCTCCTTGGTGGCTAATTTTTATGGTTAGTCCAGGTGCTGTGCCTGTGTCTATGTGTGTGTGTGTGTGTGTGTGAACTGGCCAAGAGGTACACTGAGAAAAAAATGCACTCTTAACAGACATATAAATATAAAGAATTCAAATTGTCATATCCAAAACACAAAGAGCTCCAAAAGACTTCAAATCAATTATCAATAATTATACATTTGAGAATGCAAAACTTGAAAATCAAATTTCTTCGATTATAAATTGACACAAGTAATTTTGTAAACATTTTTAACTTATTTGATAATTTGTTTACAATGGTCAAAAATGTAAATGCATAAATAAAATCTTTGTCAATTCAAGAAACAGAGAACTCAAAATCTCAAAATTGAGCAGACAACAAACTTGATTCAAGATGGTTGCTTCTTGAAACTAGAAACTAGATTCAATCTAGTCGCAATCTCAGCATATATTCTTGGTTTAAGATATTTGCCACTTGTGATTGAATCATTATTATTGTATATTCAGGATTTTAGTTCCGATTTTCTCTCTGTGTAGCTGCTGCCTCATGGTTTTAGGTTTACGGTTTATGGCTTCTAGCTGCGAGCAGACAACAAACTTGATTCAAGACTGTTGCTTCTAGAAACTAGATTCAATCTAGTCGCAATCTCAGAATATATTCTTGGTTTAAGATATTTGCCACTTGTGATTGAATCATTATTATCATTGTTATTGTATATTCGTGATTTTAGTTCCGATTTTCTCTCTGTGTAGCTGCTGCCTCATGGTTTTAGGTTAACGGTTTATGGCTTCTAGCTGCGAGGCTTGTTTGTCACTTCTCCAGTTTTGCATTGCCCTTTGACATCATTTGCATAAACCCCGCCCCAAACTGCTAAGATCTGTCAAGATGAGGGCCTGAGCCGCCGAAACAGCGACCAAACCCTCCCTACCCCCCCGCCCACCAACACACCCAGCCGTCCGGTTGCCAAGGACCAAGCCGCATTTGCTTAAGCTTTCAATACTATACACATATACATACATACATATGTATCATATTATGCGTAAGTCTGTTATGAAATCCGAAATGCATATAGATATATATAGTATAAAACAAGCAGGCAATAATTTTTGCAATATTCATTTTCCGCACTAAAGCACAAACTTAAACAGAACTTAAAATTAATTAAAGCAGATAATCTCACTTTGATTAGACAATTTGAATTTAAGTTGTCTGCTTTTTTTTGTTTAAGTTATAATTATTTTGAAAGGAGGTTTAGGTTTCTATGGGCTTATAACTTTTTATATAGCACTTAATATATATTTGAAGTGAACTTAATCTATCTCCAATTAACGGTTACTTTACCTATTTATATCTAGAACATATGTATATTAAAATATATTTTTTTTTAATTTTTTTAAGCTGTTAGTTTTTGCTCTTTTTGCATGTGTGTAGCATGGATTGTGCATAATTGTAATTCACATCACGCTCAAAGAGCATTGAAAATTCGCAACAATTTTTTTTTTGCTCGGCTTTCTTTCTATTAACTTTTTACTCTTGGTTTGCTGCTGTTGTGCTTTGTGCTTTTACAATAGCAATAACAGCAGCAACAACGCAGAGCAGAACAACTAAATAATGAATGAAAATGCAAAATGGAAAATGGAAAATAGAAAATGGAAAATGGCAAATGGCACCCAGGAGGCGCTCGCTTTACAGATATACTGCAACTAGAAGTAGACCCACAAAAGCAGCAACAACAACAACAACAACAACACCAACAACAACAACAATCAAATTGCACATGGTTGCGGTCTGTTCATTTGTTGCCTGTTTTTAGTTGTTGTTCTTTGTTGTTTCAGCTCTGTGTAAGGGACCAGATTTCTTGGGAAAAATCTCTATAGATAAGTTGGCAAAATTACACAATTATTTGACAGACTGAACTTAATATGAATATAAAGTTTGTTATTCGAGCATAAAAGAACTGGATGAATACAAAATATAAAGAACATAAATTTCTAATATTAAGCAAATATTTAGTATATATATATTTGTCAGATAGTTGTCATTGTTTTGTAAGTATTTTTTATTTAATTTATTTTTATTTTATTTTATTTTTAATTTAATAAACATGTGCTGATAATGCAGCTGTTGATTTTGAAGTATTTGAAAATTATTTGAAACCTATTTCATGTTACTATGTGGTTAGAAAAGCTGAGTCAACGACTAGTTAATGCTCTGTGATCGGGCATAAAAGCAGCTAAAGTATAAAAGTAGCTAACAAACCTAAATTGCATAGAAATATAAAATGAATATCATATTAAATTATTATAATTTGAAAATGAAAGCAACTATAAACGCTAATTATAACGTATGCATTTGAAGGGTATTTGCGCTTCGTTGCTGTCCGACAATAAACATACATATTACAGACCGTTTTCGCTGAATTTAATGCTTTCAATTTCCTGCGCTTTGAACTGTGTTTTCGTTTAAGATTTGCCTGCTGAGTGAATAAAATGTACTCGGTAAATGCGTATCTACTATGTGTGTGTGTGTGTGTGTGTGTGCAGCACTGTGCGCTAAAAGCGACTGCAATTCCTGCCCCAGCGGGTGGGGCGTGACTGCCGGCCAACAAATTGCATACGTTTTAAAATATTTTTCTCTCTGATACTTTTTGCTTGGTTTCGCTGTGTGTGTTTTCTTTGTGCCGTTGCAAAAGTTGCGCTTGATAACAAACAGCGGGCAGGCGCAGGTTTTGCCGCTCGGACACGCCTACCAGGGGGGGCGGCGTTAGAGTGGCAAGTCAACAAGCGGCTGCATGCAGAACGCCCCCAAAGTTAATCATAAAAACTGGCAAAGTGAAAAAATGCCAAAGTTCAACGTGTTGCTGATTGTTTTCCCGTTTGCCATCGGGCAACGCCTGCGATCGACAATCCGACCAGCCTCTCAATACCCCCCCCCCCTGCCAACCAGTTGCTGTTCACGCACACACTGCGTATACGCAACATTTCAGCTTCAATGCTGCGGCGTTCGCTTCAAAATTTGCCCAAAAAATAACTCACGCACTAATTCCGCTTATTGATTGTTATTTAGCCATAATCGACGGCCATTTTGGCCTACCAAAAATGGCGATTGAACTTTGTTCAATTTAATTTATCAGCTTACCAGGGAATTCAAGAGATAGACCGCAAATACTTGACTTCAACTTACCTATAAAGAGAGAGAGAGAGAAAATACATAAATGTTAGTTAGCTGCTTTGATAATAGATTTATATTAGCCTATAAAATTTTATGCAATTTGTATGGCATTAAAAACATTTGAGTTTTAGCTTTACGGTGGTGTAAAAGTAGAGCTTAATTTTTAGATGCACATTCTTTCCGAGTTTTAGTTAAATAAAAGCTCGAGAAGTTTAGTTTCATAGACTTACAAGTATCCGTTTAATGTTTCTTAAAAGTTAAAAGCTTTAAGTTTCAGTTTTTAAATAATAAAGCAAGTCAACTCTTTATCTGTTATATTTTATTTTGGTATATTTCTTTCTTTTTATTAATATTTAATATTAGGTTTTGTATTTTACTAAATTCTATGCTAATATATTCCATTCAATACTATTTTATTTCATTGTATTCCATTCTGTGTTATATTTGAATTTAATCGAATTTATTGCTCATATTGTCTGTTATTTAAGTCGACTTTATCATTTTTCATACAGCACCAGAGCTGTCACATACTGTAAACGGGCTTTAATTTGGCGCTTTAAGCTTCTGGTTAAATGCCATTGTCATTTTAAATTCCCTTTCAACTGGATTTCACATAAGCTGCCTTCAGGTGTTTGCGAAAAGCTTTCGCTGCAATTCCTGACCCGCCGCAACAAAAACCATAGTGGCCCAGAGCTTTGGCAGCTTTTTTCACGGACCAAAGCTTTTAAGCTCAAATTTGCCACATGTGTCTGCACTAGACAAAAGCTCGCCGTGGTGAAAAGCGCCGCAAAAAAGCTGCAACATAAAGCTTCAGCTGCAGTCGCAGCTTTTTTGATTTTGAAGAGCAGCCGCTTAACGTTGTTGGCACGTCCCAGATATGTCCTGAGCCTGGGCATCGGGGCCAGCGTTGGCAGCGTCAAGTGCGCCTTAATGTGCATTATGTAATTACAATCTGGAGTCGCTCGAGGAGCAAAAGTAAACAAGCAAGCGGCATGGCATACCGCTGCCCGGCCATGCCCCCATCCCCCATCCCATCCTTCCCCAATGGCCACTCTGTTGACATAAATCGAACGGCAGCTGACATTACGTTTGCTCAGCTCTTACGAATAACGCGAAACTGCCCCCTACCAGCCCCCCCCCCATTCCCACCCGACCCCTTTGCCACACCCCTCTTGCCTTTGCCAGGTAAAAATCGGCAAACAACGCCGACTTTTTGCTGATTTATGTTGGATTTCTCTTTTCCAGTTGTTTGCTTTTTTTGCAGCACATTTTTTCTGTACTTTGCGACATAACTGAAGGGCCTTGTGTGCAGCTGTCCACTGTCCAATGTCCAATGTCCACTGTCCACTGTTCGTCCCTCCGTCTGTTGGTCCGTGCATGCAGCACGTGCGGCGTATGTTGCAGCAAAGTGTTGCAAAGCTGTGTGGCTGCTTAGCCTGAAGCGACAGCGACTTTCCGACAGTAACCAGCCATGATGTACCTTAATCTCTCGCTTTTCCACTACCACACACACACACACACACACAGACACACACACACACACATATGTACTACATCGAGCTTATGGCATCTGCTTATCCTTATCCTTATCAATTTCAGACCCTTCGCTGAGCTGCTCCACAATATTGCCTGGCATCTGCGCCACGTGTCGTATACGTAATATTATTTTACATTCTCCCGCTTTTCGCTTTCGTTTTCCACAGGTCTACACCAATTAACAAGCTGACATGGCCAGCCAAATATATACCTTTAATGACAGCTCTTGCATAATTTTATGCACATGTTTAATTTGTTTAAAACATGCTTTCAGTCTATTTACGTTTGCAGCAGGAAAATAAATACGCATGAATCTCTAAGCCTTAGTTTTTTATATAAAATACAATTCACGTGACTCTGCATGACTGCATGAACATGCCACAGATAAATGAATGCTGAGATACATAATCCTTTAAAAATAGGAAAATAAATTTTATTGAGATAAAAAACAATATAAATACAAATATCTGGAGGCTTAAGTGAAAGCAGATTTAGCAAAAAGCATTTGCAGCAATTTTTATGAGAACCAGCATTATTTCAGGATGTTTGAGTGGAAAATTGATTTTTGTTAAATTTGCCATAAGACTAGTTGTTGTACCTGGTCTCAAGGGCGCTCTCATTTTGATGCTTGTGGGTGTGGAGAATTTAAATTTGCGACTCGCCGTTTCGCAGTTAATTGAGGCGACACTCTCTCACACGCACACACACACACTGTCGTATCTGCTTTTGGCGCTACCTTGCCGCGAAGTCGTCGGCGCAAAAATGCCTTCATTATCGCCGAAAAGTATGCAACGTGAATTTAATATACAAACAAAAAAGGCACGCGCTGAGGATGTCTTAAAAGGGTTTTTCTTAGCCGACTAACACCCCAGTCGTACATGCTCACCCTCATCCCCCCTCCTACGCCTAACCCCTAGCCCGCATCAGTTGTGTGTTTGTGCCACAGTTTGTGTATTTCTTTTGTGTTTTACTGCGGGTTTCCTTTGCCTGTTTGTCATTCGGATCTTCGGCCGCTTTTTGGTTGAAACATAGCGCCATGGCTTGCGGAGGAGGAGGAGGAGGAGAAGGAGGAGTGAAGCTGGTTTGCTGCTTCCGCTTGGCCTCTAATCGAGCTCCCAAAAACGCCTTCAGCTGCTCACTTTAATTTAGCATTAGAATTGCGCACACAAAACTGGGGCGAGAGGGTATTGAAAAGTACTTGGACATATATAAATGGAGACAGAGTCAAAGTGAAAGTCGTGTTTTATCCCAGGGCGATGGCTCCCCTGAGGTGAATCTCTCTCTCTCTCGCTCTCTGTCTCTCTCTCTGTCTGTCGGTCTCCCTTTTTGTGTATCGTTTACTTTGTTGGTCTTTAAAAATAATTTGTATCTTTGTTTTGGCTGGGCCCATCCATTTGTCTGTTATGTTTTAAATAATAAATAAACTGTAAACATAAGTCACGCATACATAAAGCGCAAAAGTTGAACCCTTGGCTTTAAGAGATTTATGCACACTCCGAGAGTTGTGCTCGGCGGGTGATGGCCCCAAGTGGCTGGTGGTTGGAGTGGTTGCTCTGGGGTCCTAGCGTCGGAATTTAAAGCCAGGCCAGCATAGTTAAGGTCTACAGTGCCGTTAACAAAGCCGCGCGGAATGTTTATGTGCGCGTTGTCGGATTCCGCTTGCCGGTTAACGACAGTGGTGTTGGCGGGGCAGGGGCAAGCGTTTGTTTGGCCAGTTTATTATTAATGAACATGCGCACTTGTAAAGTTTACGAACATTGCAATGCACTTGATATGCGTCAATTGTTAATTATTGCCAGCGGGGCGGCGGGGAGTGGCCAGGGGTGGCAGACAGCGGACGCAACTGACAGCTTCATTATTGGCATACGCAACATTATTGCCAATCGAATAAAGATACAGCAATTTATATGGAAAGCAACGGCTGCTTTCACAAGAATGTTTTAATCAGTTAAACCGGAAACCTGCAACCTGCAACCTGCAAACCTGCAACCTGCAACCTGCAAACCTGCAACCAGAAATCAGTTTCATGATTCCGTTGCTGGAATTGCTTAAAGCGTATCACAGCAAAGATATTTCGCAATTAAGTTGCATGCTGCATGTTGCATGTTTCACATACATGCATGCATGTATATCAGACAAATTACAACAAGTCAGATAATTGCACAAACGAAATACCGTTGATAGCACAGCGTAATAACAAACATGCTGACATGTTAATTAAACGAGTCCTTCAAGGATTTAAAGCTCACATAAATTTGCCAACAACAAAGCGATTTTCACGCTCCAGCAAGTTTATTCATGATTTGGCCTCTCGATGATTATTATTTGATTATTTTTGTAGTTAACTTTTAATGCATATTCAGAAATGTTTAATTAAGATCAGTCGACTTTAATAAATACAGTGTGATTCATGTGAAATGACAGCTGTTAAAATAAGTATTTCATAATATTTTTATGCGCTAAGCCAATTTGAAGCAATAAATTGAAGAGCAAATGAAAGAAATTTTATAAAAACCTTTTGCCAGTAGGTGAAATATTCAAATATCGTATTACTTGCAATTTGGTGTTTCTTGTGTCGCTTATGGGATTAAGGCAACAAAATCATGTACACATGTATGTGTGCACATATATTAAATTTCAGTAATTTCTATTTATATTGAGCAATAATTTGTGCTTTGTAAAAAATTAAATAAATTACATGAATGAGTAAAGGCATCAATAAATGATCTCTGTGTCTGTGTGTGTGTGTGTGTGTCTGTGTGTTTCTGTTTGTATGTTAACTGAAAAGTATTTAATAAATTTGCTTTATATAATTAAAGACCTCGTTGCAAGTGTTGAGTTCTCACTTCTATGCAACTTAACATTATTTGATTTCATTTCATTACGTTTCACTTTGTTTATGCCAAGTACGTTTACTTATGGCATCGACTGTCGCTGTGTTGTTGTTGTGTAATTTTCATAATTGTTAACTTGCTCGAATGATTGCAATTAACATGGCTAAGAAATGGCTGCTGTTATAATTTTTTTTAATATACTTATAGACATTCCTCAAGCGCTCTCTGTCTGCTTTTCTCTCTCTCTCTCTCTCTCACTCTCTTTCTCTCTTTTCCAATTTTGTTTCTGTGCTGTCGCGACAAGGCCTCGAACGAAAACATTTAAATTTAATTATACGACTATGACAAACAAATTTGGCATTTTGACAACGGAGCTGGGCTGGTGGCAGTGAGTGGGGGGAGGGAGGTACGGGGGTGGGTCATCTGTCCGATGCGTACAACTGGCAACTGTCGAACTGCGAGTGACATTTGGAGCGCACACGGAGCGTATACGCGATTTGTCCCACAGCCAAAACATCAATTAACAATGAGCATTTTACAAGCAAATTCCGGGCACGAAGGCGAACGCAGATGCTGCCAAGGCATGGGATGCGGACACGGGTCGCGGATACCGGACGCGGACGCGGATACGGAGATGGGACACGGAATGCGAACATGGATGCGGACATAAACAAGCTCATTAGCCGGAGGTGGAAAGGGAGCGGCTGCTACACAATGTTGTTCATCAAAAGAGATTGTTGTTGTTGTTGCAGTTGTTGTTGTTGTTGTTGCTGCTGGTAGACAACAAACAATGCGCATTTGTTAAGCGCTTTTGTGTCTGCCAAATATTCCTTGTAATAATGTGACATTTTGTGTGACAAACAACAACTACAACAAACACTTTGCATTTTAAAAGCAGCTCATCCCGCTCACTTTCGCTGGAAATATAGTCATAGTTGTGTCTGTCATTTTTCTGCGAATGTCCAGCGAAACGTTGAGCAATAATCCTAGTTGTCTATCAAATGTATTCAAGTGTACGTTTCCAAAATAATTGCATTTCAAATGTGAAGGCATCAGCTTACTTGCAACTTGACTGCGGTGTCCATTTCAATGAAATTATCACTTGTCTGTACTTATTCTGTACTCTTTGTTCTGTCCACGTTAATAGTCATGCTTCAATTGCTTTACAATTTAATCGGGCTGTCAAACACTTGACAAGTTGGTTATGATATCAGCTGGACAGCTTATCGACTAACTCAATTCAATACGTATACGTAATATCTTAAACAGTTGCAAGTAGGGGGGAAATGGTGTTAAACTGAGTTATACCAATTTCAGTTAAGGTTACGGTATTAATTTGAAAAATAAAAATTAGATTTCTTGTCATAAATAATACTACTAACTCAATTGAGTACGTATACGTAATATCTGAAAAACGTTGCAAGTGACGGGCAATGGTGAATTGTTTGGGCATAACACCAATTTCTTGGGCTAAAGAATTATAATTATATCGTTTAAAAAAAAATGATTAAAGATAACGGTTAATATGTTACCATAGCTTCAACTTTGTCAAAAAAGAAGCGATTTGCAAAAGATTTCTTGTCATAAATAATAATGATTTCAACTATAATTATTTGATATGAAATGATGGCTTGAACGGAAAGCCATCAAAAAGTTCTCAAACTATCGAGGGGACTGCATGAAGAATATATATATGTATATATATAT
Organism: Drosophila maculinotata; assembly: GCA_035045305.1. NCBI lineage: Eukaryota > Metazoa > Arthropoda > Insecta > Diptera > Drosophilidae > Drosophila > Drosophila maculinotata. The sequence continues at coordinate 11,756,821 of JAWNPD010000679.1, read as the reverse complement.
ATGTGGATCCAAGCACACTTACCCAAAGAGATCCGCCTCGCTGCCCGGATAGCTGATGCGTGGCGATAAAGGTGAGCGTCCTGCTCGCTTGAGCATATCGTGAAGTCCTGGCGGTGCATGTATGGGACTTAAGATGGTGATCTTGCGATTGGGCGGCGCCAGAAAGCCGCCACTGAGCGTCAGTTGGGTGCGCATGGCCTTCGAGGAGGAGCTGCTCTTCATCTCGATGGTCTCCGCCGACTTGGAGATGAGTATCGATGAGGACTGCTGCAGTCCCAGCTTCGACATCGATATGGACGGCATACCCGCCTCGCCCACAGCGCCATCGCCACTTGCCGCGGTGGCATCATCGATCTGCGTGGATGAGCTCCTGATGCACTTCTCCGGCCGCGTGCCACTCACCGGCGTCATGGCGGCCGCCGCCTCCGAGTGCGCCGATGTCGAGCGGACAAACTGACGCATATGCTTCTGATGGGCGGTCAGGAAACCGTGCGCCTCCGGCTGCTGCAGAAAGCTCTGGAACTTGGCCTTGCTGCCGGTGGCCGTTGCACTGGAGCTAACATAACGGGTGGTGCTGCTGCTGGTGCTGCTGCTGCTCCGCTGCTCGCTGGTTATGATCGAGGTCGACGACTGCGCCTTCAGCTGCTGGGCAATTGCTGCCGCCGTGCTCAACAAGTGGCCACTCTGATCGGCAATGATGGCGCTCGACTGCAGGCTCTGGCTCCGCGTGCTGCTCGACATGATCTTCTGCTGCTGCATCTGCTGTGTGGCCGCCAGGACAGCGGCAGCGGCAGCGGTGGCGGTGGCGGTGGCACTGTTGCTGTTGCTGCTGCTGCTGCTGCTGGTCACCGAATAGGAGCGTGTGGCCAATTTGCTGCTGGTGCTGCTCGTGCTCGATGTCTGGCTATATTTCTGCGTATGCATTAGCTTCGTCTGCTGCAGCAGCTGCTGCTGCTCCAACTGCGATGCGGCAAAGACGCTGTCATCGCCCGGCGAGCTCAGCTCCAGATCTGCCATCGAGCGCAACTCTTCTGCATCCACCTCGCTGGGCGTTGTGATTATATACTGCGGTGGCGGAGCCGAGGGCGGTGGAGCCCCAGCTCCGGCCCCATTGTTGTCGCTGCTGCTGCCCGACATTGCGTTGGGTTCGGTTTTTTTTGTATTTGTTGTCTTTGTTGTTTTTGTAGGTGGTTCGTTGGTTACTTGGTGGTTTCTGCTTGCCACTTGTCTCTGTGGGTGCTTTTCGCTGTTGTTGTTGCGATTGTTGCTGTTGTTGCGGTTGTTGCTGTTGCCTTTGGCTATGGAACACAAAATTTGGTTTTTCGTTTTTTGTTTTTCATTTTGCCAACACAATTAAAACGCGTTTTCTGCGACTGAAACTTGAACTCATCTCAAACTCTCGCACTCTCTCTCTCTCTCTCTCTCTCTCTGTATCTTTTACTTTTTACTCAAAAATTGTTGAAATTTTGTTTTTTACTTGCTATTTTCGGTTTGGACAGAACTTTGTGTAAAGCGCCAGTCTTCAAACTTTTTTCAGCAGCCTGCAAATGAAATGCTCTTTTCGCTGCAAATTCGAAAAAATACCGTCTTTTTAGCATCCAAAGTGGGATTATTGCATTTAGAATGAACGAAATGGCAAAATAATTTGAAAGTTCGAACGAGCTGACCACTTTCAAGAGCTAACAAAAATGTAAACTTAAATAGTATTTTCATAAAATTGTGGTTGTACGTGAAGAAACCACAAGCCGAAATACCGAAGTTGTAATTGAACAAATGTTTTCTATCTTGAAACACACCGCAATCTTTTTCCAGTTCACTTTTGAGGAGCCAATCTGTATAACTTGCTGTTTTTCTAGTTGTCTTTCAATTCAGTGAAGTGAACAGCTTAGAAATAAATGATTTAAAACATTGACGAAATCCGCTTAACGGTAAATTGACGTTGTGGATGTTCATGTTTGATGGCGGTAAATATTTGAAATTGAAACTATCAAATGTGAAGATTACTGTAAATAAACCAATGAATATAGGTTGAAATTGAACACATGAACGGTCTGAGCTGAGATGAAAACTGGAAGTGTATTGGCAAACTTTTACAAACTGTGCGGCAACTGTTGAAGCCTCTTTGCTACAATACTTGCTACATGCCACTTGCCACATGCTGAACGGCATCCGAAAAGTTGGCTCTAAACTCGAGCGCAACATGTAGCCAGACAGCATTTGCAGTTTGCTCTGCCAAAAACTTCAGCGTATTCACAGGAGGCAACACTTTACATCCCCCCCCCCCCCCACCCCCCATCCACCCCTCCACATCCGACCAGCCAGGCTGCTGTTGGCCTTGGGCACAGTACGTGCCACAAAAAATAATTTGCCTTTTTTTTTTGGCTACGAACTGAGTTTTGGTTTTTTTTTTTTGGTTTCAGCTTTCGGTTTTTTGCGGCGCTAACAAGCTGCATAATTAAGAGCACACATTTAGGGGCACAGGAAATAGTGAAGTGAAAAACTATGAAGCATAAACTATGACCCTGAATCACAGCAAATCGGAATGCTAATTGATTCGCACGTTGCCAGGTGCCAACCCCATCGAAATGATGATGATGATTGGATGATTGCATTTAGTATGTGTCATTAGTGTCATCAGTCAATTGAGGATATCAATGGACACGAGTCCTGCAGCAGTGCATTTGCGTCCATCAGCTGCAATGCTTTTGCTTTCTATCTGCAATCACTTCTAACGGCCAAATGGGGAAAATACCGTAATTCAGTGTCACAAGATTATCGATAAGCTTGCATAGAATATCATCGTTATTTCCAAGGCTAAATCAGCGATAGTTTTAACTCTTTTGACAATTCAAACATCTGTTTATCTTGTAATTAATTAGTTTCTGTTGCAAGAAAAATGTTCGTCCAGTAAGATATGAACGTCATTTTGGGTACAGGTATTGGGGCTACTGAGATACTCTCATTTTACATTCATAACTCAATCCAAATCCATATTGTTACCATCTAATATTAATTTAAATATTTCAATCTTAATATTAAATATTTAAAATGGTTTCAGCAACTTAATTCTTAAGCATACCAAAAATGTATAATAAACATTAAGCGCAACAAAAAGTTGTTTAATTATTTAAATTTTACCAACGCATTTATTACAACTGCATTTGTAATCAGTTGTGCAATTTGCAATCGAGTGAAATTATTGGTAAATATTTATCGAATAGTGGTAAACATGACCTTTGACTCTGTGAGCTGTGCGAAATACTTAACTGCCCTTGGCTATTGGCTATTGGCTGTTGGCTGTTGGCTGATGGCCTTTTGCATTGCAGATCAGATGGGTGGCAAACTGTTGGCAATGTACAAAAAAAGTAGCCAACCCCAAGCCACCTCCCTGCCTACCATCCAGTGAAAGTAATTGCTGACGAAAAGAAAATTGATTGCATCATTTCAATTATTGTGTGGGGTTGGGTGCCGAACGACAGCTGTCGCTGGATTCTTACATAATTCCCATGCGAATGCGAATGCGAATCAAATTAAATTTTATTTGATGCAACGAAACCGCGTGGGTGGTCAGCACAAACCCTCTTCACACCTTACCCCTCAACACAGCACCCCTCCATCCACCGTCCTTTGTTTCTGCAGTCTTTGCCTACGCTGGCTGCAATTCCTATCAGGTTATATGTTTGCATACCTTGCCGGCCATTTTTAAAATCAATGCACAACAACAACAACAGCAGCAACAACAACAACAACAAAGTCAATTTGCATGCAAACGGCAAACACTAGAAAACCTGCAGCAATAATCAGGCACTTCTCGAGGACGTCAAGAAACCGACCTAAAGATACCTGTACTAAAACAATTTAGTGCTTCTAACGGTATTAACTGATAGCTTGGGCTGGGTGAGAACGACTGTCAGATTGACACATTCGGCTGTGGCGCACCGATCTCTAGAATTTTTTCCCTTAACTAAAATTGCACAAAAAATGTGCCATCCTGATGCTTTTTTAATTTGAGCCTCATTTATATGCACTTGACATGAGCACTGAACATTTTAAATCCAGCGGAAAAACGCACACAAAATACAAAAAAAAAGAAGAGAGATTAAATAAATTAATAAACCGCAGCAACTTCTGTTGGCATCCAGCGCAGTCGAGTGATTCGTAAAAGTTAACAAATGCCACTTGCATTTGTTTTTGGAATACAATTTGATACACAAATGCGATTTTTTTAATCTTAATTTGCTTCATGCTATAGCAACTGAATGCATTTATATTAAAAGTGCACAAAAAAAAGTTTTAATTTTAAACTGCATTTTTTCAAAGAGCCCGAAAGCTGAAAGGTCAAAAAGATCAGAAAATGGCAAAAAAACGTTTTACTTTATTTGTTTTCTATTTAACTTTTATTCTGCAGCGTTTTTTAATATCGAGCACTGCATCTAAAATAGAAGAACTTAAAACCATCAGAGCCGCAAAGCTGAGAGGCCGGGACCCAAGATCAGAAAATGAAAACAAAAAAAAAGTTATGCTTTACTTTTTTTTTACCTTTGCTTATTTCTGTTTCGATTTTCAATACTGAGCGCAGCATCTAAAATAGATGCACTTAAAACTTAGTGGTTAACTAAGTTACAAATTTAGTTTGATTTCCATTTGCCTGCACTGTGAAGTAGACGGCAATAATTGAATACCAAGGACACCAAGGACACCAAGTGGCAAGTGACATTGAGGTTTACAGCCTGAACGTAGCTCGAAATAAGCTATTTTATGTTTTATACCTTGCTTCTTCGTAAACACTCGCGAATTGCCACTGATTAAAATGCACTTTATGCCAATTATGTCTTGTGTATTGTTGTTGTTGTTGTTGCTGTTGTTGTTGTTGTTGTTGTTGTTGCTGTTTTCACTGCCATCAAAGACAATTTAAAGCTGCTTGTGGCTGAACTTCGACATACTTATATGTGTGTGTGTATGTGTGTTTATCTGTTTGTGGATTCCATTTAATTTGGTTAACATAAACGCAGTCACACCCCGCCCCCCCCCCAACCGTCTTCTCAGCGAGATTCCACAGAGTTAATACCCACCCATTGCAGATTAAAATAAAAGTATTGGGCGTGGCGATATTGGGTGAAGCTTAAACTTAATTAAACTGCAGCTTTTATCTCTCTTCTCTTTAAAGCTTATAAATTATAGGAGAAACTCACAAACCATCTCATGCATTCGATTCAATGCCAATATAACTTAGCTGTACAAGGCTAAGCGCCTTGGCCAAAATGGCCTTGAAAACTAAAATCGAACCATTTTTGAGAAAATTATGCCAGCTTGAATTCCTGGAACTTGGGAACATTTTTGGGACTCGGGAACTTGTCAAAATGTGTTTCATGATTTTGGACATGAAACTCGAAAATAATTAGTTCGTCAACTTTAGAGGGCAAAGCATGGCCAAAATGACCTTGGAAATGAAACTCGAATCAGTTTTGAGAAAGTTATGGCAGTTTGAATTCGTGGAAGGTGCTTCTTTCGGACGCGGGAACATGCATGCCAAAATGTGTGTCAAAGTTTTGAACATGAAATGCGAAAAAAATGAGTTTCCCAACTTTCGTTGTAGGATTAACTTAGAGGGCAAAGCATGGCCAAAAGGGGCCTTGGAAATGAAAATCGAATCATTTTTGACACACTTCCGACATTTTGAAGTTCTGAAAGAACTGAAATAAAGTCTTAGCCAGTGTTCGAGAGACAAATTTTGAGTTACTGCTAATGAAATATTCTGCAGCACCGAGTTGCAGACGAGTTGGGATGCGGTCGGACTTGACCGGAGCGGATTGGGGGGGGGCCGGGGGCCGGATGAGTCAGGTGCTACGTTTAATTTGTGTAAATTTGTCATCGTAAATGTTTTATGTGCCACCAAGGCAAAGGAGGTGGGGGGGGGAGGGGCCTTGCAGTTTAATCAAAGTTCCATTAATAATGAAATACCGCTGCGTACTGCTAAATGAAATGAGCCAACGAACTAAAATTATAGGCGGCAATCCTGCAGCAGCGTACATTACTTAAGCTTGCTTAAGCCGTACGTGCGGGGCAAGGGGATAGGGATAGGGGCAGGGGTGGGGGTAGGTGGTGGAGTTGTTCCATGTAGGTAATGCGACAATCAAAGACAGAAAAGCCAGGCCAAAGTGAAAGTCAAAGCCAAAGCCAAAGCCAAGGCCCAAATTGGAGTGCGACAAGCAGCAACCGAAATTTGCCCGAGTATTTAATATACTTGGAATGCTATTTAGCAGGCACTGTGAAACTGTGCAGCAAAGTTCTTGAAGAGGGGCTGACTTATTAATAATTATAATAAACGTTCTCAATGCACTTTGTATCATTTGTTTAGTAGCCAAATGATGTGGCAGCTTATTATATCATTTTGATATTTGAATAAAATATCAAATAGAATTACATACAGACTTATATATATATATATAATATATATTAATCATTTTCGATTGTAGTAAAAGTCGAAAATGAGCTATTTGCATAGTTTATCAGTCTAGGCAAATTTGCTGATTTTCAATAATAAATAAACTTTGACTGTCAAATCAATTTAATGTAGTTGTGACCTAAATTATATTTCATCTATTTCAGAGTAGCCAATTTTGTTGCATAGTGTAAATGAGCCGAGGGCAGAGCCAATGAATTCAATGCTGAGCTGCTGGCACGCGAAAGTGGTAAGCAATGAATACGAGAGCTGGGGAATTGAATGGCCTTTAAGAGGGGTGGTAGAATAGACTTTGGAGGGAGTTAGCCATAAATTTGCTTAATTTATTGTGCGTGTTGTGTGGGGGCTTTTGGCTTTAAAGCCCACGTTGAACGCAAATAACCAATCGAAATTAAAGTGAGGAGCTCAAAGACGACAACAAAGACGTTGACGCTGGGGTCGGAGGGGTTGGAGGCGGTGTGGATGACGGAGACGTTGCCGGTGACGGCAATGTTGCCACAAAGCCACAAAACCAATTTGATGATGGGGTTGAAGTTGTAGTTTAACCTAGGTCTGGCCATGCCAACTGACAGAGGTCTGACCTTTTGATAGGCAGCTCGTTAGCTGATGTGAGAGTGTGTTTGGACATGGAGTGGTACAGGGGGGGTGGGGTTTGGTAAAGGGTGTTAGACTGCAATGGAAATGTGGCAACCGTTGCGCTGATAAGTCAAAAGCAGCTCTCATCATCAGTTTATTGCAAAACTCATTAAGTTTTGTGCTTTGGCTTGGAAACATTTCAGGCAATATGACGTTTTCATAACGTGCTCTCTGTTATTATATCCGCCGGCCTTTTGCTTTGCAATTGAAACCAATTTTAATGAAATCTTTTGTTATTAAAACGCAAAGATGAAATAGGTGAAAGTTCAAGAAAATTCTTTTATATATATGTATGTGTGTTATTTTGCGATTGCTGCTTGTATACCGCCAGCAAAGTTTGATAGACTATATAAAGAAAACTACTTTAATGCTGTGCTTCAAACTGGAGTTTGGCCCAGAAAGTTGGCTTAACTCAACTTTCAACTAAAGAACTGCCCTTGTTTTGTGCAAGTTATCTCAAAAGTTATGCTATTTAAAAATGTACAAGTTGCTTTGAAACCACCGAGCAAACCGAAGTCGTCAATAAATATGGAATGCAATATCTGATTACAAACTTGTGCATTTTGCAATGTCTCAATGAATTTCATGTTACATTAGCCAAATTATCAAAGTTACTAAGACAAGCCTTAAAAGCTGATTTTTTTTTTTAATAATGATGTTTTTGATTAGTCTTTTTTCTTGTATTAAGTTTATTATTTTAGGTTTGAAATCTGGTTGTGGGTTTTCGAAATGTGTTTCGCATTTAGCTATTAGTTGTTTCGCCTGCAGGCTAGATGTGCAAAATGTTACGTAATCGCCAATCATGCCATCAGTCAGCCAGTCAGTCTGTCACACACTCTTTGCTGGGCTTTGAGTTGGGTCACCCACCCCAGCGGACAACTTTCTACCCCCAAATAAAAAGCCACACAATTGACAGCCATGGGTAAAAAATATTGCAAGAATTACGAAACGTTCGCTAGGTGAACCAAAAAAAAAAAAGAAAAAAGAAAGGAAAGTACAATTGAGTTGGGGGAAAAAAGCAGGACGAAAACGCAACACGAAATGCAAAATCGATGTGGACGAAAACTTGAGGAATTTTTATTTTAGCATTTAGGCGGCTTCAGAGCTTTAAAGGCAGTGCAGGAAGCTGCCAGCCTGCCTGGCAGTATGCGAGGGTAGCAGCTTTGTTACACACACATAGAAACTTATATATGTGTGTGTGTGTGTGTGTGTGTGTGTGAGAGAGTGTATTAAGTACATACTTTGCGCTGGCTTGCTTGCTGTGTGTGTGTGTGTGTGTGTATGTGTGTGTGCATAGTACAATGTGTGTGTATCTGTGATTCACCATGCAAATGTTTGCCGTGTCTTCTTATGTGTGTTTCTGTGCTGGAGAGATTTTGTAGCAAATTGTTTTGTACACACACCTTAGCACACACACACACACACACACAGACAGCCACACGCACACACACACACACATACACACACAAGCGCATAGCTTATCAGACACTGATGTACATGGCTCAACCTGGACAGATGAGTATTCGTATAAAAATTTTGCTGACACTGCCCATTCTTTATCTCTCTCTCCCTCTCTCTCTCTCTCTCTTGCTGCCTCTCTCTGTCGTTTTCGCTGTCAAAATATTTGTGGGCTGTTACATGAACAGTCACACACACACACACCCACATAAGTGGCAGGCAATATTGTGTCATTTTGCGACGATTTCTCTTTTTTTCGTTGCATACTTTTCGGGGCTGGCAATTATATAACATTATAATTCAATGAATAACAAACATATTAGCTGCAGACACTCGACCCTTGTCCAAATTATGTGCCTGTGCCTGTGCATAATTTGTTACCTGTCCACACTACATGCGGCTAACAAGCTAAAATGCTCGAGTCGCTAGCGCTTGCAAATACCCAGTAAATGTTGCCTAAGGTACCAATAATCACATTTACTAACTCAAATTAATTATTGACTATTTTTGCTGTAGTAAATTGCATCTTTGTGATACGTTTACTAAAAATGAAGTCTGTATCTTTAAATATGCATGTGATTGCAGTTGGCTTTTAGCCATTCGCTCTTTCTGGCTGGAAGTAGACAATAGAGCATAAATATTATATGGCATCACAAATGCCATGTGCTGTCTGCAACATGCATTAGCACAGCATTATAATGCCCCTTTCGAAGCATGGCATGGCTGCAGGGTAAAAAAATACAACCAAATTATAGACTGAAATTATTATAGCTGGCAGTAAATAGGCAATGTAGCATTATCAACTGTTGCCTGTGGTGGGGCAGCCACAAATGATGGGGTAAATGGTGGTTCACTACAGCAGCTGCTGTGTGTCACACACTCACACACACACACACACAAACACACACACACACGAATAATCTGCAGTTAGACAAACTGATAGAAGAGCGTTTTGCGCTCGCATTTGTTCAAACTTTCATTTGCCATCTGCATTTGAAAAACATCCTAAGGCTACTTTCATCGACAGGATGGTTTTTAGCAGCGTTGGTCCTGTAGGTTTGTATCTCTTTCAAGCAAATTCGAACTATTTGTATACACTGCTTTGCATATCTCTTCCTATCTTTTACCTACTAGAGCAAAATACAAAATTTGTGGTCTTTCAGAGTCCTTTTCAACCAGGATGCATCCTTATTTTTATTTTGAACCATAAGCTTTACTCACACATAAATTGACAACGATGGCACTCCGATTTAAACAATACGCATCCATTTATTTCTATCAAATCAATTCCTCATTATTTCCATTGAAATGTTTTTCAACACTCAACAGTCTCGTATTTCTTTGCTCATGCACTTTCTCCATTAATTTTCCCCGTCTTGTCGCATTATCAGAGTAGTAGCATCATTATCATCATCATCATCATTTCATGCTCTATCATTGTCTACGTGGCTCTGTTTCATTTGCCATCTCTTTTTTTGCTGTTTATTTTTGAGAGTCAGCTGCTTTCTTCCCCAGTCGCTTGTTCAAATATTTTGTTTATTTTCATTTACTTGAAAACAATTGTTTTGCGCTCACTGCGTTTCAGTTTACAGTTTTCAGTTTGTGTTTGCTTTGCTTTCATTTCGTTTCGTTGCGTTATGCTTTATTCTATTGCTCTCGCTATCTCTCTCACTCTCGCTCTCGACTCTGTCATTTTAGCATCTCTTTGCATCTTGTTTTTGTGCTTTTGGTTTTAATTTCGACCGCCTCAAAGCATGCTACATGTTTTAGATTTCACATTTTTCATACATATTTCATTCGTTTTTAATTTATTTGCTGGGTTTTAAAGGCCCTGCTCCCCATTTGTAACAAGAGATTGCGAACAATGCCCCTACCATCCCCCCTCCCCCTCCCTACACACTCAAACATTCTCTGCACGAGAAGCAATTATCAGTCGTTTGTCCGCCCAACTAGCCACGCCCACTTGCTTTACGCCTCAATATCTATCTATGCCTCGTTTGGCAGTTTGTGCCTGTGGCAGTCTCAGGCCAAAAGGCCATTGTTGTTGTTGTTGGCGTTGTTGGTGTGTGGAGGTTGTTGCTATCGCAACGTGCGTAAAATTGTTTATTATAATTATTAATGATGTATTTTCTTGCTACCTGCAAACGCACGTATATGTTTATGTTTATGAATATATACATATATACATATATATCAGTCGCGTCAAGATTGTTAAAGGGCTGCAGCACTAATTAAATTATGAAGTGCTTTCTGCTACATTTACCCCACATTGTTAAACCCCACAGCCGCCCTCCTCTAAGCAGCCCGGCCGCATGTTGCTGTTGCTGTTGCTGTGGCTGTTGTTGCTCAAGTGCTCAGCGAGGCGGCAACCCTTGCGCACACAGCGGCAGCGACAGACGAGTGGCAGGCGCAAGTTGCCGGTTGCTCCACGACATTCAGTTGCCAAAAGGGAAGCGGAAACGGAAGCTGTTTGTGCTTGGCCTGTGCTTGTGAGAACTCAACTCAACACAGAACGACAGGACACAACACGACACGGCATGCTAGCTGCCTGCTTTCTCTCTCTGTGTGTGTGTGTGTGTGTGTGTGTTTATATTGCTTGGTTGCCTTTTGTTGTTGCGCGACGCGGCGGCTACTTAGCTACTTTTGTTGTATATACAAATTAGTAGGCAAATAACATTTAAGGGTCAACAGCAGCTACAACAACAAAAACAACAACAACAACAGCAGCACAAATTATAATGCTGACTGGCAGCTTTGGCAGGCGCCTTCAAATTCTGGCACAAATGGGTGTCCACAATTTAGGCAACTCGCTTATTAAAATGAGCTACGAAATATAAATGAAACTTAAATTAAGCACAGAAATTAGCTAACCTGCTTACGTAAGCTATGTGAAAGTTGTTGAAAACTTTGTGACACGTATGCATAAAATGCATATTAAAGGAAAGTTACGAGAATCCTTACACAAAGTTAGGAAATTGCAGACAACTATGTATATATTTAGCCCAGGCAATAATAATGTAAATTGATTATTACTTAATTTTAAAATATTTAAAAACTATAGAAATGCATGCTTTATATATTGCTATATCTCTGCTGACCTTTGCTCTGCTAGTTAAAATTCGCTGCAGCCTAAATTGACTTGCTATTGAGTTCTTCTCGAGTCAGAGTATGCCACATTCTTTATTTGCCACTCAAGTTTTGTTGGCCCATTTGCTGTGTTTATAATACCGAATTTGTATTTTATTTTTCGCTTTGCCTTTTTTACCTGCTCAGATTTGTTGTTACGTTGTGTGTCATTGCTTGGGCTTTACTTAACTTTACATAATTTGCCATAATTTGTGTGTGTGTGTGTGTGCGGGTGTGTGTTATATTGTTGTTGTCCCGTTGCTCTGCCGTTTCTTGTTACCAGTCTTTTTTGGCATAATTAGGTGAGGCTTTCGCTTTCATTGTTATGCAAAAGGAAATTTAATGTAGCACACACCGATGCCCCCTCCCCCTTTGCCCACCCACCATTCACCCACACTCCAATGCCTTGAAATTTACTCGCTGAACATTATTCATAACGATTTGTGGCATTGCCCCTAGAAGTCAGTATATGGGCCAATTTCGAGGCTATGGCCCGAAGATGTTCCGGATGCTGTTGCCACAATGTTTATCCTGTGCTTGGTTTTATGCCCTGCATGCCGGGGCATCAGGCCATTGTCATGCGGTTAACGGGTATCATATAATATTATGATGGGCACTTTAAGCTTACCATGAGAGAGGCAGAGAGAGGGCGAGGGGAATCATATTTGCATGAAAGAGATTAAATACCTTTCAATTATAATTATGATTATTGAAGATTTGTATTTGATATACATTTTATTTATTTTTACTGTAATTAACCTCAGCTTTAAGCACTCTTCTACATCATTTGCAAGTGCATGTAATCTGCGGTGTGTATTTATTTATTTATTCTTCTTGCCTTTGTGCGTTCGTTCTTGTTGTTTGTATTTGCTTTTTGCTTTTTAATTTGCTTGTGGCATAAATTGGCATCATGTGTGTGTCTTGAATCTTGCATGTGTGTGTGTGTGTGTGTGGCGTTATTTCCCTTGTTTGCCAGTCTTTGCTGTGGCTGCTGCTGCTGCTGTTGTTGTTATTTGGGGGCTCTCTTCTCGCCGTGTTTCTATCGATTTTCATTGTTGAACAAGAGGTAAATTGTGTAGGGGGCAGACAAGATAAGCGACAATAAAAGCGCAGGAAACATGCTCGAACCGGGTAAGTATCCCAAATACATACGCATATACATATACATATACATATACACATATAAAACAAGCTGATGATGTTGCTGCCACTGATTCAGTCAACAGGTTGCTGCTTAGTTGGCCCCCAGGATTGTGGCGCGTGTCGCTTGCTTTAGCCATGTTCAACATTTGCCTCAAATATTGTGGCATTTAGACATTCTCTCTGTGAGAATTTCTCTGTATTGCAACGAGAGGAACAGGACTTTCGACAATCAACGGGGGATTTGGAAAGTTTTCTTTGAGCAGCATGTTAAAAAGGGTTTTATCTATGCATGTTCACATGAAACTCATATCACTAGAAACCCATTTAATTAAAATATATGGTTTCAATTTTATCGGCTTAGCATGCAAAAGTTTCCGCGGTAGAAACTAAAGCTTTTGACTGAGTGAATGAAAGGCAAATGTAAATTTGCAGTTTCCAGTGCCGTTACTAACATAGTTATTTAGTGAGAATTTCTGATAGAACATAGAAAAACAAGTGATAACAAAAATAGCTAATAAACCAAGCGAAAAAAACAAACAACAAATGATCCCGAAACAGTTCATATCTGCACAGTGCAATCAAATTATATGAAAGGCTACACTGACAGCTGAGGTCTAGCCACGTGGCATCATGAGCCCTAAACTCAATTCAGAAATTCGATTTAGCTCGGCTAGTTGGTAATTTTCAGCAACATTGCCCATTGGGCCGCGTCCGCGTCCGCGCTGAGGGCTGATGCTTTATTTAGTATGCTGCCAGCCGAACTGACAGGTGAAAGTGGCATGGAACGCGCCCTCTGCTGCAGCGGGTCAAGTTTCGTGTATGCAACCAATTTTCAAACCAACAACAGGAGCTCTACGGCTGACCTGCATATTTTTATATATATATATAAATTTTTTTTTTTTTTTGTTTATTGTGGTTGTGGCTTTTAACTGACAGCGTTTGACGGCGGAGACAGTAATCGCCGTAAAGGCCAATTTTGAGCACTATACAATTTGCCAAATGGAAAACTGACAAGAAGTAACATTAACTTCTTGGCCAACATGGAAAAGCTTTCAAGTTGCGAAGGCCTCTGCTCTTTGAGTGTCAAATACCTTGTAACCAGAATAACAAAGGATTTTCACACAATCCCTTAAGCTTTGCCATAGTGTCAGACATTGGCTCAGCAACTCTCACTAACTATGTATAAGAGGTAGAGTCAACAAAATGGCCATGTCTACTCTGATATTTATTAAAGTCATTTGTTATGTGCGTCTGACATAGTATGTGCCTTTAATCATTAATGTCACCAGATTTGTTGTGAAAAATATCCGAAAATTTTTAGTTAGTCGAATTTGAATGTAAAATTGTTTAAGAAATCAAAATGACATCAGAATTGAAAATCAGTTCCGTTCTGATAAAGTTATGGGAGCTTGAAGTCTTGAAAGAATATGCTTTGTGACTTGGGAACTTAGCATGTCAAATTGTTTGCCTAGATTTAAACAATAAGCCCGAAAATTTTAAGTTGTTCAACTTTATATGTTGCTTTAATCTATATGTCAAACCATGATCAAAAAAGCAAGGCTTTGGAAAATCGGTTCCATTTGACAAAGTTAGGGCTGTGGCATTTTTTGAACCCTACCCAAATGCAATTTTTGTGTATGATTTTCACATAAATTCTTATCTAATAAAAATCGTGCATATAATTTAAATTTAGTATGACTCTAGTTGATAAGCCATTTTGAAAATCGATTCAGTTTTAACAAAGTTATGCTAGAATTTCGAAATGCATTTTGTGTTCTTCAATTAAAAGCCCATCAAATTGCCAAAGAGCACACAATTGATTGGGAATAAATCCTTTAAGGTGCTATCTTATCCATCAGCTGGCAACTTTCTGCAATTTCGAGAATAAATGCACGTGATTTTATGATGTACTGCACTACACTAAGAGCTTATGGCAAACAATAGAAGTAGCAGGCTTTTGGGCAAGCCACATTATTCCGAACAAAAGCTTTGGTAGCACTCAAGCCCGAAAGAGTATTCCATTTGAAATTCACATTTAGGCTGCAGTAGGGGCTTTAGGCTTAGCAGAGGAGCACAATAGAAAATCGCATGCGCTCCTGTTCGTGCTAATAGCAAAAGGCATTAGTTACTGGCATGATTTCGTTGTGTTTCAGTGCATAATTTTTTGGTTTAATCAATGTGACTGGCGCATTCATGAGCTTAAAGCTGCGTTGCTGAGTGGATTCCTCTCCCTCGCTTTGGTCTGCTGCCTGGTCAAGCCATAAATGTTGATGTGCTTAAGGCTTTGCTAGCAGCGGCTCTCACATGGACCAGAACGAATGGCATTTGCACACCCACTCGTTGATTCCCAATTCGAATTGCTAAGCGAATCCTTTGGCAGCATTGCCTGCAACCATCCATTATACTTATGTATGTATGCCTATTATCCTTGCCGCATATTTTCCTCATATACGGCTGAAACAAGGCAGACTCTATAGTGCTACACGGTTAGACATTGCTTTCTAGTTCTAACAGTTCTTAAGAATTACATAAATATCAAATTCGCCATCGTGCTAACTTGAGTATACAAAACTAAAAGAATTTCTTGCTCAATTCGATTTTAAATTACATTTTGAAGTTGGCAAAATTTGTTACTGTGCATATGCATAGTATGGCGGGTAAATGTTGCTCGTTTCTTTTGCGATGGCACATCCCATTTGCAGCAGCAGCAACTCCTGCTCTATTTTCATTTGGCCAGCTACATCTTCGCCTGGGGCTTGTCAGCGTTTGGCATAAAGTTGACAGCACTCAAGCACTCGATGCTTGATGGCTGTCCTTGTACTAGCTGTAGTTGTGGCGCCCATCACTGACTTTGTTGCTGCTGCTGCTGCTGCTGCTGCTGCTGCTGCTGCTGGCTGACACTTGTAGTTTATGCACAATATTTGCATTGCTACGACAAGCGACAAGTCGACGGCACAAATCTGGTTGCTTGGCGGGGGTTTCGTTGTTGTTTGTTGCTTGTTGCCGGGCATTTTCTGCGCTTTATGACACACAACTTGATAGCCGGAAAAATCAGAGACGCGCAATTGGCAGGGCATGTGGAAAAATGGCAATATCTGAATTTCCGATTTAACTTGATCGGATTAAATGTCAGGCCGCTGCTGGCAACTCAAAAAATAAAGAAAAAAAATATATAGCAAAAGTATTCAATTTGAACGGCCGTTTTTGCGGTTTTAGTTTTCCGATTTTCTGTATACCTTTATGTAGCCCCAAATTATGTTCACACATTTGTTACATGCGCAGTTACATAAACATTAGCCGGGTACAGGTCGGTGGGCGCAGAAGTAGGCGTGGTCAACTTGATTAGCGACATAAAAACAAACTAATGACAGCGCTCATTATATCAGACCCTGCAGATGCGACCCAAGTTTCGCAAGATGCTAACCAAGAAGCAAAACAGCCAACAAAGTTTTTGTTGGTGCCATCATTTATCGGTTACTTTCCCCCAACTTGAACCAGTTTCACCACACACACGGACACACACATACCCCTAAGCACACACACGTGCGCACACACACACACATGCAATTAATCATGCGCTGGGGGAAGGTGGAGGGGGGGGGGAGGTACACCAGGGATTTTTCAGTTTAAAGCAGCTGCGGGCGCGCGGAATTAATAAATTTTGAATACACACAGTGAGCAATGGGGAAGGGGGCGCAGCAGTGGGAGGCTGGGTGTTTGGAGGATGTGGTGGCAAAAGAAAAACCAATAAAAATGATGAAAGACTTACGAGGCGACGACGCCGACAGCATTTGGCAATCGAGTAACGCAACAGAGTAAAAGAAAAGTCGCTGCCACGCTGCGTATACGTGATGAATGGAGGCACAGCAAAACGCCAATAAAATGTCGAAAAAAGGCATAAAAATTGCACAAACAAACAAAAAGTGCGCGAAACCCCACACACAGTTCATTCGGTGTGGTCTGCGGCTAACAGCTAATGAGCTACGACTAGCAGATACCACGTAATAAATTCTAGAGTAGCTAGCCAATAATTTAAAGTTTTAGCATGGAAATGGTTAGAAGAGATCATTGAATTGAATTTTTTGTAGATTTTTAAACTTTTTTAAATCAAATTAGATTTATATTATTTTGTTATTTTTATAATATATATTATTCTATTTTGTAAACGACTTGACATTTGTGGGTAGCATTAGTCCATAATATTTCAGCAGTCAGATATATCCAGCAAACTTATTTGTAGGTTCTCAAAAACCACAGCAAGTGTTTTTTTAATCTTTGTGTTTCTTGTTTTCTTGATTGTGCTTGGTTGCGATCCGGATATTCACATCAGTCGTATATATTTTTAAATATCCAGAAAATACATTTTCAACTTAGTTATGGCTGTTTAATCTGGCCATAAAATATTGCTTAGCCAAGCGCTTGCGATTGGTTCAATCCCGATCAATTCAACTGAAGAGGGTAACTCAAGGCTGGCTGGCTGGCTGGCTGGCTGGCTGGCTGGCTGGCTGGCTGGCTGGATGATTAGCAGCTCAGCAAAGAGCTAACGACTGCTGGCACAGTTCCACTTGGACTTTTGGCAAGAAGTTTGGCAGAAATAAGTTTGGAGCGTTCTGTTGCAAATGCCACTCATTATTAAATCAAATTGACAGGGGTTCATTCGTTTTCCACTTCGTTGCGCACTTTCTGCACCATTGCGGAACGTGGCAAGAACGTGCAAGTGCCCGTAATTGAAGTGGATTGTCGATTGTGCGGGATGTGCTGCATGGAGATGCAGGTGGCACGTTGCACAGTTGCACAGTTGCACAGTTGCACAATTGCACAATTGCAGTTGCATTTACAGTTGCCGTGGCAGGCAACGCAATGTGGCGTGCACACCTTTTGTAAATGTTTAATGGCTGACCAGTGACAGCAGGCGGGCAGGGGCGGTGTCTGAGGGCTGGCTGCTTGCATTACAACTTTGCCCTTGACTCTGAAAAGTTGCTAGGCAATAACTTATTTTAACTCAAGTTACTAACTTATTTAACTCAACTCAGAGAAAGCAATATAACATATGGGAAAAGTATTTGCTCATATTTCAGCTCTATTTAAGGTTTAAAAAGGTGGCAGAAACCAATCATGATGAAACATGCAAAGAAGAATTTGCAGCTAGGTGAACTGGGCCAATTGGTAATGGGGTGCAGTGGTGGGGTGCAGTGGTGGCATGCAGTGGGGGTTTGGGGTTAGGGGTATAAACGTGGGTGATTCGTCCGGAATGTTGGCAAATTGCTTGGGCCCCGTCACCGTCACCGTCACCGTCACCGACACCGACACCAGACAGCCGACACACACAGGTGCTTAGTCATAATTGGCTTTGGCTATGAACTATGAGCAGTGCATATTTCAAATGCCATGGAAGTCCAGTTACCAACTAGCAGAGTTACCCTTCCTTAAAGAGTTGACAAAGCGCTGAGTGAGCTGTGGGCGAGTGTGTGTGTGTGTGTGTGTGTGTGGGCGTGTGTGTGTGTGTGTGTGTGTGGCTTTAGCTGCTGTAGGTGGCATGCAGTTTTGAATTTGCTGGGCTGTCGGTTGTGTTTGCCGGTCCCTCGGCACTAATTGCATGCACAGCGTTTAATTTTGTTGGCCGACAAACTTCTGTAAATGGCAGCAAACTTTATCAGCGCCTACACTCGATAATGCTAAACTTTTCACCTCATTCAATTAGCGCAACAAAGTTCACTTTGCACTTTACTTTGTTGTCACCACCTTTTGAGTTGGCATTTGGCATTTAGCATTCATTCAACCAGCCCACATCCATTTGCAAATAAAGTATCTTTCTGCATTCATTTCATTTTATTTGATTTATTTAAATCTTCAACAGTGTTGATTTTTCACAAACTCAACTCTTAGCCACAAACAGGCATTCGATTTATATATAATCATGTTTGAATGGTCGCTTTTCATTTAGACATATGCTCAAGAGCGGTTCTTATCGAAATTCGAATCAATAGACTATCGATTCATTGGATGTTTTTGTAGTTTGACAACAAACAACACACATAGCGATAAGCATCAAAGCACTGTAAATCAAAATCATTGTTAAAGCAATGTACTAAAGTTAACAACTTAGTTGTTATTTGCTTAGAAGCGCTTATCAGTTTGTTTAAAAAGCAATAACATATACATTAGCCAGCTATCGGAAAAAAACTAGCCAAGGGCGATAATACAATATTCCAGTGGATAAGCCAACACTATCTCCGATTCCAACAGCTTGTAATTTGTGCTGTATGTACTTGAGCATATTGAAACTAAACTCGCCGGCTGCTAACTGAATTCTCTGGGCTTTCAAGTTGAGTTTACTAATTTGAGTTTGAAGCACTGGGGAATATCAAATACCATAAACTATTCTACGAATTGGCCCTGTCGTTTTGAATTAAATCATCTACATTCGATTTCTTTTTGCAGCTACGCTCGACTGAGCTGAGTTCAACTTAATTAATTATTATTTGCACTTTGCACAACTTTGCAACACACACACACACAACCACACACATACTGAAAGCCGCTCAAACGCAAAAGTTGCAAATGGCCACAAAAACTTTTGCATTTTATCAGAACTACTAGCATTGGTGCATGCTGCTTGTTGCTGCCTGCTGCTTGTTGCTGCTGCTTCTTTCCACTTGTTGGTTGCTTATGTATGTCAAAAGCTAATCAAAACCTGATTGCAAATTCATACACAACAGGTAGCAGGCAGCAGGCAGCAGGTAGCAGGCACCAGATACCAGGTGGCAGGTAGCAGGTGGCAGGTGGCAGCTACAAAGCGCAACCAGTCACAACAAAATGGCCGCCAAAGAGCGTCGGGCAGCCAATGAAAAGCGGGTCCGGCACTGAACAAAATAAGGTAAAATAAATGAAATTCAAAATGAGTAAAAGGCTTGAATCTAAATTTTTAGGCGAAAACTTTACGGGTTCAAGCGAAAAACAGCCAAAGGAGCCAAAACACTCTGAATGTACGCGCTCCATTAAAACATTGTTAAATTGCCGGCATCCGTATTAAGTTTCAGGACGGGGGGTGTTGAAGGGCTTGGAAATTGCCGAGTAAAGAGCAAACAACTTGAAACTTAAACCGGAAATAACGGCTAACTTTCGAGTGCCACAGATTAAATGCTCTTAGAAACTCGAAACAGCATTAAATATATAATGATATAGCTTAATTGCATCTTCTTCATCTATATATATTCGGAATAAATATTAATATTAATATAATTTATTAGCTTCAGCCTTGCCTTGTCTATGCATAACATATTATATAAGAAAATCGTACGACAAAACGCACAGATGGAAGGGTATGAAAAGGGTCACAAATCATTTTCATAAATTTCAATTAGATTTAACGAATTTGTTGCCGCTTTTGCCCAAAAACTGACAAAAAGACAAGTAGTCTACAAATTATAAAAACTTTGGCAACACTTTTTACTCGCTCTTAAATTTGCTGTTGTTGTTGTTGTTGCTCGTGTTGGTGCTGTTGTTGTTGTTGCTCTAAACACTTTGGCATTTCGATAAAATGTGATTATTTGATTAGCGCTTAATTTTGTTTGAGCGAAAACAGATTTCCAATTGATCAAATTCCGAAATTTCTAAACGGCCATTAAATTTAAAGAATTATACAAATAATTCAATAATTGCTAATAAAACACTGGACAACAAAAAAGAAATGTGCGGAAAATTCGCTTAACTGTTTTCATTGACTAATTGCCTGAATCAATATTTCAACAAGGCTCTTCCATGTTGTACATTTAAATATTAATTTTAGATTGTTTTGTTTGCGTTGGCAAATTTTAGTTTTGAGCTGTCAAAACTTTGTTGTTGAGTGTAATTAAAGGGCAATTTTGGCAGAAATTCGAAATGATTTAATGCCCATTAAAGCGTTTGATTGATGTGCTTATGATGCCATTTGGCTCTGTTCAATTTCATTTGTCTTTCACCTTTTTTTCTGCTTCTTCTTCTTATAATTGTGCGTAATACTCTCGCATAAATATTTCTAAATCGAGCGTCAACTGGCACGAAACATTTGCTGTCAGCTGTAGCGTCTATGCGGCGAGGGGGTGGCGGCATAAATATTATCAGGTGGAGCCTGTGGTGTCCGTGTGTGTGTGTGTGTGTGGCAAAAGCAAGTGGCAAAAACTACTTACACAACCAAAGTGTAGAGAAAGCGAAAGTGAAAGCGAATGCTTTGAAGTCTACAAAGGACTGAGCGCAGAATGTGGCACACGAGCTCAACACGAGCATAACCCTCATAATCATGGTGGTGGTGATGATGATGTTGTTGTTGCGGCTGCATAATGATAATTACAATGTTGGCATTGTACTCGAACATGTCTGTGAGCTAAGTATGGCTAAGGGCAGCAGCAGCGCATTGCTTGGCTGCCGGCTTTGATGACCTTAATGAAAGGCATGCTGCCTTTGTCCTCTGCACAATGAGCTGTAAAACGTAGCAATGGCGAATGGCAACAAGAGGTCAGCGATGGCTTTCCACCTTACTAACGCCTCTCCTCTCAGCTCCTGCTCCTGCTCCTGCTCATTCAATGATATCTCAGACAGCTGTCGCTGGCATTTAACTTCCCTGTGGCAATCAACCGTTGTGATTGTTATGTAATCCATCAACGTTGATGTAATAAATAAGAAAAATTGATTCGAAATCGATGCGATTGGCAGACAACATGACGTATAAATAGCAGTTAATTTAATGCTTACATCAATAAATCAATTACTTTTATTAAATTGTTAGCAAACAAAATGCGGCAGTAAATTGGATAAATCGATTGTTATCAAAAAGTTGTTTTTTTTTTCCCAGGTGTGCATCGATAAATCGACAGACAATTAATAAGTGAACAGAACATGAAATCACTTGATGACTATATTTCCATGTATCAATTAATATTTGAAGCACATATGTATGCGACAAAGTGATATGAAAAAATCATTTGCCATTAAGCAAATGACTTTCGTAATTGACATGATAAAGCAAAGGATAAATCAACTGATATCGCAAGTGTACACAGGCTTAAGTGAATCTCGCCTTAAAAACGAATTGAAAGCACTCTTCACTTTCACTTTTGTGTCGACAATTGAAAAGCACTTGAAATTTCAATAATTACATATACGACGTGTTGTCGGCGACACGACGTCTTGAATTACATGGTATAATTGAATTTGATTGTTTGGCTTCAAGTTGCTATTCATAGACAGAAAGTCAGCCGTTTGCCAAAATCAATGCTGCCCGCATACACACACACACACACACACACACGCAGACACACACACACACACACACACACACACACACACACACACACACACAACGAGATGGGCATAAAAATAATGCCACCCCAAACAACCAAGAAGAGAGCCACCCGCCACCCGCCACCCGCCACCCGCCACCCGCCACCCGCCACCCGCCACCCGCCAACCGGCACTTGCCTCATCGATTTTCGATATTCAAATTGTATGGCATTGGGCACACTTAAGCAGCAAAAATCTTGAAGCAGCAACAGCAAACGATTCAAAAATGAGAACTTTACCATTCAGCGCTGATGGAACGACTTTTCAAAGATGCAATCGCTAAAGACTTCAATCAATGCGATTGCCCTTCATTTTGGGCAGTAAATGCCAAATTGATTGCTGGTCAAAGTGAAAAGTGCGAAACTTAAGCTGTCGATTTACAGTTACATTTCGATGCCTATTTCGATGCGAGTAGTAATGCAAAAATGTGGTCACGCTTTTATCATTGATATTACTCAACACAACACACGATACACGCTGGCAATTCGGTGCGGGGAGCAGATGTGGGCTTATTGGTTTTGGGTTACAGGCATTCAAACCAGTGCGGCTCGCATCCAACTTAATGATAGAGCAGCCAATGAATAATGTGCATTGTCCACTGTCGATGCATTGTGGATGTGAGTGCAGCTACCAAAATGTCATAGAGTGAACAGCATGCCATACGGGCTTTGGCCTTTTGAGATATTCTGTGGGTTGATGTTGTGGCTTTGCCATTTGCATTTGCCCAGATACGTAGAAGCAGGGAGAGAGTGAGAGAGGGAGAGAGAGAGAGAGAGAAAGGGACAGATAGAAATGAAAACAATAGATGATCGATCCGTTGGAGACAATGTCCCCTTGTTGCACTGCGACTGAGACTGAGACATAGAGTGATAGAAAGATAGAGGGAGAGAGAGATAGAAAGACTTCTGATTGGCGGAGCTGAAGACGGTTGTGAATTCAATTTGCATGCGATTCGTATTTCTTGTGACCAGCAAATGCAGCTGCAGTAATGAAAGCATCATTTTAACAACAGCTGCAACATATACAATGTCAGATTTGAGCATAAACGACACATACTCCATATGTCTAATGATTAAACTCTAATCGATACACGAAAATTCCCAACTAACTGGCTGCTACATATGTCTTATTCATGTACATATATCGTATACATGTAGATGTGTTTTCATCAAAGCTCAACAATTGTATTGTAATTGAGAGACAACTTCCCAGCAGCATTCAATATGCTGTTTATCTTTACATTAAGATACAATATACAATATACAATGTACAAGATACAGATACAAGTCGCAGCTGTTAATGCAAGGCTGGTCATGTGTTTCGATTTATCGACAGCATTTCTATTTGTACTTTTGGCACAAAATATTTACACAATTGACAGCTGCTCGATGCTCGATGCTCGCGTCAGCGTCAGCGTCGACGTCAGCAGCAGCAGCAGCAGCAGCAACAGCAACAGCAGCAGCAGACAACAAGAGCGCAACAGCACTTGTGCCCTTATTCTGTGTAGCTTACCCACCCTCTCCATCCATTCTACCCCCAAATGTATTATCTAAGCTTATTGTCACATAATCTCTGTCAACATAAAGCAGGCCACATCCGCAACTCCCCCAATTGCCTCAGGAAATACGCTTAATGCGAGGCCATTACAGCTTGCTAATGTGCTTGGGGTATAGTATAGTACAGTCAGGCTCAGTCGGTCCTTATGAAGGGCTCTACCCATTCAATTACACTTTGTGGCTTGTGGCAACATTCGGCTGGCCTGGCTCAAATAGCCAGTTGATAAAAACTCCCCAATCACTTTCAAAATCTATTTTTGTACACAAAATTTTGCAGTTTCAGTTATCAATTTCAAATCGAATGAGAATTTGAAAAACATTTGCAGCTGTTTAAAATTATATAATTATATGTTAAGACAGGCGTAAAACTGCCACTACTAATTCATTTTTATTGCATAAAAAAATGACTGAAATTATTGACGATAAACATTTTTTAGGTTATATTTCTGTTTTGCTTTGAGCTCAAAAGTAATTTCGTACCTAATGAAAATATTCAGTTTTAATGAATTATTAAGAACAACTGGTTTGTGAACGTTTGAAATCTAACATCTGGATTCATGGACCTCGCAACAGTAGCTCTACTCATGCTATCATAATATTATCAGTAAATGTTGCCCATAAATTATAGCTGCCTCAGTTAAGACAAATGGCAAAAGTCTCAGTTTTGCCGTTCTTAAATTGAATTACTGAAATAACTCTCAGCTGATTTGAGCTTATAAATATTATATTAACTCATTTTGAAGTTTTAACTGGATCTGCAAGTGCAATAAAAGTTCGTTGTAAAGTTGACTGGTTAACATTCCTTTAACACTCGGTTTGTGTTCAAGTTGTTGCCACTTGTGAAACAATTCTGCGTATACGTAATATGTTATTTTTCATTTATTTTACAGCTGCCGCTATGTGTGTGTGTGTACGAATGTTTGTGTGTGTGTGTGGCTTTTATGTACACTCATTTCGTGTTAAATTATACAAGCCCGGGGAATCTTGGCTTAGTTGGTTTTCGCGGTTGCAGTTATAACTTTTGCTTAGTTTATAAGCAGCACATTAATGTAATCATATACAAACACACACACATGCACGGACTCATCCATCCATCTAATATCAGGGTTAGAAAGTGGTTGTAATTAAATGGACCCGTCAGTGGCAACAAATAATGAATAGATTTTTGGCATTTGTGCCACTGATAAGGCTCCTTGGCTGCCAGTTTAATCAATCAATATGTGCGCCTCACTTTTTGGCATGTTGCATAAACACTCGTTCGACATAAAATGGCAGCCATAAATGTTCCCACGATACACACACACACACACACACACACACACACACACATTGATTATTTATGTGTGCTGTTGTCTCAGGCTCAGTTGGGCAACCAATTTGCATAAAAGCAACAAAACCAAAAACCCGAAAAAGAAATCCCAAGCTGAGAGGCAAATCGAAGCTGCCAACCTGTCGGTAGTCATTTGTGGAGCTGAACATCGCTGTTATTATTGTTGTTGTTGTTGTTAATATTATTATTGTTGTAGCGTGCTGATGGCAAATTAAGGCGTGCAATTTATGTCAAGTTGAAGTTCAAATGGTCAAATTCATTTTGTGGCCACACAACATTTCGCCAATGTTGCAAGCTAAACAATTTTGGCCGATTGGCAGAACACAGCGGCCTGCGTGGCAGCACTGATTTGGATTGGCATTGCAAAATGTGATGAATTCAATTTGTAATTAGTGCCCGACCAGCTAAATGACACACAAGCAAAACGCAACATTAATTGAAAATGACGAGCTCTGTTGTGTTGTGTTGTGTTGCGTTGTGAGTGCAAAGCGACTGCGGGAAATCTGTTGAAAATGGTTTCCCACTGGTAACTTGAGTGACAAATTACTTGTTGATGGAAATGCCAAGTGGGAAATAAGTACATGCTTGCCAAGCGAGATGATTGCCGCACGGTTGGGGGCATTAACTTGGCCAAGAATATTTATTCAATATCAACAACTTTGCCACAAAGCAGAAAAGGAAATAAATAACAGTCAAGTTAAGTTAAGTATTCAATCGTAAATTGATTTTAATTCAATTGATTGCAGTATCTCAATATCAATTGTTGCTGTGCGTTTTATCTATATCCATGGATATTCATGAATAACGAGTTTTTTCATTTTGCAAATATATAAATTATGGCAAGAATAAATATCGTGTGTATTCATGAGCCAATTAGGTGTATCAATACTCAATTACTAATCAACAAATAGTTGTGATCAGTAATTATTTAATTATGAATACATACAATTTTTAATTATCTAGATTCTAGAATATTCAATAAATGTGTGTATTTCGAATGAAGGGGAATACCTTTTGAGTCAATATTCGGCTATATTCATATGCAATGACTAAGCTAGATTATTCATAGACAAATCATTAAGAAAATGCTGCTGCCAACTATTTATTTAGCTAAAAATAAATAACTAGATATGAGTGCACTTAGACAAGTACAATTACAAGCACAATTTAATTGCTTGCATATCTTTGCGCGCGTCAATGCATTCACTCAACATGCCTCAACGGTGAACAGCGAAGCAATTACGCAAAATGAATACAGTTTGGTGAATAGATACAGTTGCAGTCCAATACAAAAGCCCTTTGGCATTGTCTGCTGCTGCAATTGCGTAACAAATGCATATGAATAACGCATTGCTTACATTTCCTATTAGCCAATAAAGCCAAGTTGCCCCAAGACGAAAGAATGAATGTCGCAGTGTGCGTGCGTGTGTGTGTGTGTGTGTGTGAGGCGCTTGTAAAACCTCAGTAGATATTTACTTTTCCATTTGAATGCAAATTGCCCTTAGGGCACATTTGCTCCATGCCCCATGCCCCATGCCACATGCTCAAACCGCTGCCAAGAGCCACCCACAACTCTGCTACTCTGCATACTGAGCTGTTAGGGTAATTTTTTCACATTTGCTATGACAAAATTTGTGCAAATTTCAACAAATTTGTCTTAATTTGCCAATCAACTGCAGTAGATATGTAAATATTTAAAGAGACACAGCGAGAGAGTGGCAGAGAGAGGGTGAATAGGGTGAAGAGGAAGTGTCGGAAGTATAGCGCAAGGGTTGAGTATGAAATTGCATAACAGTAACTGAAACTGTGTAAATGCAAATCCTTTAAGTGACACTAAAGTGCCGGCCACTTGAAATCGTCTCAGGCGTCGACAGTTGGCAGCCCGCTGCGCTCCACAGTGGGTGGGTAACAGCAGCAGCAGCAGCAGCAGCAGCAGCAGCAGCACAGTCACTGCGAAAAGTAGACACACTTTGACGCTTTAGCTATATTTAGAATATGGCAAATGTTTAAAGTTAACACTTTATCTCAATCTTATCACAATCGACACACGCATAAACACGAATCCACACGCACACTTATCGAGACGCTCAAATCATTTTGGTGAGCATAATCAGAGCGAAAGAGAGAGAGAGAGAGAGAGAGAGAGAGAGAGAGAGAGAGAGAGAGAGAGAGGGGAAATTGGTTTTTTTATAACAATGAAAATGTGACTTGCAGCCGCAATGTCGCCCGTTAATTGCGGTAGGCGTCAATCGCAGATTTCACATAGTAAGTGGCAAGTATGTTGAACAGGGCATTAGCCATGTTCACACACAGCTTGTAGAAGTTTTGTTGAATTGCGTGCAGAGACACGAATCACTGCAATCGAACAAACAGTTTGAAGCAACTGGGCCAATACTTGAGACTTGAGACTTAAGTGGCTGCTGCTTTAACTATCAGGGGCCTCGGGTCGAGCGCTGTTATCTTATCGGTAGTGCCTAAGACCCGCTGCTAAAACGCTTCTAAACAGCTTTAACAGTCAGCGATACGATTATGAAACATGTCGCATTTCTGCAGCGTGATTAGTTTTAGTCAAAATAGTCGCACTGCTTAGGTTTGGCTCCATAAAATCCAAAATTAAAATAAGTCATCATCCACAGGAATAGGCAAATGCACAAGTGTTGACTAACTGTTGTGCGACACTGTTTTTGTGTTGCAAGGCAATCATGCGGCAATTATCTGCCTCATCACCAACATCATCGCCAGCAGCAGCACCAGAATATGCTTCTGCAATTGCACTTGCAAGGTTGTGGGTGTGACTGTGTGTGTGTCTGTGTGTGTGTGTATGTGTGTGCTGTGTTTGTGTGGGTGTATCTCACAAGTGGCGCTTAAGCTTGACGCCTGAGTGCAAGTGAGTGTTTGTGGGTATTGCAGCAAGTGCCAGCACACCGAGTGCGACGCGTGAGTGTGTATGTGTGTGTGTGTGTATGTGTGAACACGCCTGTCAAAAAGGCTAAAAGGCCAAAACTCTGAAGCTAAAATGGGAAGTGTATGCAAATGAATGCATTTGCATATAATTGAATCAAATCCATTGCTATGATTGCCTCTAATCTAATTGGGATTAATCTAATATAGATGTGAGTGCTTAAGTGATTTGCTAAGTGAAGAAAATTTAGTTCAATCTGCGTATGCTTACGACATTTACCGAAATTAATGTAGCTAAAGATAGTATAAACAAAAGTTTAATATGGTTTTTGGTTTATTTTTATGTAGGTCCTGTAATTTTCAAACCTATCCACATTTAAAAGTCATTAGGCTAAGCACTCTCGAATTTTACTTAAATACAAATATACCATCAACATAATAATCAATCATTTAATTTGTGTGTTCTCTTGTCTCCCTTGAGCATATGAGCTCCCTCTAGCCACCACTGACAACCACTTTGACATGTTGTCAACTAACATAAGTTTTAACAAACGAAGAGGAAATAGCCTAAAACAGATTTCTTTGATCGAAAAACTTGAGCAATTAAAATGCATTTTAAAATTGATTTGAAACATATATTCCTTTAAAAATTATGTTGCGCTTTTAGTCTAATTTAATCGATTTGCAATAATTTGAATAGGTAATTTAATAAAATGAAATCATAGTTGCATTGATGATTACTCGTTGGCATCAATGTTGTTCTCGTGCATTCACAGAAGACTCTCAGAGTAATATCAATTGATTTGCGAGTGATAACATGTTACACATGTAAAGCGATTGCTGAACTTTCGCTTAATGCAATGAATGCTGGCGAATAATTTACCCACAAATCGAATTAAGTGCAACCATGTGCGAATGTGAAACCCAACGCAGGGACAACAACAGTTACAGAGACAATAGCGTGCGGCTGCGTGTCCTGTCCCTGTACTGTCCCTGTCCTTTCTCTGTCCTGTCATGTTGTGCTGCACCGTGTCGCGTCCTGTGGACGGACACACACGGCGGATACGTGATGCCTGATCCGCTATCCTTAGCGCTAGTGCGTATATTTCGAAAATTACGAGTATTGCGAGCAACTTCAATTGCTGTTAGCAGTTTGAGTTTGAGTTTGAGTTTCAGTTTCAGTTCGCAGTTATGTTATTATTAAAAAGCTAATTACATTATTTGTAGTTGGTGGTCGTCGCTGTCTAATTACCTTTTGTCTTGCTGTTTTTGATGCTCTTCCTCCTACGGAAGCGATGCGTTTTTCCGTGTTGTTGTTCTTGCTGTTGCTGCTGGTGGGGGCTGGTGTTGTTGAGTGGAATTTTGGGCGAGCGCCCCCAACTTGACTTACGGCACAATTTGTTTCGTTTTTAATTGCTTTTGAGCTTTTCGGTTTTTGTTGATGTTTTTGTTTTACGTATGCGTTATGTTTTTTCAGGGATTTATTATTTTTATTTGTTTTTTTTTGTATATGCTTTTCTGGAGTTTGGTAAGCGCCCCGCTTTAAATGGAGCAAGAGCGACCAAAAACTGTTTGGAATTAACGCGCAAAGAGTAGAAAACAAAGAATAAATTTAAAAAAAAACACGCACACACTTAGAAAGAGAAAGCGAGAGAAAACACGGTCATTGCTTTCTGCTCTTGTTATTATTATTGTTATTATTATTCATTTTGTTTCTTTTTTATTTATTCTAATTTCTCTTTAAATATTTTATGTCCTTGTTTTGCACCTTTTTGGCTTTGGCTGGCCAGCGACTCGGTCGCTATTTGCTTTTGGTTTATTTTTATTTTTATCGTTCAATTTTGTCGCTTGTCTTCGTTGTTTCAGAGCACAGAATTCATACACTCGACTGCGCGTTGTGTGTTTTATAAATAAATAAGTTTCACATCAAATGGCCACCGAAATGAATTTCCAAGCCCAAGCCCAGCTGCACACACACACACACACACACACACATACACACAAGCACATATACTGATACTGATACAGATAAAGATATAGAGGCACAGAGACAGCTCAATGCGTATCTGTGAGATACAAGTAGGCGCACTTAGTTGCACTGCGGTATGCGTTAATTATGCGACACGAGCACTTAACATAGCCGCAAAAACAAAACATAACTGAAAACTTTTCAATTTGATGAATTTGCGTAGACAATATTAACGCATACCCTGCAAATTATTTCATCATGCGTTCGCTTACTTTGTTACATTGATAAAAACATTGCTATCTTAACTGATTCTTAGAGTAAGATATTCTATTAAAATAAATAATATACTAGATCGGGAATAGGGAACTGCTTTATATACCTATTATTGTCTATATGGTATCTCAAATGATTTTCTAGGGCATTTTGGCATCGGTGAAGGCGATGAATTATAAAAGATTATTTTTGTGCCTCACAGATTTAATTACTTATACAAAAAGATCAATTGGTACTTAATATCTTTAAAGATTTGGGGAGGCTTTATGATATTTGAACTAAATAAGATGCTACCTATATTTGAACAATTTGAGATACATACAATGTATAAAGTTGTACCTTGAAATTTAAGATCTAATTTTAGATACTTTTATTACACTAGCACAATTATTATTTTATTTGAAAATGATTTTGTTGAGAAATTAGGCTGAGTTGTGTGCATTAATTTATATGAAATATATGTATATGTTGCCTTTAAAATGTCAGCAAGAAAATTGTAGTTTACTTTTGTTTCCTGTTGCTATTTGAATATTTTATAAGAGCATGCCGACTGCGGTTTTCTGCAAATGCAAATAGTTCATTAGTCGCCATAGAATTTTCGCTTGTCGCTTGATGAATATTTTTAAATTGTTTCGGCTGCCCCACAAAAATGTGTTAATTTTTCTAGACATTGTCGTTGCTCTTTTTTTGTTTTATGATGTGTTCGTTGCTGTTGTTCTTTATTTCCCTTTTGTATTGGGGGCCGCACAATAATTTTGATTGCTGCCAAAAATTCTTAGACAGTCGGCCGCATTTTCACCGACCGTTCACTAACTGAGTGAGGGCAACCAAAAAGTGGACATTGTCTATCGCTACTCTGGTTTCCACTCATGTCCGATACACACACACACAGCGATACATAGCCCACTTGATTATGTGGTAGCGGTCTAAGAACATGTGTCGTATCGCGTTCTACACTCGTTGGCTCTATAGAGTTTGACGCGTTTAGAGCGCTAATTGATAGCAAGTGATACGACAAAATATTATTTGCTGTTTGCTGTTCGCCGTTTCGATTTTGATTTTTTTGACTCATGCCATATTGGGGTCGGGTCTAGGAACGTTGACAGCAGCTGGCAGCTCAGCGACAAGTGGAGCTTAAGCAACGGACTGTTGACAAATGAATGGAGGCTGTAACCCCCTGCCATGACAACACCCCACTCTCCCAGCCAACTTTGCCACTCGTTTCTAAATCCATCCAGTAAACATTAATCAATGTGATTAATTTGGTTTTTTTGTTTTTTTTTGGTGTCTTATCTGTTGCCCACCTGACTGTAGTTTCATCAGATCATAGCGATAATACGTGGTATTCCCCATGCCCTTCCCTTCCCCACTGGCCATAAATAACAATATACATATGTACTATATGCACTATATGATTTTTCCGGGGAAGGTGGCTTAAAGTTTATGCTAAACAAACAACAACAATCAATAAAAGCGATTAATTTGTCGCAATAAATGGTGAATTGGCTGAAACGAGAGACGCCCACGATGCGAGACAATAGCTACTTTGGACCCAACTCTTCCATACTCTATGCTCTGCAGTCTATATCTGTTTCTATATCTGTATCTGTATCTGTGTCTGTGTCTGCTGTTTCTATTTGCGTTTGGGCTGTAAACGTTAACTATAACAACCATATATGGGTCACACAACAGTATATACCCGGCACAGTACTCATTGTTCGTATATGGCCATAAAAAAAAAAAACAAAGAGAACAACAAGAAAAAATTTCAAAAAATTCAGACGTAATTTGTGACTTTGTGTGGCATTTTTTTGGGGCTGCGGATTCTGTGCCCTGCAACAAGTTCCTGTTCCTGTTGTTGCCGTTGCTGTTGCACTAATTGCCAGCGGCTAGTAGCAGTATCTGTGAGAGAGTCTTTCTCTCTCGCTTGCTTTCGCTTTTACACACATCACATTTCCAGGGCTGTGCACTTTGATTTGCTTTTCAAGCACCTACGGCACTCAACACGCGACACACAACAAAAAAAAAAGAACAAAAAAACATAAAAACCAAAAAAAAAATGTTAAACTGTGAAACATATATAGCAGTCCAATATAGGCTAGAAATGGCACAACACTCGACTTTACACACGGGCGCGATGTTGTTGTTGTTGTTGTTCTTGTTGTTGGTTTTGGTGTTGGTGGTGTTGTTGTTGTTGCTGTTGTTGTGGTTGCTGATGCTGGTCGCAATTGTTGATGGTTGTTGCTGCTGTTGTTGTTGTCTGTTGTTGGCACGTGCTGCCGCCGCTACTACTGCTGCTGCTGCTGCTGCTACTGCTGCCGCCGGTATTTCTCTTTGATATTATTTAGTCGCTGCTGCTAAACCTTCACGCTAGACGTTTCCTACGCAACTGACAAGCGGCAACGGTTCGTGACTGGCGACGAGCAAAGAACGACTCGCAACTCGGCTGCGGTTCGTTCGCGTAACGTATTCGCTTTGCGTTCGCCTTACGTTCGCTTTCAACATGTTGCGAGCATCGAGCCGCGAGCACCGAGCAGTGAATGTGCACCTAGCTGCAGCTCGGGCTTCACAGCTC
The DNA here is from genome assembly GCA_035045305.1 of Drosophila maculinotata. Classification (NCBI taxonomy): domain Eukaryota; kingdom Metazoa; phylum Arthropoda; class Insecta; order Diptera; family Drosophilidae; genus Drosophila; species Drosophila maculinotata. The sequence goes on along the minus strand of JAWNPD010000679.1, from coordinate 11,724,073 downwards.
CTCAGCTGCTCAGCTTTTTGGCTATTCAGCTCTTCAGCTCTTCAGCTCTTTAGCTTCTGCTGCCTGGCAGCACGCACAAAACCAAAAATACCACAAAATACAGTCAAACTTCTGGAACTCTAACTTTGCCAAGTCGAATTTTCGGTAATTCTAACCAAATTATGCTGCAACAGCGTTATGGGAAATGTTCTGTACCATTTTGTTACCACAACTCGAACCCCGTAATTGCTAAACTCGCATTTGGCTACAGCTCAAACAAGAATTGGACATATTACTAGCTGAAAATTAAAATTGCGTATACGCAGAGTATTGTTTTGAGTATTGCTAAATTCACTTTGAGTATTGTTTGAACTTCAAATTATCCCAGTATTATTTCTAGTATATTTTCGATAGCAATAAAGGATTGTTTAAATTTGAGTTTATCCCAATTTTCTGAGTATTATATATTTATTATACATATATCATTATATATAGTATATTTTCGAGAAAAAAATAAAGTGATTCACGCAGAAACTTTATTTTAAATTATATGTGTGTATACTTAATGATTTGTTTTGTAACAGAATTGTAGTTATATTTTTTTATGATAGCTGTCAATTTTGTTAAATTGCTCTCTCGAGTTTTGTGTTAATGAAGTTCGACTGTAGTTGTTGCCATCGTTTGGCTGGTGCTCGAAATTGGCAGGTAAGGGCAACGGTGCAAGCAAAGCAAACAAAAGCAAATAGAACCGATAAATAAACTGCAAAGCGTTACCTTAGCAACATGCTGCACAGTGGTGACAAAATTGTTCATATGCATATTGCTTAGGATCACAAAGCAATAAATCCTCTTTCTGTTCAAAGCAATGAAGTGCTTTCTTTACAGCATATTAAATAATAATATTGAATGAATGAGCTTGTGTAAGCGAGTGCCTAAGTCCTTTAAGCGGACAAAATCAAATGAAATACCTGAACAGCATTCCAGACGCCTTTGGGCGTGATAGTAGTTCAAAAGGTAAATGCAATATGTTTGTCTTTATATTGGACAGTTACTGGCACAGGACATTTGCAATAGCAAAAGCAATAGCAGTTTAACCATGCAATTAATGCAATTTCTTTCCAGCTACTGATGTGGGAAGTTTTGTGAAGCTTTGCAAACTGGTTTTGTTTATACAAATAACAAAAGAATTTAACACCTTCATTTCGCTTGCATTTCAGTTCAACTGTTTTAAATTGCAAAACATATTCATGCCTATTTGCGCCTATGAAATTTCAAGTATATGTGAAAAACAAATTGATTTGGAAGATTCCGACACACTTGGTTAAACATTTATCGAGCACTGTGCTGGGCATTGAGTTACGCAACAGAAATTTAGATTTAACAAAGGTACCCGCATGAAAACAATTGCTAAAGGACCAAGAACAAAGCAAACCTGCCACTGTACACAAGAGTTACAGTGTTTTTTAGCTGCGGCCCGGGCCAAAGCCAACATGTTGCCAAGTATGTTTTTAGCCAACGTGTTGGCTGCCTCTGCCTCTGCCACTGCCTCTGTCTCTATCTCTGCCTGACTGGCGGCAATAATGATGTGGCTGCGGCAGCAACAGCAGCCGTTGGCGATGGGAACGCTGGCAAAAAGCGAGACGCGTGTTAGTTATAGAAATGTTAGACAACAATGGCCTATGAGGTGATGACTGCAGCTCAGGGGTTAGCATTTTATTGGGACTTGTGCAACGTGGCGTATGATTGACAAAATTAGCAAACATTTAACAATAACATTCTCTCGACAACTCCCCATGGAGCACAAGCTGTGCAGCTGTCAAAATCAAAATCCTGCTGCAACATGGAATGTTTTTAGCTAGTTTTCACAACAATTGTTTTAATTGTGGCTGTCTATGGCATTGCTCTGCCTCTCTCTCTCGCTCTCTCTCTCTGTCTCTCTGTCTCTGTCTCTCTCCCTCTCAGTTTATACTCAACTGCTTCAGGCCCATGCATTTCATCATTCACATTATAACATTATTTGAAGCATTCCTCAGTTTGTGGCGAGTTTGCCCAAGTGTTTTGAACCCACAGAAAAGCACTAATATACATAGTTGAAATGCAACTGCAAAGGAAAACAGAAGCCGATTACCTAATTAAACTAACAACAAACAACAACACTAAACAAATGTTACACTTGTGAGTTTTCATTGGGGCAGCAGAGCTGCCGTTAACCTTGCACTCAGTTCGCATTTGAATGTTGCTTGCTCCGAGTACTTTAGTCGAAGAACTTGAAAAGCCAAAGAAAGTGAAAGAAAGTGAAAGGCTTAATAGTTATTTAAACTTTATCGGTTATTTAATTGTGACCATGTTATTGCTCAATTATTTGGGATACAAGCCATTTTATTGCAATTTATAATGAAAAAGGGAAATATGTTTTCCCTCAAGGAACTCGTTCACATTTATGAAGCAGTAGTTCTAGAATCCCAAACCAAATATACAGCTATTGATGTCAACAGAACCAGTTAACTAGTATAATAATAATAATATATAATATATATTTTATACTGTACAAATATAATCATTAGACTTAAACCTCAAAGATTGCACTCTTTAGGGCTGATGTTAAACTATTGTATTATATATATCAATTTGCCTAATAGTGTACATATTAAATCAGAAAAACTCTTTCCAGCATTACTGTTTGTATTTGCTCTTGTTTTATATTTAAATTTAAATTACCTGTAAGTAAATAGTGTCGACAATTTATTCACTGCGAACAAGTACATTTGTCCAATAATATAATTTTATTATCTGTAAAATTCTTTTATTGACATTAAGCCACCTCGTTTTGTTTGGGCCGCATTTAAACCTTAAATGCATTACTTTTTATTGCACATTTCTGCGGCTTGCCGCTAAAGTGCCGTTAAAGTTGAACACAACTTTGCAGCGCTTAGTTATAGATAGTAAGGCACCCCGTTGTAAGTAATAACACCCCGGTTTGGGGGAGGGTAGGAGCCAGACGCTTTCTGTTATTGATAGGCCAATAGACTGATAATTGCAGTTGCTAGTACGTCAGTCAAATTGATTGAACATGTTGCCAGCTGCAGTTTTGCTCACAAAATGCTTAAAAATTGCACCGCCGGCAAAGTTTGTAAGCATCCGAAGTTTGTAAGCAAGGTGACTAAAACACATAGATACCTTTTGTATGTATAATGAAGTCGTAATTAAGTTATTAAGGCTAAGGTTGCCCTCAGACTCTTGCAGGAGTTCATTAAAATTCTTTTATGCCCCGCCCCGCTATCTGCATATTTTGCAGCCCCCTCGAAATTATAATTGGGTGTGCAACTCGCCATGTTTACTAAGCGCACGGTAATTAAAACTTGTCACATGCCACACCCATCGTTTAAAGCTAAGTCTTGACTTACGCCACTTATCAAACTAGTTTTTTGTACTTACACCGCAAGTTTATGAAGTAGCAAACTTACCTGTAAGTGGAAAAAAAAGGGAGAGAAAAAACAATGTGTTATTAGCTTCAGGTAAAAAGTTGAAACATGTATTATTAAGTGGATTAACTAAAGAAAAATAATATAGTAAAATAAAATAGTAATAAAGATAAATCGCATGAAGCTATGAAATTTGAACTAGAAACTTAACTGACTTTAATTTTTGGATTTTATTGCATACCTCAAATTAAGATTACTTTTTGAAAAGAGATTGTGCTGTGTGGCAGGGGCAATTAAAATGCGTACTTTGCTTCTATATATATAACATTAACTAAGAAGCAAGTTACAGGCTAGCTTACATTAATTTATCTCACTTAAAGCCTAATGCTTTACAAACTAGCATAAAGAATACAAACACATATACTCTGCCTGAGTGTGACAAGCAACTTAGATACACTTTGTATTCTTAATGCTTATGCAGTAGCTCGTAAAATGCAACAACCAATCACATCGTATTTTACACAACCATTATGATGATGCAAATTAATTAGTTACTATGCACAACCACTTGTAGTTGCAACGCAGCAGCAATTTTGGAAATCCTGGTTATTGAATTACGCGTTTAATTGATAAATATATGTAAGAGCTCATCAATGCAATGCATTGTTGTGTTGGATGCCACCGAAACTACGTGAAATTTGTACAATAAATGCTAGTTTTCATTTGTATTTGCCTTTAGGTAGCGTTTTGCTGGCACGCATTTTGTAAGTTTGGCAAAAATCCGAATTGCCATTAAGAAAACGCTGCAAGCGTTGTGACAAAAAAATCCAAAAAAAATATAATAAATACATTTTTGAGTTAAATGAACAAAACTGTCAAGCACCGGCCAGCATTTGAATTCATATGTGAAATATTTGAAAGAAAAAAAAACCCAGCAGCTGTAATCGCATTGACTGTATAATAAACATATGTACATATGTATGTATGCATATTTATCAAAAGGCCTTACGTACTTTTTAATATCAGAATGTCAGTTGCACCAATTTTTGTGATTTTTCATGGCTTCCGGTTGGAAAGCTCAGCCCTCGCTACAGCCAAAGCAATTGCCATACATGGTCAAATAGCTCATTCGCAGCGTGGTCCGGATCTACATATGTAGCCAGCCGCAGTGCAGAGCTTTTGCAGTGTGGTGAAATAGTCGAAAGCTTGTGTTTTTCATTGGGTTCAGCAACTGACTACTACTGTATACATATATAGGGCGCAAGGCTGTAATACGAAAGCTTTTGAAAAAAGCTTTAAGAAAACTTTAAGCTTCATAAGCTCTGTAGCGTTTAAGTTTTGGCATGTGAGCTTTTAAAATGCCGTAAGCTATTGTAAGAATCAAATTGCTCTTATTTATTATGACACCGTCTCTCAGCTTCCGCAAAAAACACAAATATATTGACTTCATTTCGATGAGCTTTAAGCTAATATATAATATCAATATAAATACTTTTAAATTAACGGCCAAAGAGTACATACATAAAATAATGTTGTGTATTCATTTTCTAATTAATATATCGAGCCCCAATCGCGAAAATAACGGAAGCTGCATTTTTCAGAAATTTTGTTTTTAATGAAAAAAGTCAAATATATATATTTACAAAGATATTGCATTTTCAATTTTATCGTAAACGACACAAATCCACCCAAAAAATTAAAAAAAACTCTGCCCTGTAAAATTAGCTTTTTGGCGTTTAAGTTATTTTTGCGGTTAGGGCTCGATATCGTATGTATGTACATATATGTATCTTGTGTATTTTAAAAATAAATGAGCATCATTAGGTCTTTGACGTTTTATTGTAATTAAGGAAAATAGTTTGTTGAATAGTGATCGAGTATACTAATTAAAACCATGGACTGTAGCTGTAACTTTTACTAAAAAGTTGAACAATTATTATTCACAAAACTTGAATTTATATTTTAAGTGTTAAAAAGATATTTTAGCTCATATAATGTTATTGATGTTTAATTACCAGATTTAAAAAAAATATTTTATTTAAAATATAAAGAAAATCCCGTATTTTAAAGAATATGTTAAAAACAACTTCAATTTGTAAGAACATTATATTGAATTAATTTTAAGTAGACTTTTATGACGTTTTTAAATAATCCTCACAAAAATATTAACACTGGCGCAAGCCACGTTATTTGCAGCAAACATGCAATAAAATTATATGTAATATTTAAATTGCATGCAACAATAATCTTAAATAACGTTTATTGCATTTTAATATACCAAGCAATTAAGCCGACGTGTCCCCACACACATACACACATATTTATATCTCTTACAGTTTTAACTCTGTCTCTGTCTCTTTCATTATTGGTGCTTGTTGTTTTTATTATTAATTTAAAGCAGTCGTGATATTTGTACAGCTTCTTTTGGTGATGCCAATGGGCCCCAAAAGTGGTTTCCTTTTTGTATTGATTAAATGCAAGAGTTATTTTTGCGCTGGCAAAAGCGAAATTGCCCCTCAGAAGGTGCAGCTATAAATAAGAGGTAAATTCTCTTTCGCTCGCATCGGATTACAGAGCTACTTGTCCAGCAGCACACACACACACACACACACACACACACACACACCACATACACACACACATACACAGTTTCAGCTAACACGCCCAGCGATGATACACGCCCTCGTTTGCTAAAGTTCAATGACTAGCAATAACGAAGCGTCATTCAAGCGTAAATTATTGTCAAGGACCCCAAATGGGCCGAGGGAAATGCTGCCAGATGGATGGTAAGGGGGGGAGAAGGCAAGCAGACCTTCAGAGCAGCTTAGCGGAAATGTGACAAAAGTGATTCTGAAAGGGTTCGGGTTGAGTGCAAGAGCTGAACTTTTAGCTGGCGAGCTGTGGCTGTGGCTGGGGCTGGGGCTGGCGGTCGTGTGGGGAATGCGCAACAGTTGATTGCCATCAATGGGAATTATGTAAATCAAATTGTCCACGCATTATTCAGAGTGCATATTGTTCGGGTGACGGCTCCAATTGGGCGTGAAAATTGATAGAAGTCGGAGGCACATATGGGACAGCAGACACTTGAAGTTGCGCAACTCCAAAAACAAAGCTTTTGCCACACTTTGCGTATTTTGTATGTAAATGCAAGAAACAGCAATAAAAACAAAAAAGGGTTCAAAAATTTAATTGAATCTATATGCATAATAACAGCAAATAAATTATGGATATAATGTCGTATGAAATATAGCCCAGTTCTATAAAATAGAGTGAAACGAGCAATTAAAGAGTTTCAGTAACATTTTCAAAATACCAAACTTTTTTTCACATACATGAACTAATTTTTCCTGAATTTCACGCAATTCTTGTGGGCTATTTTACAAATAGCTATATCATGTAAAACAACATATAAGCAAATTCACATATTTCTTTGTGCATTTTTCCCGCTCTGTCAATTCCGAAAAGTCAATGAAATGTTTTGCAACGATAATACATATATATTTAACAGACAAAAAGGACTGTATCAACAGGTGCGACCAAAACCTTTTTAAATAATTCAACATTTACATTCCAATTAAATCGAATGCAATAATAACACACATAAATCTAAGTAATTGAAATTAATTGCTTTCAACAATTTCCTCGGGGACGTGTAGCAGCTGCTTAGCATCGTAGCAGTGGAGGAAGTACGATGCATGGTATTCTAGGAGGAGTTCAGTTTTTTGGTTAAGGTGCGGGTTTCTTACATTTCGGTAGTTTAGGTTAAGGCTTACATTTTTTTTGGTGGAACAGGTGCTTGGCATTGCGGGGGTACAGGCTGACATCTTTTTGGTGTTGGAGGCGGCTTGTTGCATTTTGTGGTCTTAGGAACTGGTGGCTTACACTTGCTGGGTTTGGGAGTAGGTGGCTTACACTTGGTGGGTGTGGGAGTATGTGGCTCACACTTGCTGGGTTTGGGAGTATGTGGCTCACACTTGCTGGGTTTGGGAGTAGGTGACTCACACTTGCTGGGTTTGGGAGTAGGTGGCTCACACTTGCTGGGTTTGGGAGTAGGTGGCTTACACTTGCTGGGTTTGGGAGTAGGTGGCTCACACTTGCTGGGTGTGGGAGTATGTGGCTCACACTTGCTGGGTTTGGGAGTATGTGGCTCACACTTGCTGGGTTTGGGAGTATGTGGCTCACACTTGCTGGGTTTGGGAGTAGGTGGCTCACACTTGCTGGGCTTGGGAGTAGGTGGCTTACACTTGCTGGGTTTGGGAGTAGGTGGCTTACACTTGCTGGGTTTGGGAGTAGGTGGCTTACACTTTGTCGTCGTACGACACGATTTGGGTGTCGTTAGACAAGGCTTCTTTGTTGTTGGACGAGCCGTCGTTGTTGTCGGACGAGCCGTCGTTGTCGTAGGACAAGCCGTCGTTGTCGTAGGACACGGATTGGGTGTCGTTAGACAAGGCTTCTTTGTTGTTGGACGAGTCGTCGTTGTTGTCGGACAAGCCGTCGTTGTCGTAGGACAAGCCGTCGTTGTCGTAGGACAAGCCGTCGTTGTCGTACGACACGATTTGGGTGTCGTTAGACAAGGCTTCTTTGTTGTTAGACAAGGCTTCTTTGTCGTAGGACAAGCCGTCGTTGTCGTAGGACAAGCCGTCGTTGTCGTAGGACACGGCGGTGTTGTCGTGGTTTTTTTGCAACCACAGTCGGCATCGCCAGCACCCGGGCCCAAAGCCACAATGAGGGCTGTCAGCAAACCAAACCGCCAGGGGATGTGCATTGCAAGGCTGTTGAAGTAGTTGTTGCTGCTGCTGCTGAGACTGCAACTTTTATATAGTCCGCTGCAGGCAGGGGAGCTGCAAGTTGGGCATTTCCCATAGGTGCAGCGGCAGTCAGTTGATGGGGTTCTTTGGCATGATCAGCAGTCGGTGTAGGGCATTGGAAGGGTGTGCTGGCAGACCCGTTGGGTGACGGAAATAGCGCACAATTGTGGTTATCCTCAGGCAGTGACCCATGGAGGTCTGTTTTCATTTTTGGATTCACGCTAGTTGACTTAATGGCAGATGGCGCATATGCTTGTTATTAATATATAACCGATATGCTATATTTATGCCGCAATACGATTGATCTGATCGTCAAATGATTTGGTTCAACGAAGTGGCAAAACCTTTGTTTACAGGAATCGTTGGAATGTGCAATTTAGAAGGGATTGATTTTTTTTAAGTCTTGATCGAGCTCAGGAGATACATACTTTGATCCTTTGATCAACATCGAGCCGTCAAAAATTGTGCTTTGTGAAGAAAGTTTTGTTTAAATTTCAACTTTATACAATTTAAACACTTTTTTGTTTACCTTGTCTACGAAATTTAGGTATTTCATTATATAATATTTATATAAAAGAAATCTTTTCGATTCCATTGCTACATGTTTTATTATTATTATTAATTTTATTATTATTATGATAATTATGTGCTTCTTGAATTTGTATTTGCGCCTCTAATAAGAAACAATTCGCACAGCTGTCACACATATTTGATTATTTTGATCACTAAGGCATTGTACGGAGCTCTTCCATACCCAATTTCATTGTCTATTGTTCTATCGACATATTTTTAATATCACAAGTTGAGCAAATAAGAACGTCTACGATTCAAGAAACTTCAGATATTTGCCGACTATAAAAGTGGCTGGCAGCTTCTGAAGCATTCACAAAATAACGTTGTCATTCGACAGATTAACATAATGAAGTTCAGTTCCCGTTTCCTGCTCCTCGCCTGCCTCTGCGTCTGGGTCTCATTTGCGGCTGCGCAGACCACCAGCAGCGATGAAACCTATGATGATAGTGAGGACGTGAGCGGCACAGATGAGACCGATACTGACATTGAGGACAGCACTGATACTACAGCAAGCACCGACACAAGCACTGATACAGCCACCGAGGTCAACTCCGGCACTGATACAGCCACCGACGTCGACTCCGGCACTGAAACAGCCACCGACGTCGACTCCGGCACTGAAACAGCCACCGACGTCGACTCCGGCACTGATACAGACACCGATGCCACCGATGAGGCAGAGACGACCAGCACTGTGGCTACTGTGCGCAGAACCACACGCAGGTCTCGCGTTCGCAGGCCAAACAGCACCACTCGCAGGCAAACTGCTAACAACAAAAACAAACGCAAAGCCAACAGGCGCAACAACAAGGGCACCAGCAACAACAAGCGCACCAACAACAACAGGCGCACCAACACCACCAACAACAGGCGCACCAGCACCACCAACAACGTCAGAAATAGGAGACGCGGCTAAGCTACAAAACGGCTTAAAATGCACCACTGAAAACACCACTGTTGGCTTAAACTAAACTGAAGTCTTCCTTAAAATTAAATTACATTTTTTTTTGTGAATTATGAATATATATTAAACGTTTTGATTGATATATTAAAACAACTTTTGCAATAACCTTTAAATGCTATGGCTAATTCATGACGAGAACATACTTCATTTTCCATAAAGTTTTTATTTTTTTTTTACTTTGAGAGATCAAACCCAGCACAATGTTATTACTAATTGAAAATTTGTGAAAACTAATAGTAAACATCTAAAAGATTCTTCGTGATTAGTTACAAGAAGGATTCACCATTATCTATTTGATGTCCTAACCCAGTGAAATTCTGCAGTTTCACACATTTCAATGTCATCTTTATGCCCTACAAATTTCAAAACGATCGGACCATATTAAAAATCAAACAAAATTGTCGGTATAAAATGTAAAAAAATGTATGTAAAGCATCGACAGAGCAAAATCGTATGTAAGTCACGGATCTAAACTTTCAACTGCCAAAACTTTGTTTAAACTCCACCGACTTTCAATTGTGAGGACATGCTTTGACCTCTTTAATAATTCTACATTAAAAGTTGATAAACTACACATTTTCTGATTTTCTGTAAAAAACCATAACAACAATTTAGCAATGCAGGTTAACATGTCCTTAAAGATGCCCTTCTTAGACTTCAAACTTTGCCACAACAGGTCCAATGTTCAATCACATTTTAGTCATGGTTTGTCCTTTATATTAATCCAACATTTAAAGTTGATAATCTCAAATTCTTGATGCAAATTCAAGCTAAATTTGTAGGCAAGAAAATCGTTTGCTTGAATGCCACACAAAATTGCATATAAGCAAATTTAAATTTGCCATAACCCTGCTTGTCGAGCACTTTTGACTAGAGCACTCTTATTTGTTTGGCTTGGTACTTCAGCTTCCTTTCAATTCCTCATTCAAATTTAGGCATTTAACTTTGTATTAAGAAACAACAAATAAAATGTATTCTGAATAAAATGTATAAAGTGTTAGGAAGAATAACTATTCAACATTAAATATTTGCACTCACAAACGAAACAAGTTTCAACAATTGCAATTGAAATGAAATAAATTTGAAGATTTGCACTCAAATAAATATATATTTAATCGATGTATTGGTGTTTTTGGTTATTTTGCTGCAAAATTCATTCGTTGTTGTTCTTAATATTTATATACATGCACCCATACAAATGTGTAAATTCCAAAACCCAAACTTCATAGCTCAACTCAATTATGCCAACATTGCCATACATATTTATCTGTATTTGTTGATGCATAACATATTTAAACGACCTTTAATCGTCTCGTTTACTCTTTTTTATGAAAACAATTCAAAGGTATTGTTTGAATTCATTAAAAATGCGCAGCTCGCAAAAAATGGTTACAACTTGATGACAGGTTGTTGTATAAAATTAAAATCATCCAAAAAAAGAGCATAGGCATAAAATAAAGAAATAAAGTGAAAAATAAACAATATTGATATGCTGCAGCATAATCAGCGAAGCTTTTGCAAGCTGTGTGCATTTATTTATTCAATTTACAAATGTCAACCAGGTCTATTTAGTTAGTTTGCCGTTTTTATTGGCAGCACAGTCGGACAATGATATTCAATTATGCATTCGGTTTTCGCCATAAATTATGCCGCCTTTGTACGTAAAATTGTCTGATATCCAATGCAGCTGGAATTGGCTGTGTTCTATAGCCTATAGTCTATCAGCTGTGGTCGGTGCTCTGCCAAGTTTTCTGTTTGCCGTTTTCCGTATACCGACAAAGTTTTTGTCACTTAACTTTTGTGATTTGATTAAGTCGACTAACTGCAAATTGATTTCATTGTAAGTCGCTAATTGGCTGGTTGGGTCTGCAGAGCAAACTTTTGTGTCAAGTTCGCTGTGCAGTTGGTTTCAGGGATAAATACCGCATACGCCACGTGGGCGGCAACACAAATTCGTACAGCTGACGCATTTCGTTGCCACAAAACGAGTTTGGCTTTAAACTGCCGCCACATTTGTATAAATATTGACAAATAAAAGAATAATATTGTGGCATTTGTTTGCCATGCGTTTATTTTCATGTTATTTGCTTTCGTTTTGGTTTTTTTCTCATTTGGTGTTTTTTTGTTTTTATTTTGTTAACAGAAGTGTGAGCGGTTCAAAGTCAATTTTAAGGCCAAAGTCAACACAATGCCAAACGCAGACAGCAATACAAACAAATATTGCATAACTGTAGGCGTACTTTTATTGTCATATATAAGTAAGTGGGAAATGATAATATTTTCCGAAAAATAAACGAAAATACGCCATTTTCAATCATCCATTTAATAATATAATAATAATAGTTATTAGATAACAAATACGGAACAGAATGGCCTCGGCTTCAAAAAATAAAAGGCCATTTAAAAAACAAAAAACTACAACACATTTCTCATAAATGTATGCATAAATCAGAGTTTGAAGCAGTTATGATGAAAACAAAAATGCAATAAATTAGAACTAAACAATTAGATCTAGGTTTTGACAAGTGTTGATTGTGTGATTACTCACCGAACATTGGCCAATGTGTGACGACGATTCTTCAGGTAGCGACTGTGATACTTTTGCAGATCACCAATGGATCCCTGTTCGGCCTGCATTTTGCTGGTGGGCAACAGCTGCGAGTTGCTCGGATGCGTGGCAAGTGCCGAAGCGGATGATGAGGCTAAACGATGATGGGCAGCGACGCTGACGCTGCTGCTGTTGTTGGTATTTGTGTTGCCGGTGCTGCCGCCACTGGAGGCCAAAGTCTCGTTCGAATTGCTGCCAATAACCGTGGCCGAAGATGAGCCAGCACCGCTGCTGCCAATGGGCGCAAGTACAATGCGCGACCAACACGATTTATGCGGCTTGCGAAACTTGAGCTTAATGCGTGGCGATGGCGTCGAAGCACTGCCGTATTCTGGCTGCGTGGAGCCGCCGGCTGTGGCCGAGGACGAAGTGCCCGAAGAGTGATGCACGCTCTCACAGCTACCGCAATAGCCGCCACCGGCAATGGTAATGGGTGGCAGCGGTTCGTCGAGACCCCTGATGGGACTGCTGTTGATGTTGCTGTTGCTGTTTCCGGCTGGCTGCCGATGGTTGGCCTGCTGCTGCTGTTCGGATTCCTCCTCCTCTTTAATGTGTGGCAGTGGTGAGGTTTGCGGTTGACAACTGCAACGTTGTGCTGCTGCTGCTGATCCGCTTGCTGCAGCTGCTGTTGCTGTTGCTGTTCCTGTTCCTGTTGCACCTCCTGCAGTGGCGGTGGCAGCGCTGCTGCTGCCGCTCGACTGCTGCGGATTGGCACTGTAGACGCCGCTGGGCGACGGCGACGTTGAGGAGACGCTGCCTACGGTTGTGGAAAGCAGCGTTGCTGCTGTTGCTGTCGTCAGGTTAGTTGCTTCTGGCAGCGCTAGGCTGGGCGCTATGCTAGCTGTCACTGTGTGGGACAGCTGTAGCACCACCACGGTGGGTGAGACGCTGGCGTCACTTAAAGTTTCGGGTTCAGCGCGTCTGGCCACCAAGCCGCTGGCCAAACTGGCGGCTGCAATGTCCGCTGCGCTCAAATGCTGCTCCAAATCCTCGTCGACGTCGTTTATCAGCGTCTTTAGGGATATGGGCGTCGTTACCGATGTACCAATCGTATCGGCCAGCGAGTGTTTCTTCTCGCCGGATCTCTCCAATTCAGTGTCTAACTTTTGTTGCTTTTCCTCGTGTTTTTGCTGCTGCTGCTGTGAGAGCTCGTTTTGTGCCTGCGAATCGGCTGTTGAGGGTGGCGTCTTGGGTTTCAGTTCGTCCGGTGTCTGCGCTGGTGTTTGGGGCGGACTTGTGGCGGGGGCTGCGGAGCCGCCCCCGCGACAAGGTAGGCAACAGCGAAACACTGTGCCACCGAAACACTTTGTCCTTGGCTTCGATTTACGTTTGCTGTTGCTGCCGCTGTTACTCGAGTTGCTGTTGTTGCTAGTGTTGATGGTGTTGCCACTGCAGTTGCTGTTCCGCGTTGCGGCTGTCGCTGTAGCCGCTGTGGCCGCTGTGGCCGCCAGGCCGTTAACGTTGGCGCTGCTGCCAATGCTCTGCCCAGCACCGTTGCTGCTGTTGCTGCCGTGACGCTGTGGGGAAACAAGAGAATATTGATTTGAGTATCAATGTGAAAGAATCAATCAGAATCAATGCAAAGAGTTGCGAGTTGAGTTCGTCTAGCAAAACCTTCAATGACCCCCTCCCCCCCCTGAACCTTGGCATGCGATTGATCCGTGCACTTTTGCGCTGCATTTTTGAGCGTAAAGCTTTGCGTAAACTTGGCCAGTCGCATCATGAATGCAGCCCACTTAAGCAACAGCTACAATTGGCGGCTCTGGCAACAGCATCACTTCAGTTCTTGGCCTGCAATGGTAAGAGCAAATGTCAAATAATTAATTACTAATTTAAGAAATACATTTTCATTCCATTAAAGTAAAATATTGAGCAATTTGGACCAGTATCGACCAAAAACAAATAAACACAATAACATATTCATCGACAACTAAAACTTCAGTTACATCTGTTTAAATTAAATTATCAAGACTGTCCCTTAATTTAACTACGTATTTTCTAAAAACTTTTCCATACTTCTCAAAAATGCATTGATTTTATACAATTTAATTTTAAATCAATTTTTATTTTATACATATATGGCAAAACATAAAATAAAGCTCAATCATATTCTAATAACTTTGTAAAATATAAAAACGAATGTATTTTTACTTGGTTTTTTTGTCCATATATATTTTGTAGTTATAAACCAACCAATATTAGTTATGAAAATCTTGTTATTGTGAATCATATTGATTTATTTTGATATGCTTTATACATTTAAAGATAAGCCGGGCAAAAGTTGTTTCTTTTATTAAAACTAACATATGAACGTATTTTTGTTGGGGAATGTGTTCGCTTATCCTGGCCAAGCACTCAATCACGGTTTTATTACAATAATACTCGCTTTGGGTGCTGCAAAAAATGCCAGCATCGCTTCAAAGTATGCTACAAAGGAATTCACTGCCCAGCTGAATGTGGGTTAGACATACTGACTGTGTGCATGTGTGTGAATGTGTGTTCATTTGTATATGTATTTGATGTGTGTACATATGTTTACACAGCCCCAACGAACGGCAGCTGCACAAACCGGCCCACATGTCGCTCACACTGGCGGGTTGGACCAACTCAACTTGGCATCATTGACAGCTCATCCGCGACGGCAACGAAATGTGGCCAGTTGGGAGCTCAGGTCTGCGTTTAAATGGAGCGAGTGGGGCATTCACCTGGTGGCTATTGCTGCTTTGGCTGCTGATGTACTACTACTACAAGGTGGATGATTATCCGGAAGAGAGTCTGCACTATAATGGTGGGGAGCATCGTGAGGAGTATATTGATTCATTCACAGGAGCGCAGCAAGAGGATTACTTTGAATAAGTTGACTAAGTATACAAAATGTATACATTTAAGAGTTATTTTTAAAACTTCATTGGATAATAATATTTGCATAACTAAATGTCTGCTTAAATTAGCGCATATGCAGCTTAAACAATTGCGTTTAATTTATTGCTAGACAAGTGATTAAATATTTAAACAATTGATTAAATATTTAGCTTTTTAAATGGGAGTTGATCTAGACCAAAATGTATCTTCCAGTTGAACAAAATGAGCCGAGTTGTTTAAGCTATAGTTGGATCTGTATACTATAGAATTATATAATACTCATGTACTATCAGTCAACTATTGAAAATTGCATTTCAGTTCAACAATTTCAACTATTGTAATTTGCAAGTTTGAAAGTTGTGCTTTGTCAGCCGTCTGGCAAAATGAATGGGCCATTAGCCAAGTGAGCGGAACGCCACCCGACTTAATGCAACAACGCACTGGGGCCAAGACAAGCCACAGTCAAGAATTGAAGTTAAAAGGCAAAAACTTGTTGGCAGGCAAACAACAAGAGTAAACTGTCAGAGTTCCCATAGATACGGCAGGCGATGTGTTAGCCAAAAAAAACAATTGCCAACACCAAGAGCTCAGGTGAATGGGTTCAACAACATGCCGTAGACAAGAACGAGAGCAGCAACAACAATGGCAGCAAGAGCTTCAACTTCACATGCCACTTGCCACTTGCCACTCAAAGTCAATTTACGTTTAAAACCCAAAAATTGTTTTTACCTAATGAATTATTAAAATTAAAATTATGAAGCATACTCTCGGGCGTGCAAGCTAAATGAGCCGTCCGACAACTTTGTGTCGTACGCACAACTATTTGAACAAGTTTTCAACAAACACACACACACGCACACACACAGACACACACATTGTTGGATGACACTTGGTTTATTGCTTGCCAGTTTAGCAATGTGCGGTTGAGTACAAAATTTAACAAAGCGCTCAGCAATTTGAGAGCAAATCAAATAGATGGTGAAATGTACATTTAATAGATTCCAAGCGGAAACAGTCAGAAATATTTGATAGATAGATACGAATTTGACAATGTATAAGTATGGATTCCGATGCCAGACTTGATAAGCGATAGATTTATTTCTCCCATTTAAGTTACTCATATAAAATACCAAGTGCTCTTTCCAGTCTTTCCGCTTCCATAGCTTAACAAATTTGTATGCCATTTGGGTCATGGTTTGTTGCCTTAATTGCCACTTGCCGAATTCGATGCTTAAATTAATAATAGTCTTGAAAATTGCATATATGTATGAATGATGTATACCATTTTTATTACACAACATATATGTATATGAATATTTACAAAGTCTTGTTCGAGTGGCTGTCCAAAAAGTGGTGCCGAAAGCAATTTGAACGAACATTTTTCTCGAGGGCAACTTGACAATCTTCATTTTCATCACCAGAGCGACGAGTGCGTTGATAAAGCCATAAAGCACAAAATATATTTGATATTGATTTTTATTGAGACATTTTCAAAATTAATGTGATGCGGTGCGGGTGCCCGCTGAACACTCGATACGGATACCGCTACCGCTCCGGCGACGTCTAAGGCTAAGGCTAAGGCTACAGATAACGTTGGCAACTTTATGGCAACTGTCGAATGATGAGCGGCATTAATAAATCAATAGAATTTGATGGCAAATAATTTAAGAGCTCTGCTGCAATTCGCTGCGCATTGATGGCACTTCCTTCCATTTATATACGAGTGCTTACTCTCATATATATACGAATGTTTGAGAAGCGGCTCAACGCTGCGTATGCGTGATAAGCGCTCTGTAATTCGAGTTATGCTGCGTCAAGTTGATTTCTCTCAGCCCGAATCGTCTCAAGCTATTTCATTTTATTGATTAATGTGCACACATCGAAACGGCACAAAAACTGTCATTAATTTTCACACTAAGTAACAATGGATGAAATGAACTTGCCCCCAAAACAGGACCCATCTGATTCCAGCCAATTTGATTGGAATGCAATGATGCCCGCACTTAAGCCTCAATAGAATTGCTTCTCTTTCTAAGGCGAGTATAAAATTACTACAAAATATGGCATTGTGTTATTTGGAAAGTAGCTTGCATATATGTCATATGCCATTTAAGCCTTGATAAGTACAGAAACACATTTTGACAGAGATTGCTGGCAGCTGTGGGTGGTTGGGCATAACTAAATTTGCCTCATCGACTCTGGCCAAGCTTATTATCATATTCAACATAAATGTGAGTACTTGTATGAGCCATATAATGGCCTCAGCCTTATGGCATGTGTGCGCCTGAGCTGCACTTTAGTCTTATGCGGCTCACAATGGCACTTTAAATGTTTCTCCGTTGAGCGGCGCCCCAGGGAGCATTTCGATATTTAGGCCGACACAGCACAGGCAGGTGTATCAAATTTGTTAAGGTGATATGCAATGAACAGCTTAAGGCCACATAAAGTGGCGGCTTGATAACTGTCAATACCCTGTATCGCTGAAAGTGCTATGCAGCAGGCAGATGTGAATAGTATCTAAGGCTTACAAATATTCTGATTAATTATTTGCTCGAATTTTCTACAATGTTCTCTATAACGTTTATAATATGCGAAGACCATACAGCCATAAAACCATACAGCAGACTGCAAAACAGGGTATCTACTTGGCAAGCACTGTTAACAGAAGTAGTCTAAGCTGTTATTATTTATACTTTGCTTGCCGTTAGTTCAAATTAAAGCCAATTCAAGGCAGATCCTTTGGCAAGCGAAACAAAACCGCAGAGGAAAGCCAAAGAGAGAGAGAGAGAAAACACGAAGAGAAAAACAATGAAACAGCATGAATCAATCAGCAATGAGGAGGACAACAGATACGCAGCATGGCATGTGGGCGTGGCAACTGGCAGCTGGAATTGGTACTGGATCAGAGACCTGGACCCGGACCTGTCTACATATATGACTATGGGCGAGGCATAGACGAATGAACTTCAAGTGATGACTGCCTCAAGCTTTGAGCTGTTGTTGTTGTTGTTATTATTGCTAGGCGCAGGCCTAATGAGCAATTTAATTATGCACACTGATTGATTGATTCTAATTGATGGCAGCAACTCGGCACAACAAGCCGACATCAAGAGGCCAGAGCCAATTGCGATTATACCGTAAATTGAGTTTCCTCTTTAATGGTGGAAAAACAATGAATGTAGGAAAATGCTGAACAATTTCAATTATGCGCATCAGCAAATTTTTTTGCATAATTCCCAAACCATGCACAAATTGTGACCAATTATCAATAGTTTTAAATTCAATTTTATTTCCATTGTTTTTCATGTGCGCACTTATTTAAATTGTTATACAAATTGCCCCCATTTCCAATTTTAAATGGATTTCAGCTTTTCATTTTGATTTCTTTTTTTTTATTTTTGTCTCAAATTTTCTGCATCATTTGTTTTGTGCGCACATTTAAAGTTGTGGTTCATTGCGAACGCTTGAATATCTTCGTGGGTAATCAAGCGTGCTTCAGCAGTCTGCAATTGTCCTGTCCTGACACTAGCAAACGTAAGCACTGTCAAGTCCATGTACGGAGTCCTGCAATTGACGTGAACGAATTGACAGATTCCCCACCGAAACAAGGAGTTAAATGCCAGCCGCTGTTGTACAACACTGGCAAATACTGTTTTGTATATATATGTGTCCGTAGAAGTCTTGTTAGCAATCCTTGAGTACTAGAAAAATATTCTTCTGCAATCACTTTATTCGTTCTTGAAATTGCGTATTTTTAATATAATATGCATTTCTAACAAAAACTATTATGTGTAGAGTCGAAGTAAGTAAGCTACTTGTCCAATTATTTCTCAAGATTCTTTTTTGATTTCTGCAGCAAGAATGCTTTGCAGAAATCGAAACATAAATCTCAGAATTGCAAGTATTTTGTAAAATGTGATCAAAGTTTTTACCTCAACTGTCAGATGTCATCTTGACTCAACTCAAGGACTCTGATGAATTTAAATTCCCAAACGAATGGAAGATAAAAACAGAGTGCTTTTGCATGCGTTTCAATTGCTGACTGATTGAAACGAAACTAACAAATTGTTGATGTAAACTAAATCAAACGGAATTTACAATTTACGAATTTCAAATTTAAAGTTATGCATTTTGTCGCATTAGCGCATGAATTGCAAATAGAATTTGAATTTGAATATCAATCAGAGTCGCATTTACATTGTGTTTTTACTTGGGGGAGTTTTAACATGGCTGGAAGGTAATGACAAATTAGAATGTTAACATTTCAAATGCACATAAACGATAACCTTGATTACTTAGCCACGCCTCACTTTGTTGCACACCAGGGCGAAGCGTTAAAGTTAAAGTTGCCCCAAGCCAGGCCAAACAAAAATTGACGCGAAAGGCGAGTTGAAATTAAAAAGCAACAAGTTGAATATACATACTTATGTGTGCTAGTGTGTGTGTGTGTGTGTGTGTGTGTGTGTAACATACTTTCTCGAATAAGTGCTGTACGAGAGCAAAGCCATCAAGGACCAAAGCCCATCAGCAATTCCAGCACATAAAAATGGTTGTTAAAATGGAAAACAATAACAAACGAACAACGCGAACAAGAGGCAACAACAACAACAACTGTTGCTGTTGCTGTTGTTGCTGTCGACATTGCTGCTGCTGTTGCTGTCGACTGCTGCGACTGCTGCGACTGCTGCTGCTGCTGGCATTGCAAAGCAATGACAAGCAAGCGAAACGGGTAAACCAGCCTGAAAGTATGTGCCATGCAACAGCTGAGCGGTAGAGGGGAAGGTGGGAGGAACGTCCATGGAGTGCGTTGGACGTTGTCTGAACAAGAAGAAGAAGCAGCAGCAGCAGAGGCAGGGGGCAGAAGAAGAGGAGCCCACGTTGTTGGCAGCGGAAGTCGCGTGGAAATGACATTCGTCTTCAACACACCCACAAAGACACAGAAAACATGTGAATGCGAAAATACTGACATGAATACAGGGTGTCACACACACACACACACACACACACACACACATAGACCCGCAACACATATTTGCTATTAATAAAAATAAAGGAGCTGCCAACTTAATTCAGAACACGTGCTATGCAAATGAGGTGAAATAAATGTCAAATTAAAAATGGAACACCCTGTATTGCGTACGTATGCAAAGCGCCTGTTGTTGTTGATATGCCCGACGTGACAGTGCGTAGCGCATTGTAACGCTTCCACCATATAATAATACTTGTATACACACAAACACATGCAGACAGACATACATATACATGCACATAATGACGTATATCAGAAACAAAAACGTGCACGCACACACACACACACAAACACACACATACACGTGCAGGAACACAAGAGTCATACAATTACGCAGCCTGCTCCTTGTTTGTCTTGTTTGTCAGTGTCTTTGCTTTTTGGTCTTCTTTTTTTTCCGTTTTGTCTTATTTCTGTTATTGTTGGGCCGTCAAATTTTTGGTAACATTGCTCCTTAGTCCTTATTTGCAAATACTTGAACCAGCAGCTTTGTATAACGACAGCAAAAAGTATCTGCTACAACAGATCGTGTAGTGGTTTGAATACCCTTTAACCATACAAACGAGTACAGAGGATATTGTTGAATCTGACAGACCAACAAAGGCTAAGCAAAGAAAATTAGATATTTAGACTCAATTAATAAATTAATTAGTAAACCCATTGTCATTTTAAATAAAATAAATCTAAAATACAGGATATATATTAGGCGGGCATACGCTCTATTTTGGATATTTATTTTTTTGTGTTTTGCTTTATTTCGCTCGTTAAGGCGCCGCCACAAACAATGGCGCCCGCTGGAATACCATTGAAAAGGGCAAGAGGGAGTGAGAGGTGGGAAGGGGGGGGGGGGGGAGTGGAGAAAGTATGGCGGAAAGAGACAGCAGGAGCAACAAGTGAGTGTGGCCCAGTGTGTATAGGTTAAGGCATAGGTCAAGCCTTGTTAGACCATAAGCAATTTAAGAGCCAACTATGGAAACCGTTGTACGATAAATAAAAGCAAGCGTTATTTTTAATGTACATTTTAAGCGCTCAAAACTTAAGACTTGTGCGGGTGGCTGGTGCGGTTAGCTATTTATACAAGATTCATATAAGAGTGTGCATTGAACTCAAGTAAACTGTTGTTTTATATAACATTGCTCATTGTGCACGTATGTTAATGTCACGTTAGCAGAGTGACGCAAACAGAACAATGTGCAAATTATGTAAAAGCTGCTCTCGCGAAATAACATGTGACAGTAAGTCGATAAGTTTTAGGAAAATTTTAAGTGTGACTAAAGGACATGCACGCGTCGGCACGACTCTATCTTCGAGCATTTGTGCTGCAAAGTGTATAGAAACTAATAACGCACCCAATTTGCTTTAGTTATTATTTCTTTTGTTTGCATTTTGGCTTTTGGATATTTGGTTGGATTTTTGTTGCTTTCCCTTTGCAAAATGAGTTTTCGTATGAATTTGGTATGCGAAGGGCGCATAAATTTAATCAGTTAGTTTTATGGGGCGCTGCCATTTGTAGGTGTGGCCCCATGTACTTATGTATATACATATATACCGAAACATGCTCGAGTATGTAAGACACGTGTATAAACATACATAAGTCTGTTCTGTTTGTCTGTGTGTGTGTGTGAGTGTGTGTCTGTTTGTCTGTACCATCTGCGTGTCTGACAACAATCTAAGCCAGGTCGCAGCCCGCATAGTCTTGCACATGTAATGTAACGTTATATGCCAACAGTTGGACAGACAGAAGAGAGACAGTGCCTGTGGCAGGATCCAATGTTGGTGCTGGTGTTGCTGCTGATGTTGCTGCTGGTGTGGCTGCTGGTCCTTGGGGCAGCAAGAGTGTCTAGAAAGACTCGCATTTGGCATTGCCATCATTGATTTTCACGTCTTCGTTGGGTGTTGCCTTTGCCAGTTGCAACTTCCGGTGTGTGCTAAGCCAATAAAGCAACTTTTGACATGTTTGTCTGTCTGCTTGAACTGTCCTGTAATTGTATCTGTATCTGTGTCGGTGTCGCTCCAGTTATGCGGTCCCGCATTTCAAGTGTCTGTCGTGGCTTCTACATGATTTTGCATAAATATTGCTGCAGTCGACCGAGCTCGACGGCCAAATACCCCGTAACCAAACAGAAATGCACTGTAGCCCAGCTCGAAAGTTCTCCAATCAAAATATCTATCACTAGAATTTGACTATATAGCCATATATATATATTTAAATAAATGGTGCATCAGTTTCGAAATTGAGCTATAATTGAAAGTGTCACGAAATGCTTGACTGTGTTATTATTTGTATCTTATCTAACATTGCCACTACTCACCACTCGATCTAATCTACATAACATATTCGAACGTAGCTGTATGTCTGTGATAATATTAACATATTATCACTGAATTTAAAGTACAACATTTATTTAAAGCATATTCAGGTATTCGCGTCAATCACTCAATTAATTGAAGCATCTATGCATCAATCAAACTCAACTGATTTTCATTTAATGCCAATTTATTGATATATTGTACATAGAATATTTTATGACGTACATTGACTTTCTCGTTATCGATGTTGTTATTATTGCTATCGCCATTGATTACTATCCTCTCACAGCTGGGCGCCTAACACTGATAATTAACGTCTCTTAAACATTGCCTCTCCTTCTATCTCTACCTCTACCTCTCTCTCCCTCTCTCTCCCTCTCTCGGTTTCGCTCTCTGTCCTTTTCATCATCATCATCAATCACGTCGCCTGACGTCGCGGCAATTTGACAGCGATTGCGACATTTACAGCTGTTCATCAGCCCAGACCCTGGTCAGCTTAAAGTGCCCATAATCCGCCCCAAGAAGCTAATCGCCAATGTGAAACTAAGTAACTGACACTTTGTTGCATACTGTTCCCATAATAATGATGTCACATTGACATTTGATTTTATTAAGCATGTTGCACTATTCAGTGACAATTTAATTGAACCATAACTGGAGTTTTTTTGTTCTCTCTTTATATTCAGAATATTTAAATATAATTGTCACATGCTGAATTAATGATGGTTGGCACAGTGAAACTAAAACCGTTAAAATGCTGCCAATTTGCTGGAAACTACGGCCAGGGCAGCCAATAGTCAAACGGTTTCAGTTCGCCTCGAAAAGGACTGTTAGTAATAAAAGCTCTGCTGTATTCCAACTATCGATAGTTGAAACTAGCTATTTATAATCTATATTTATATTGTCGATACAATATTTAAGTAATTACTATAAATAATATGATGAGGTGGCCAAGTGAACGAGTTATTGAGGCAGCTGAACAACAGGGTGTTTTGCTTTTCAACTTCTAGCAAAACAAGAAACCAAATTCTCGGTTCGAATGCATGTTCAAATTCTAGCCAAAAAAAAACAAAAAACAGCCATAACTTTGTCAAAACTGAGCCGATTTGCAATCGCAAGGTTATGTTAGTTATGGTTAGTTCCCTGTATTGATTCTATATTTAAAGTTGACAAACTAAAAATTTTGGTTTTTTTTTTCAAAAATATTGACAAGAATTTAAACTTGTGATGTTTTCAACTCGCTAAAAATGCCCTCCCAGATTTCATACTGCCATAGCTTTGTCAACACTGAACCCACTTTGAATGCCAAGGTCATTTTAATCATGGCTTGTCCTCTAAAATAAATGTAGAAATGTTCAAATTGTGACCATGAATGTTTGTATGAGGTACAGGCAAGCCAGTCTCGACTTGTTATATAATATTATTATTATTATTTGTGTGTCGTGTAGGTTATGGTTACGAACAATCGAACAAACTCTGTATATATCTCCATTATTCTTGTCTCCGTTTTTTTGCCACCTGCCTTCCTTATCTCTCTCTATCACTCCTTCACTCGTTGTATATCTCGCTCGCTCTGTCACGAATATTCTTAACAGCAGCCACACTTTGTTTGTCTTTGGCTTTAGCCATGTATGCAATTATATGAGCGTGCGCATGTATGTATGTATGTATGTATGTTCAGGGCTGAAAAAGACCATGGACGATGGGCTACGAAAGACATGTGTGGAACGTGGGAGGGGAAGGGGCAGGGTGAGTCGGGTTATGGAGCAAGTGGAGGAAGTGGAGCCACTTTCCGTGTGCCATTTTCTGCTGGTGGTGCTGATGCTTGTCGCTGCTTTTGTTGCTGTCGCTGTCCTTGCTGTTGCCTTTACTGTCACACACCAGTTTGCGGTCGTGTCTGCGGCATTGCGTGCATTAAAATTTGACCCAAAATTCGCCCGACTATGAACTTTGCTGGCACGCCTGCGTGTGGCCAGGCATTGTGGGCGTGCCAAACAAGCTGTCAACGCATTTAATGCATAAAATTAATGCCCTGCCACAAACGCAGCAATATCAAGTAGATGCCCCACCATAAAACTAACCATAGCTCGACCACGTTCCATTTGAGTTGATGCCAACAGATTGTCATGTGAAGATGGGACAATTTCCAAAGCAATTCAATGCAAGTGTGGCAGAAAATGAAGAAAAGTGTGGCATACGCAATAGGAAACATATATATTTTAATTAGTATAAATATCACAGGGTGTCCTTATGAAATATTTAAATGCATTTTGGTAGATTCTTTTTTTTGTAGAACGCAAGCAAATTAAATTCAGTTTGAAAATGCTATTAATTTCCTTAACTACTCACATTGGATAATATAATGCTACTCGTGCCTAATGTGAGAGATGAATAAGCAATTTCATGGATTGCTCCCAAGAGTTGCCATTATTTAATAAATGCAATTTAAGCAATTTAAAGCCATTTGCATTATTTAGTTTCAATTATTTGTTTAAATAATGAATAGCGCTTAATATGCAATTAAATTTAATGACCATTAAAAATGTACCACTCGCACACACATGCACGCGCGCACGCACAGAGGCCTTAACAGCAGTTCGCACCCAAATAAGTATGCAACAACATTTTGTTGACCATTTTGAGCAAACTGACAAATAGACTCAAGTGGTAATAAAACTCAACCATTTTGGTCAATATTTTAAAATTAACACGTACACACACTCTGGCACAAAACACACACATACACACACAGGCACACATTCACAGCCTTCGTGTTGGTCGTGACTATTTTTGTGTGGCGGCTTCCTCAGGCATTAGATGTTTCACATTTGTATATTGTGTATGCGGAAAATCAATAGCTGCCTCCGGCTTCCACCTGATCCGCATCTATTAATAGTCCAACTAGACCAATAGCCACAGCAGCAACCACTGCAACAACATGGGTTGAGCTACCTGGTGTTCATGCACTTGACCACAGGTGAGTACATTTTTAACACATTTTTCATTTGCATAACAATAGTTAAAGCAGCTTATGCATTTAATTGTGAAAATACCAGCAGTGAAAGCAAATGCCAGCGAAGCTTGAGTGGAACGCATGCAAGAAAATACATTTCATATTTGCATGTATTTTTGTAAATTCTTTAAATGTTTATAATTAATTTAATGTTTGGAATATTTGCTTCCATTGAAGCATTTACTGTTGATTATGGCAATTACAATTAATAATAATTTGCAATAATTTGCCCATATTACCTATTTAGTTAATTTATCGAGCTGGTTTACTAGATTGATCGATAGGCGAATGCAGTGTAAATGATATATTTCAAAAAGTTTGCAGCCCGTGAAGGTTGATGCACTTATGGCTTGATGTTAGCCAAAATCGAGCACCTATCCACAAATTATTTGAAGTATCTTTTAAAAGTTGCTGCCAAGTTTGGCAAGTTGCATAGCGTATACAATTCTGCTGTATTTCAATCGCTTGTCTGTCGAAAACTGCAACGTGCATAAACTTAGCTATGGCTTTAACGCCACCAAACTTTCTTCGTGTGTGTGTTTGTGTGTTTGTGTGTGTTGCTACCTATTTAAAAACTTGGCTAAAACTTAGAAACAATAAGCCCAACCCGAGCAGCTCTCCCCACACAATTTCACAAAACTTTTCACAGTCATGCGCTGCCTATCCCCATGGGCAAGTTTTAAGAAACGCTTCTCGACTTTTGCGTTAATGTATTGCGTATATATAAATATATATATATATATATATATATATATATATACATATACATCGTACCGATTGGCGATGGCGATTGCTGAACAACGCAGGGCCCAAACCATAAGAGCTAGACAGCGGCAATTTTCGCAGTAGTTTTCTCCTAGGAAGTAAGTGCGTATACTCAAGCTCGGCAAAATGAGGAAATCCCATTATATGAAACTGTATATTAATGTTCTTCTAGTTTGCATATTATTGAAATATAGGAATAATTCAGAAGACAAACCATATAGAAATTCCATCGAGTTTGAAAATTGGTTTAGTTTTTGCAAAGTTGGATAGCTTGAAGGTCTAAACTTTTATTTTGAAAATGAGAACATGATAATACTGAAGGCAAGAAGAGAAACAGCAGTTACATAGTGCATTATACAAGTATGTATAAAAATCTTAAGTGGGATTGTAAAAAATACCTAGATGTATACAAAAATGAAACAAGGAATTGCCGTAGCGTTTCTGTTTATGAGAGAGAGTTGCTTAATTTATTTTTTTTCCATTTAGTAGTTTAGTCATCGACAACAATATTTATTAAATCTCAAAGACATTTGGCCTAATGAACTTGAATCAAAAATTGTGATCATACATTTCGGTCCAGCCGGTATAGTGTCGCTCCTCCATCAGCTTTACAATTTATTTATTATAATTTGCTCCTCCGAAAGTTGCTTTAGCCACTCCTTTAGTTGATGCTGCCACTGTTCTGCTTCTGCTTCCACTGTTCCGCTTCTGCTTCCACTGTTCCGCTTCGGCTTCCACTGTTCCGCTCCTGCTTTACGTCTACGACATACAGTATTTGTTATATGTGCTCAAGAAGGATGTCATGGATATAGTCGATCCTCCAGCTCCAGCTCCTCCAGCTCCTCCAGCTCCTCCTCCTACAAATAACTGGAGTGGCTCCTTCCACTGCTTCCAACTTCCAACCATTGAATTTCTGATGATGAAATGATGCGTATGTAGCAGGATGGTAGCGACGAGACCAACAGAGATTCTCAGGCGAAGATTACGATGAAAAAAAAAATGCAATTAGGAGCGGTCAGAATAGAGCCGAACCCAACAAGCGTATAATGATGCCAATGGTTAAGTCTGCCGAGCCTCTCGATCCTCCAGCTCGTCCTTCTCCTCCATAAGGGAGAGCTCCATGTTGCTCTCCCTTTATCTTTATTTTATAATTGTTTACTCAATTAAGCTTTTTTTTACTGTGAACATTTTTTTTCATGAATGTTTTTTTTTTTTTATATTGATGTTTTATCAGACTTAAAACAAAAATGGCTTTAGCACAAATTAATTGCTTGCCTGGCTCTGGCTGCAGCCTTCTAACGTTGGCAGAGCCTCTTGCTCTTCCCGTCGTTTTTATTTTTAAAATTATCCTCAGTCGATTTGTATGAGATATTTTCTTTTTCTGGATATTTTTTTTCTTATTTATGATCAATTATCAGTCATCTTAGATTTACAAGAGAAGAATAAGACTCTTAAATCTATAAAAAAAAAAAAAAAGTTGCTTCAATTCTTCCTCCGAGTTTCCCAGCCTGACTGGTCACAAATCCAAGCGTAAGTCCAAACAGGTGAAAAACTAACTCGTATCACGTGAATCAAAAAGAGTTTGGAATATTCCTTCCTCGAATCTCAGTGTTGAGGATTTGGATGACAATATGTGACCAAATATTTTATAAAAAAAAAAATACAAATAACTGGAGTGGCTGCTTCCACTGCTCCGCTTATGGTCCACATTTACGACATGCTTATGTTACCGATGTATCCTTGGTATAAAACTTAAAAGCCATCGATACAAAATTAGCATATTTAAATAAATTGAAGAAAAAAAATACAACAAACAGCTCTGCCATTGTTCGAGTGAATCTCTTAAGTAGCTACCAGAGCGGAGTAGGACCCTCATCACGTGGATGACGGTCTTCGCGGCTGAACTCATGCCGGATGTTAAGTCTGCTACAGTAGTCAGGAACAGGCCGACTCTCTGGCGCAACGTTTCAAGATTAGAAAAATTGGGAATTCGGAGTCAATTCAAAGGTCTCCCGATGGTTAGCAACCCGGAGACGCCTCATTCAGCTCGTTCCAGTCGGAACTGAAGAATGAGATGCAATCAAAGAATGTTCCATTCGGTCTTTTCCGGCAATATAATTCTCAGCTTTGAGGATTTAAATAACGATATGTAATCAAATATTACATATCAAAAAAAAAAAATGTAAAACAACTGAAGGACCGTCTTTATATTAAATTTGAATGATTTTGAAGCCACAGATTTGATCCACAGTATCAGTCATCGTAAATTTCTGCTTTTGGAATTTGTAATTGGAAATCATGGAATTTAATTAAATACGTAGACATGTAAATAATTAACAAGATCAAAACCATTTTCCATTCGTACTATAATTGCAATAGCTCAATTATAGTAAAATTATTTTCAAAAAATATATGCTATGCTCAGTGATGAACTCAAAAATATTCATACATTAACAAACACCTTGCATTCCGGTCTGCGTAACTCGATTATATTCCATAAGAAATTTCAAATCGTTAAGTCTGCAGTTTTACAACAATGTTCGAAAATTACGCCAAGAAACCAAAATGGTTGCATATATAAAATGCAATTCGAACCATTGAGTTTCTGAGGTACAGAGCTGCCAACAAGAGTGTGTGCCCGTCTTCAAGGCCAGCGAGAAACTGATGCGTATGTAGCAGGATGGTAGCGACGAGACCGATTGAGAATCTCAGCCGTAGATTACGAAGGAAACAAAAATACAATTAGGAGCGGTCTAAACCGAGGGGTTATAGTCGACTGACTGGCCAGCGATAGTATTAACAAAAGTAATACTGATAAAGTATTTCACAATGATGAGGATGATCAGAAAAAAAAAATGCCTCCACGGACAGGAGTTTTATAAAACACATTATTTAAATAAAAAGATGGCAGAGCAACATATATGTAGTTCTGCCAAGTCTTCAAGGCCAGCGAGAACTGATGCGTATGTAGCAGGATAAAGGCGACGAGACCGATAGAGAATCTCAGGCGAAGATTACGATGAAAAAAAAAATGGCGGAACATCTGAGGAGACGAAGCCCTTGCCAGGAAATGGAATCAATGAGCTCAAAAAAGGCACCGTCAAAAAAAACCATCGAAAAAAACAAATACCATTAAAAAAAATTCGCATTTTAAATAAGAAGGCAGTGCAAAATTAGGTCACACTTCTGTTTCACGTCTACGACATACAATACTTGTTATATGTGCTCAAGTAGGGTTATAGTCGACTGACTGGCCAGATAGTATTAACAAAAGTAATACTGATAAAATATTTCACAATGTTGATGATGAGAAAAAAAAAATGCCTCCACGGACAGGAGCTGAATAAAACACCATCGAAAAAACAATATTTAAATAAATAGAAGGCAGAGCAACAAATAGCTCTGCCGATTTTTCAGTGATTTTTCCAGGCAGGTCACTTCGTTTGCGTCTCAACCGTTTGGGAATTGTAAGTTTAACAAAGTGCAAATTGGTTTTGTAAAAAATAAGCTCATAGAAAGTGAATTTTTAAATTGCATACTTTCGGGAGCGGCGCAAAATAGCGTTAATTATTTATAGCCAGTGATGTCTGCAACCGGGGACAAAAATATGGTCAGTTTCTATTAAACTCAACTAGCATTTCTAGCACTCTTTTTGTAGACCCGCAGAACACTACTCCTCAGTTTAACATATTAATCGCAACTAGATTTTCGAGTCGACCCGACTGTCTGTTCAACAGTTTTTCTAGGCTGCGTTGTATGGGCCGTGTTTTGGGTACCGGTTGTGGGACACGGGTTGCTGGGGGATTGCGGATTGCGGGCTATGGCTCCTGGGCTGCAATGTCAGCATTGGCGTCAGTTACAAGCAACAAGAAGCAGAAGAATGGTGCGCGCCTGGGCCCAGCGCACTTAACACACAGAAAACAAACACAAATACAACAAAAACAGTGACAAGAGCAACAACTACAGTGAACACCCTGTCATCCACCCATCAAAACGAGCGCAAGAAAGTCATTCAAAAGTCAACCAACTTGCTTCTTTTGAAACACGTTAAGGAGCAGAGAAAAAGAAATACTTGGGGCACAACAACACACACACACACACCCATATATATATATATATATATATATATATATATATATATATTTATATATAGAGATCACGTACTCGCTGTTGGCAGCAGCGCAGTCAAAGTTGCTCGGCCAAATTGGCCATTTCCATAAGGCAAATTACTTATGAGCCAGCTTCAGTTTGAACAAGCACGAGTGTCCATCTAGCCATCCATCCAAGTTCTTGAGCGGAACAGTCGTCGGCGTCTCATTGCCTTTATGGGGCTGTCAACATAATAAAGCAGCCCCCGCATTCGCCACCGGGGCCGGCCATACAAATGGCTTCATTTGGGTCTAACTCCCGGCCATTTGCATGCGTGGCAAAACAGTGTACAAATTTTTTTTGATTGCTCCTTGACAGTAGGCAGACAAATGTTTGTAACTTTGTTCCAAAAACTCGCCGTCTGTCAGTTCTGCTCTCTTTGCCTCGCTCTCCTCTCTCTCTCTCTCGCTACTGTATGTTCTGTCTGCACGTATTTGTTTGTTTGCTCGTAAACATTTCGCTGGCCTTGGCTTCATAAAAATAGTTGTAAATTCCAGGCAAGCTGCATAAATTGCACGCCTCGACCGCTGCCACGCCCCCACTTCCTTTTTTTTTTGACGAACTGAGGGAGCCAAACTTGAAGAACTTGAGGAACTTCACACATCGTTTGCCCGTTGAGCACTAAAAAGTGACGCAACTTTTGCGCACATTGTCAACAGTCGTAAATTCCTCATTCTTGGCTCAGCTGGATTATCATTGAAGTAACTCACATTTCCTCCTCACACACTTTGCCGCTGCATTCCATTTCCCCATTTCCCCATTTCCAACAATTCGTAAATTGCTGCCGAGCATACTGTTTTAAGTTGGCAAGCAAAACTACTTTGTGCGGGAATCGTTGGTCAACTCTCTTTATGTGAAAATCGATGCCAAAGCATAGAATGCTTGACAATTTGAGTGAGAGAGAATACGATAAAAAATCTATATAAATTTGTATGTTCACAAAGAACTTTTGTATATAAATATTTATAAATAAATGGTAATCTGCAGTTTATCATATGGAATATATATTAACTTTAATCCTTTTAATATTTTAAGATACTCCCTAATTGTTGTTTACTTAGAATTTGATAAAAAGCTAAAAAAAAAAGGACATTTAAAGTCGTCTCTAGCCCACTACGCTCCAGATAACAGAGTATCTGCAATCGTATTTCATTTTATTAAACACATTTGCCGCAACCCTGGAAAGTTCAGTTTTAATTTGCAAACTGATGAGTCACAGCTGAGAGGCAGCAAGAGAAGCGTAAATACATTTTGCCTGTGTAACCAATTGTTGCAGCAACAGTTGCTGCCACAGATGTCACTGCTGCTGTCCAGAAGCAATCTCATTGTGTAATGTCATTTATGATTTGGTTTGCAGCCTACATCAGTTGGTTGAAGCGCCATCTGCTGGCAGCATTTGACAGCTGTTACACAGTCCATGCCTCCTTCATGTGACCCCCGTCGCCCGCTGCCCACTGGCTGGATCCTTGCCAGGCTCCATGGCATTGCGGTTCCAGCCTTACGCCAATTCCATTTCACTTTGCTATCGCATGTGCACAGCCAAATTAAATTACAAAACTGAGCAAATGTGCGTTAAGACACACACACACACACACACACATATATATATATACAGAAAATAAATAAGATAGAGATAGGGAGAGAGAAAGAGACAGAGAGACAGAGAGAGCAGACGTAAGCTAGCTCACACACACACACACAGACGCATGTTTAGGCAAAATTAAAATCATATGCATGAAATGAGCGCGAAATTGAAATGGAATGAAATAAATAAGCAACAACAGCAACAACAACAGCAGCAACATGCGGCAACAACAACAAATTGTTAGCATCGTTGTCGCGTTTGTTGCTTTCGCTTTCAGTTACATTACATTCAGTTTTGTGCTCGTCATTGCCACTTTGCCACATGGCAGGCAATTTTATTCTTCCTCTGCCTCTCCCTTGCACTTTCCCTCTCCCTTGCTCACCACACCTCACATCCCCACATTGCCCCAATGCTCCATTACATTTTCTTTAGCTTGACACAACTGCTTCAAGATTGACACAATGAAAGCAAAGGGAACACTTTAAAGTTTAAACAATGCAATAACAACAAATTTTCATTATATTTTTGCCATGTGGATTTTCAGCGTTTTTACAATGAAAATATATGCAAGATCATATGATTAGTCTGCATACAACATTTCACCATGCTTATCAAATACATAAGCTGTCTCTTGGCGTTGTCCTTTAACTTTAACACTTATATAAGATGTTAGTTTGCAGCTCACCGAATATGTCATACTCTTGCAGACCAGGCTCACATTTTATCAATTGTAAAAATAACTTTAAACACGCTCTTGAGATTAATTGTATAGTAGCTAGGGGCATAGACTTTGCTTGATATATTTTTAACATAGATTCAAAACTAGAATTCTAGTTCAACGCATAAAAAAGAAAGAACAGTCATTAAAAACAAACAAACAAACCTCTTGTCAAACTGTTTATAGTGGAAGCAATCCGATGCAGCCAAATATATACTGTATGCACAACTTTTGTGTTCTCAAATTTACAATGCTCTGCTACTTGGCCACTTGGACAAGGTCTACACTCGACTGGAGATGGTCTCAAGGAGCTAGAAGGACGCCCCCAGTCTTATCAAAGATTCAAATGCGTTGCACGCTTCTTTAAAGCTTTAGTTGGCAACGTGGCAAGAGTCGCAAATGTGCTTTACACATGCGGCGGATGTGGCAAAACTTGCTGCCAATGTTCGTTGTCACATGGTCAGCACTTGGCTGTCAGTCTCTGTCGCTGTCTCTGTCTCTGTCTCCACAGGGGTTTTGGCATGCCTGTCTCGGCTTTCATTATGCTTGCCTCAGTTTGTCACTCACATTTATTTGGCTGCAGCAACTGCTGGGTGTCTATTTGTATGCAATTAATTTTGTTCACCAAAAGCAAAGACTTTAAGCAAATTAACTAAATTGCCAGCATAATAACGCACTTCCCTGTCTCTACCCTCCTTTTCGACTGGCGCACTGACCCTAAAATGGGCAGCGGCTGTCAACGCCCTAATGAAAATTGATGTTATATGATTTACACTTTCATTTTGTTTTGTTGACTTTGGACCAAAAATAAATGAACATTTGTGCCACATAAACAGCGCAAGGCCAAAAAAACGGCCAGCGCCAAAAAATAAGAGAAGAACAAAATTAATTGCATTTGTTTGTGCCACAGGCCGAAGGCACATTAACCAAGTCAAGGATACGCCAGCAGTCCTTGCATTTTTATCAAAATTAATTTTAAATTTCATTCAGTTCTCAGAATTAAACCCAGCTATTAAAAAGTGAAAAGCAGAGCACACAATTTTAATGTAAGTCAAATCTTAAGAAATTGTTTGTCGATACTAGTCATCAAATATTTATATTAATTATTTGAAATCAATTAGCGAAAGGAAGG
This sequence comes from Drosophila maculinotata, assembly GCA_035045305.1. Lineage (NCBI taxonomy): Eukaryota > Metazoa > Arthropoda > Insecta > Diptera > Drosophilidae > Drosophila > Drosophila maculinotata. The sequence continues at coordinate 11,690,159 of JAWNPD010000679.1, read as the reverse complement.
CAATGGAATAAAATACCCCAAGTTTCATTTTCTTATGTAGCTGTCAAAGTTCATTTTACTTGACGGTAAGATTGGTTTTTATCTTGTCAGCAAAATGGTAAAACTTGTGTAAAAATTTGACAATGCGATGTCGAAAAGTTAGTGAAACTCTTCAGTGTTGCCAGATGCACTAAGTCAGCTTGCAGAACTGTCTTTTTCATTATTATCGACAGCTAACAAAAAGTGGATGTTTCTAAAAAAGGTTATTCAGCTTTTAGTTTCAGTTTTCAGCGAAAATTGATTAGGTTCAATAATATTTGTACTATTTATGCATACATACTAAAATACCTTCATAAAACTTTTTACATTTATGCGAAACTTGAAATATGTTATGTACTCCTCAAACCTGGTCCAAATTGTCTTACAAAACAGCTGTAGCGCAGTCATGCTTACCTAAAAAAGAAAGAAAGAGAGAAAAAGAAAGATTGTAAGAATGCAAAAATGAGTAATTGTTGCTGTTTGCTGATGGGCACTTAAATTATTTTGAATGGACATTTTTAATACGACTAATTGCCAAGTTGATTTATATTATTTTACAGGTGATGGGTTATATGCATGTGTGTGTTTGTGTGTGTGTGTGTGTGTTGCTTGGGGATAATGTTACATGGCTGCGGTCAGCTGGAAGGCTATTAAATGTCAGTGGCAGTTGCAGGTGTGGTAGGTCAGGAGCAACCAACGCAGATGCCGCTTGTGGTTAAGACATTGCCACAGAATTACACACATACACACACAAATACACTCACATCTGCCTAGGGTTTAATGGGATGGGGTAGCTTAGCAGCTGTGCGGTTAACCATGCTTTCGTGCTGTATGGCATTGGCCATGTTGCTTTTGTAAATCCATTATTTATGATACGCGTACCGCTGCGTATATTTAATATTGTTGTAATGCTTTTAAGAGCTGGGAGAGTCGGGGCACCGGAAGTGGCACGCATACTTTTCCTGATTAAGCCATGCCGCCGAATCTCATCACGGGCTAAAAACTTTGGCGGGCTGGCTGGCACAGTCAGACTTCCATTTACATTTACATTCGTATTCATATACATATTCATATTCACATTCATATTCACCGAAATCCCAGTAAAAAGTGTCAAAAGGACGTCGCGCTGCCTTTTGCCTCTAGAAATGCTCGGCTAAACAGCTGCAAAGCATCAAAAATAAAATAAAAAAAATAAAAAAAGTGAAAAGAGAAGAAAAGAAAAACCTTCGAATACTGCAAGCGGCATTAAGAAATTCCATTTCGAGTTGCGTTTCACGGCTCAGTTAACAAAAGAACCGAGAAACAAGGATACTCGCAGTGAACGAGGCAAAAGCAATGCGAACAAATTCAAAGGCGACAGATAACAATTTGTGGCTGGCTTGATTATATCTTCGATCGAAGAAAGAAGAGAACAAACGTTCCAAGAAAACGAAAAAAATACTAATCGCAGAAAATGAGAAGTGCAAATTGTTCAATCAGCGCTCAGGAAAGTTTTCAACTATTAATTGTACTTTTAATTCATTTCACAGCTAAGCGCGATAACTTTATTATTATTTCAGTTAAACAGCTTAGCTAAGCGGATTGCAGTTTGATAAAATTTAGTTTCAATTTGATAAATGGATTGCTTTTAAACAAGGATTTTGTAAAGCTTATAGCGAGTTTTGGGCAATGTTTGCAATTATAATCAGGAATAAACAAATATTGGACAATATGTTAATATAAATAGTTCAAAAACCAAATGAATATATTTTCAATATTTTTTATTTTCAAATTCTGCCAACATTTTGTTGTCTCCTTTTTTATGTATATGTTCATAGTTTGTCTGCCTTTTTCTAATCCAGCGCTGTTTGTTTTGTCAGCTTCCTTTGACACTTGGACTATCCTAGTGCAGCAAGGCGCCGCTCGATGCCCCCGTCCCCCTTGCCCCGCTGACTGCTGATCATCAAAACACGTTTCGACATCTTCATTTGCGTCACGTCTTGGCGCACAACCACAGCCAGGACCAAAGTAAGAGGCAGCCAACCACAATCTTAACCAAAGGGCAAGAGCCCATCAGCAACATAGCCCCAACAAAGCGCCACAGCAACAACTGCCACGCCCACACCACAGCACACCACCCCACCCCATTATGTCTTAATGTAACTCCAGCCAGCAACTGTTCATTGAATTAACTAAATGAAATTTGAACGTGTCTGACTGACTGAATGCCAAGTGGACTGATTAACCGACCGAAGCTGTTTATGGAAATTTACCAACACCCCCTACGGCCCCAGCGCACCACTGCAACCCATCATCATTTAACCTCACCACCCCGCCCCCCTCTCATAATTGATCAGCCCCCACTGGAAATGTGTACGTTTCGATTACATTTAATTGCAGCGCGAACAACTTGCAAATGACAATTTATGACGATTGCTTTGACCGGAAATTGAGATGTGACTAGGAGGCGAGGGGCTGTCGTACATGAATTACACTTTATTGACTTTACTTGATTCCAATAACTGGTCAAAGCTCTTAATTATGCACAAGCATTGCGAAGGGTTCGATTGTCCTTAAATAGACACTCAGTGTATTCCAGTACAAAAAGGAAGCAAGCTGGCTTCAAGAGAATTAGTTAAAGCTCTTTAAACTATGTTTGGTGTATATAACAAGTGATTAAACTAAGAAGCTTAAAATTACTTAAGCTGCAAAACTAATACGTATTTAAAACAACACGTAAACAATGGATAAAATGGAATAATACAGAGTCCCGCATTATGATTTCACTTTATGTGTAAGGATAATGAAAACTACGCTTGCATTCAGGCATTGAAAATTCCTTGCAAGCTTGCAGCAGACAATAAAAAACTTTTATGGCTTTTATGCGTTAATTGTGCATTGAGCGAAATTAAAACGGTTGCTGCATCTAGTCGATAGGGGATAAGACACAAGGCATCCATCAAAAAGTTGAACGGTGGCAAAAACAATGTCGCTTTTATGCAACGATTAAATGCGCATAATTAAGCCAACTATCGTCAAAGTAATGAAAGTCAAATAAAATGGCTAATTGTGCTAAAGGACTCTTCTGCTACTTACTACCACCATATCCTACTCACACAAGCGGAACTAAGCCAACCAGCAAAAAATATAATGGAAAAGACGAACAACTAAAAAGAAACTCTTTCAACTTTCACTTTCAGCGCGTTAGCCAAGGTCAAGGGACAACGTGACGTATGCGCAATATACGGCAACACAAACAAAGGTGTTTACTTTTACACACACCTACATGCATATTAAAATACAAACATATAATAAAATAAGAAAAAATATAGCCATGTTTACAAAACAAGCTGATTTTAACTTTCATCATAAGTCTACCTACATAAACAGTAAATATACCCTGTAGTTTTTGACAAAGGACGTATGTTTTTAAATCATTTTTTGATCGATCTCAGCGATTTAGAGCTAGCATGTTTGGAATGCAAGTGCAGGTATACCCTACACAAAAAAAATATATTTAAAAGTTAGAAAACAAAGTGCTAATGGCAAAAAAACAAACCGTCTACAGGGTATTTTATTGTACCTTGACTTGAGGCGTGTTTATGCCTATATTATTTGGCATTGTGACGTCATGCCAATAGCATTAACAATAACAATAACAACATTAACCACAATGTAAATGAAAAACTTTTTGTGTATATTAGTTTCCCGGTTCCTGTCATAGAAACTGCGGCTTGTCATGCGATTTCTTAGCCGATGACGTCGATGGCGATGACGACGGCGACGGTGACGGCGACGGTGACGGTGACGGTGGCGGCGTCATTGAGTCAAAAGTTGGGCCAAAGCTGCTTAGGCTTGAACTGATGCCCCAACCCCATCTCCCATTCCCAGCACCCTGCTCCTTAGTCAAACAGAGTCCGCAAGCGAATGCTGAAAGGAAAATCGAAACGAAGCGAAACGAAACGAAATTCAGCCCGAAACTGAAACTGAAACTGAACCCTTTGCATAAGCTGTTGGCTGACTTATGACTATATTCACATTTCATTCATTTTCATTTCAATTAAAAACTGGCGCACACATCCATTTATTCAAGTCTTTTCATTTGGGAAAGTAAGAAAAACTTGCATATATGTATAAGAAAACTTTTTGCCAGCTATATGTTGGATGTTTCTTCTGCTTTTTGTAGCATACTTCTAAGCCTGTTGAGGAACACAATTTGTTAAAAAATATACCATATATATTTGTCAATACTTTTCCAACTTAATGAAGCATAGTTTTTCACTGTCTCAACGTTTTGTGCTTTCAAATTGTACACATAACGAGCGTTTGTGAATCACAGAACGGACTGCTTGAATCCAATCTGTGGCTTTCACTTACTTAATTCCGTTTTCAAATTATGCCAGACGCATTTCAAATTTAATTTTTTGTTTTCTTTTGCGTTGCTTTTTCTTTTTGCTTTGTTACTATACTTTCTTGTGTTTGTTATGCTTATAATTCAGTTTTATTCATTTCATTATTTCAAGCATTTTCCATTTTCATTTCAGCTGCTGATTCGGTTGCTTGGCAAAGATTGTTTTCAATGCTGTCAGCGCCACGCGCACTCAAGTCCCTTCCCTCCTAACGCATCCTGCGGCATATCCTTTTAATTGAAATACACTCAACAGCCCCAGAGGCCCACCTATTTCCGAGCTACCGAGCTACCGAGCTGTCGACTGGCGCTGACTTTATATAGAAATAATAACAATAACAATTTAAATTAAGTGCAACAAAGCGACAGCAAATTTGAGTAAGTAATCGTTTTTAATTTAACAAGTACGTGACAGTCGACGCATTTCTAAAGACCACACATCCCCCTATCATGCCCCTACCAACCTCTCCCCGCTCTCCTGGCAAAACATGCAAAAGTCATTTTGGCAACTAAATTGAGAGAGTGCGTGTGTGCGCGTGTGTGTGTGTGTGTGTGTGTGTGTGTGTGTGTGCGTGCGTGTATAAAGTATTAAATGCTACTTTTATTCTTTAATCACCATGCGAGCTACAAAACAATCACAAGTAAGCATAAACCAATCGAAAGTGCCCAGCCATCAGATACCCTGTATACAATACACATGTCAATAAAGCTAAGCAGTCTTATTTTTGCTTCTTTCCAAATCAGCTTTTACCTATCTTAAATTCAAAGTCAACTTGCATATCAAATTTGGCGTCTCTATATCAGTATAAAGTTGATACTATAAACGTATATTCGCTACAAGTTTATCAAACCAATTCAGATGCATTTAATGGCTCGAGGGTAGATTCTACACGCACACACACACACACACATACACATACACATTGCACAAAATGTGAAAGCCATCGGAAATGGCAACTTTATGATAAAGTTTAATGCTTTGTGCGTTACGTGTCAGGTGACTTTAATTGGCTTGCATAAATTGAGAACAGAAACCCAAAGAAACTTGAACGTACTATCATAGTTTTGAATATGACAGTTCAATTAGCGGTAACGATTATTTTACCCATTGAAAGTTCTGAGCAAACCTATTATAGTTAAAATGTAGTGACTATAAGATAACTCAATTTGAACATTTTTGGTTACAGCTACATTTTACTATATGTTGTATGTTTGTTTTGTTTTTAAACATAGATATTTACTAGGTGTATTCATCCGATTAATGATAGGAATACGAATTGTGACAGACAGGCTGACTAAGCTCAGATGAATACGTGGAAGGTAAAATCCATTTAAAATGTCAATATTTATATTATGTACAAAATATATATATATATATGTATATATACAGGCGGAAATGCAAACAAGCTACTTTTGATCGATAAGAAAGTTGCCTAAATACGAGACAACAACAAAAAAATGAGTGTGTGTGTGTGTGTGTGTTGTGTGTATTGGTGTGTGTCATGTATGGGTATGTGTTATGGTTTACGGTTATTTCTTCTCACTTAATTTATTGTAAAATGTTAAATTTCACGAAGCGGAAATGTTTATTAGAGCGGAAATTGTTATTTTTAGTGTTGGCAGCGATTTGTTCTTCTTCTACGTTATTGCTGCTGCTCTTGTTGTTGTTGCTGTTGTTGCTGTTGTTGGGTCGCCTTTCATATTGCAGAAGCGACAACATGAAAACTTTGGCGAAAGTCAGCTCCTGGTTAAAGGATACACGCGATACTGCTGTCAGCGCTTTGTGCTGCCAACAATTAGTTTATTAATATTAAAAATCTTTCCTATACAAGCGAAATTCAGCGGCCAACGCTTCGTATGCTTAACTTATTATGCTGACTGCCTGCCATCGTCTGCCATCCTCTGCTATCCTCTGATATCCTGCCAGGCTGCTGTTAATTAGTCAGTGTTGCTGTATCGCTGCCGCAGTCAGTAATTAAAAATACAAAATTGAAATGCTCCCCAAAGCCGGCTCCTGGTTTCTGGCTCCTGGCTCCTGGCTGCTGGCTGCTTAGCTGCGAAAGAGGCGTCTGGGAAACGCGGACTGGCAGGGCCGCTTAAGGTTTCAACTGCCTGATGAAAAGATGTCGGGGAGCGAACACATTTTCCAAATGCAAAGCTGACTTTCAACGGAATTATTTTGAGGCACACGACTGAAGAGATATTTTAAGCTTGAGCCAGAAAATTGCTTTAAGTTCCTGTGGAAACTTATTTATACCACATTTGCCATTGTTTTGAAGAATTGTATGGATTATACTTGAAACGATGAGAATAATTATTTTGAGTTTAACAACCAGTGAGATTTTGGCTAACAAATTGTTAATTCAAATTAATTTTCAATTCATTTCCAATGCTTTGAAAATTTTACCGATTTCTACTATTAAGTTCGTAAAAGTCTTCAACTATCTCTTGAAGAAAAATCTACTTTAAATTTGTTTAAAATACTTCATGAAATATATGCGTTTTGCATTTTCTTGGCCACTGCCACTGCCAGAAGTTGACAGCCAGCACCACTAACCCGAGCAGCCCCACCAGACCCACCAGACCCACCAGTCCCACCAACTGAACAACCCACTCAACATTTCAAATTAATTTTACAGCTGCTGCTGTGGCGAGCAGTTGCTAACCGAGTCCTTCTTCCTTGGTCCTTGCGACACCTTGTGTGCAGTAATGAAGTGGCAAATAAATAGCGCTCCCTGACTGCCACAGAATAACAACGGCAAGCGCGGAAACAAAAGGCCGGGACATGCCAGAGATACTTGGAAGGCATTCTCTAATACAGGCTGCTGTTTACTCCGTCATTTATTATGGCTGCTCAGGAAACTCAGTAAACAATATGAACGTATCTCCAATTACAAATTTATAGTTCGAGAGTTCTCAGAGTTCGAAGCAGCTATTTAGCAAATTACTGAAAAACATAATATTTCCATGTAAACTCGAATAATTTCTCTTCATGTCAATTTATATAATTACTTCAGACACATAAAATGCAGTTAACAGCAACTTTTGATTGGACACAACTTTGCAGTTGTAGAACTAGCTGCAACTTTAATTGGAAGTGAAAAGCGCAGTTTTTCGGGCCGATTTCCATAAACAATTGAAAGCAATAAATTTGTTGTCATTTTCATCTTGCTTGGGTCTGGCGCACTGTTTGCTGACGTCATTACGGTTAAAGGGTTGAGCCTTACATTTTTCCGGCTTATCAGAACGACAATTTGCATAAATCAGTGCCACACCTGCCACGCCCATGCGCCTCTCTGGCAGCACATTAAATTGCCGCAGCTAATGGCCAACGTCCTTGAGCCTGCACTTAATGTATTCACTTCTATTCACTTCCATTCACTCTTCTTGCCAACTGCAACAGAAACGATGCAAAAAAAACACACTGAAAAACAACAACAAAAAAAGAGGCAAAAACTCGTCCAGTGGCCAAGCAATTAATGGCCAACGCGCTTAATCATCAATTGCAATTCTGTAAACGCAAAACTAACCGAGAGGCACCCAAACACCCAATACTGTGGCAAGGCATGGTTGCGGTAGAGGTAGCGGTAGGGGTAGAAGTAGGGGTAGGGGTAGCGGAATGAATAGGTGCCTCTACTTGTGGGTAGTGTGGTGCAAATAGACAACGCGCCAAGTGTTGAGCCATAAAAAATGGCATGCAAATACATTAAGCACACAGGGTAACAACAACAAGAAAAGCACAGTGGTTAAAAGCAAGCTAAATTGTTGTAAATTTGAATAAGTATTAGACGGCCATATTGGCTAAGTTCCTTAACTTCATAATGCAGTGTATTCCCATAGAACATTATTTGAAGTTTATTCAATCTCTTGCAAAATCTCCTATAAACTTAAAAACATTATTCAACTTTTTAAAAATGTACTTGTCAAAATATCTTTAATAAATAATAATATAAATACTTTATTACTTATAGGAACTGCTTGATAATTCGTCAGTGCAATTGGTCTGTGGTTGTGAAAGAACAGTGGAATTAGGCTATAAGTAAGTAAGTAAATATGTAAGTGTCTGATTTTGCAAAAGAGAATAACTGTATAACTACTGTTAACTACCAAGCAAATTGTTGAATAATTAAATATGAAAGTGTTCATATTCCCATACATTGTATTTGCCTGTATTTAATAGCGATATCCAGCCATGAGATTGGGCACTGCAGGCTGCAATTACATACCTCATTTATCCTCTTATTTATATTGGACAATCCTTTGCTTTAACTGTCGATTAGTCGCCCACTGTGCGCTGCTGGGAACCGTACGAATTACAACAAATACGAGTGAAATTGAGCACTATACAAAAATAAACCCTTTGCTCCACTGCACCCACTTCTCGGCGGGGACGCGGACGGGGGCGTGGGCGTGGGCGTGAGAGGTGGGCGGGTGATACGGCATGCTGGCAAATCGGTATATAAACAACAAAGAAAGCAGCGACAGCGACAGCAAAAACAACAACAACAACAGCAACAAAAGCAGGCGACGCTGGCTGTAAAAGTTAAGGAAAATATTTACAAATGAATTAACGTAATGAAAATAAACTAGCGCACAGATACATGGCAATGATAATAATGATGATGATGATGACAAAAATAGTGATAATTTTCTTGTGTCTTGTTGTTCTTGTTGTTGCTGTTGTTGTTGCTGTTGTTGCTGTCATTGTTCGCCGATAATGAAGTCTGTCGATGACGCAGTGCCCGCCCCAGATCCATAAATGATAAATGCGTATTATAAAAACATTTGGCTGCACCACAAAGCACAATCCCTTCCCACATGTACCGTTATATTCCCAGTTCGAGAAGATTTAATACATACATATACTCGTAGTACTATATAGTAAAATGCAGCGACTGTCCATATAACTTTTGCACTTTACTATCAGCGATCGACAAGAGCAGAGTGGGCGGCATGGGGGGATGTGTAAGTCTGTTGACCTTGACCCATAAATATGCGTACGAGTCCGTTTCAGAGTAAACATAAATAAAAACACAATTCCGAATACCGATTACCGAACACACAGCTGCCAATAAGTTTTGCGAGAGTTCTGAAACTAATTGTTCGCATGACAGATATGATAAAGAGAATCGATCAATCATATTCTGATTAACATACTGCCAACAATTAAAATATGCTGTGCTTATAAGGGCTGCAAATATATTCGTGTATGGCTGGAATATAAGAAAATTATATATCATATATATATATATATATATATATACATATATGTATATTATTTTTCAGTAACGCAAAACTAAAAAGAAATTAAATGTTTTTTTTTATTGCTAGATATTTTGAATATAATTTTATTTTGTATACAAGTTCGTCCCAGTATTGAATACAACAAATTCTAGCTCAGAAAGAGATAAAAACTATATATTAAAATTAAGCAAAATTGTTTGAAAAGCCACTAGCTTTATTTTTAATTCAAATCCGATTAGACACAAACTATGACATCTGCTTGTTTGGTTTCAGCTGGTCCTGTTTATTTATAAATTTTGTCGCCAAAGCCGTCAAGTAATCCAGATGTGAGAGGAAGCACTTCATCAGCAGAGCGCCAATCAAATGGTTTGGTTTCATGTGCTCTGCTCTGCACTTCAATTTGCATTTGACAGTGTGGTGGTATCAATAGAAAGGCAACCAGATTTGTATGTATGTAATTTACTCTTCGCACAGAATAGAGCGTACAATCTCAATTAAATCAATTGCGTTGTCGACCTAAACGCAACACATAAAACGCACACACACACACAAACACAGAGAGATTGACACTTTCAGACACATTCACACACACACACACACACACGCACATACACATTCGGTTGCATTCCGACACATTCATAAGCTCATTACAACTGCAAATTGAAGCATTGCTGGCAGGTTTGACAATTTGCCAACGCAAAAACCCGAAACGAAATGTGTGGCTCATTTTCAGTTTAGAACAGAACTAGAGATTAGCAAATGAGATAAGCGCTACAATCACAGGGAATATAATCGATTTACACAACTTTGGGCAATTCGTTTTGTTTGAGTTTGTAAAGTTGAGTTGTTCAGATAATTATTTAAATTCTAAATTATCAGTGAGAGGCTTAAAATGATTAAGTTGGTTAAATAATTATATAGGCTATATTATTGTTGTTGGCTTTAATTTCAATATTAAATTTATTATATTATAGATGCCAATTATTAACTGATTTATTACATTTACTACAAAAAGGAGAGTTCGTAACTCTGATCCTCCCAGTTTAATTGTGTTTATCACTCATTCACCTCAAACGATTATTTCTTTTATTTATTGCATGTTACTTGGGCTATTCACTTGAATCTAAAATAGTCATTCCGAATGCTTTAAAAAATGTTAGAGGCAACTCAAACAACTATATCTTGGGGCTGGATAAGAAACGACCAGTTAAATTATTCGACCAGGGTAAATAGGCTGTGCCGTGCTGACAAAAGCGCTGTTTTCTTTCGCCTTTTTTGCTGATTTGCTTTGGCCCTTTGCCTGTGCCTGTGCCTGTGCCTTTGACGATTTAACAGCTCCCCAGTTGGCGATAAACGAAATTTTAATGCAACGAAAGTAGCCCGAATCGCCGGGGCGAGTGTTTCCGAGGCGCAGTTACAGTTCGAATTAGACTTAGAGATACAATATGATAAGCCTTTGAAGCAGCAGTAGGCAAAGATTATTTGTTTTGGACAGCCAGACAGACAAACAGACAGACAAACAGACAGACAGACAGAAGATTCGCTGGCTCGTTGTTTTTTCTGTGAGCATCTCAAACCCATCTCAAACCCACGGCATCCTGGCGTCCTGGCGCTCAAAAGGAATTTTCTATTAGTTTTGCTCTTTGTTCTACGCCAGCCAGCAATCGATATGGCAAATACATATAGATATATCTTCATACATATTGTCTGTGTGTGTGTGTGTGTGTGTTTGTGTAGCGTTCGGAAGCGCATTAAAAATTACAATAACTGGCATAAAACACCACTAAAAAGGCATTTGAGTGGCATGAACAAACAGCGCAGTGCCAAATAAAACACTATCCCAGTCTAAAGGGCGCTTATCCAACATTTATTTATGTAGATAATAAGCTCTAGAGATATTGCGACGCACAAAGACCACCAAGAAAGGCAGCAGCAGGCATCAGGCGGTTTAAGGATTCATGATGTCGATTTCCCAGGCAGCCAATTAGACCAACATCCAGGCATAAAAGAAAGCATCTGAATATTCAAGTATGTGTAACTTGCAACTTGTAGAAAAGTTGAAACTATTTTTTTTTTATCGAACTATTATCGTTCAAAACTATAACTGTTTATAAAACGCATTTGCTTTATACATATACAACTTAACAAAAAAAATATTCATCAGCTATTTTTTATTTACTTACAATTTTATCATTTTTAGTCAGTTTATTTTTGAGGAATTAAATTTAAGTCTTACATATAAGTCATTCATGCTTTTTTTTATTATTTATTAAATGTTTTATATTAAATATGTCACCTTTCTAGAGTTTTTAATAATTATGCAAAACTATGAATGTTTGTAACAACTGCACTGCTGCTGCTGTAAATGACACAGATACTTGAGTTTAACAGTACTTCCACTTAACATTGATTTGTATGGCATCAAAGGCTCTCTGTCCCGAAAAACCGCATATCGACTTAAATCCAAATAGGGTAGCAAGTTGAACTCAGTTGAAGCTTCCAACTTGCTAGCTTGACTGCACTGAAATTGTATTTGCTTTTAAGGATCTTCAACACATTCAGCAGATACTTTCTCCCTGTTGCTGTCGTGCAATCAACAAGTGTGTTTCATTACAATTAGCGACGTTTCATGGCCTTTCTGGATGTTGGCTGCTGGCTGTTGGCTGTTGGCTGTTGGCAGCTGGTTGCTAGTTGTTGGTTGCTGGTTGCTGAAATCACAGACACAGTTACTTTATTATGCCCAACTGCAGCAGGCGTTTGGCTGACGCGCTAAGAAATGATATGACGCAGTCTCTGGGGTGTCCACAGACAAGACAACCTGTACCAGTATCTGGTGTGACTTAACGGGCTGACTGACTGGCTGGCTAGATGGATGACTGACTGAATGACTGAGTGACTGACTGACTTGTCGCTTTGTATAAAAGTTTTGATGGCATGTTTTTAAGACTTCGTCGAGGGCGGAAATTGTCACTGCACAATATCCGTTGATTTGTGCGCATGAAAATGAAATCCATTGAGATGAAATGACAGCCCTTGTATACCCTCACTCCCCCCCCCTTTACCTCTTTTCAGCAGGGGGTGCTTACGGAGACTAGCAAATTATGCAGCGTCAACGTAGTCAGCACGTCATCAGCATCACCATCAGCATCAGGCAGAAGTAGCGACCATTGTCGTCATTATCGAACTTGGAACTTTAAGGCAGTGCCACGCCGGAAATCGATTGCAACGGGCGAGTATAGGCCAGGAATATCGAGGCTGGGATTGGAATCGGGGCCCATTCCCTTCGGTATTCGTATCGCATGACAAATTAGCTGGCCAGGCAATGCAAAACTAGGAGCACAGCTCGAGTGTTTGACGATCTGACCCCGAGTAAATCAATCCTTTTCTGGGTTTGGCCAAACCAAACATCAGTTGAACACCCCTCGCTCCGCCACCCCCCAGCACGCTGCTCCTCAACCACCTTGGCCTCGAGTCCCTTTATTATTTACTTTCAATTCCCCAAACAGCGTCGCTACATTTGCCATTTGAAAACACACACACACACAGATACACACATACACATATACATATAAATATATATAAATATATATGTGTGTGTGTGTATATGCCGTGGAAAGCCTTTTGCGGTTGCTTGCCATTAACATAAAGAAGTGAACGAAACTATGGTGGTTCCAAAAGGGGATAGGGTGGCTAGGGGGCAGTAGGGGCTGTAAGGTCCCGCCGACAAGCAAATAATGGACAGCATAAAATAAATAAATAAATATATATAAATAATAAAATGCCTAAATTGAAACGAGGACGCGACAAGTAAAAGCTGCCTTGGCAGCCAAATGCTTGTTGCTATTTTCCTCCTTTTTGGCCATTCACAGCAACCATTGGGGACCCACAGCCAGGTGGATGGATAAGCAGTGGCAGGCAGAATGAAAGGCAAAAACAGAGACGACAATGGAGCCACCATTGCCTGTCAATACGTGCATCACTCCGCCCGTCTCACAGTCCGTCAGTCAGTCCGTCACTCAGTCAGTCGACTTGTCACTTTTTCTTCAGGGAATGTCAATTGGAATACCCTAAACAACTTGTGGGCGTATTTTATATATGTGAAAAGCTTGAAGCAAAACAAATATTTAAAACTATTAACAACTGGAAAAAACCAAAAGTTGTTGCATAAATAATTAAATTAAAAAGTGATCAATCAAATGTATCCAGTTTAATTAACATTTTAACATTGACAAGTGCAATATTTTGTTTTTAAATGCAGAAATTAGAATTGCAATCATTTTGTAACTTACATAATATTTATTTAAGTTAAAAGTCACAATTGCTTGGCTTTGCTCAGATTGTTAGAGCATTCGATGTTCGCTTTGACATTGTAACTTTTTTATAGACTTGATTCTTTTTTGAGGCTACACTTTGGCTTTCAATGCCCTCGGGGGCATGGTTGCCAAGACGGGCAGGGACACGGGGAGGGCAGGGCAGGGCAGGGCAGGGCTGGGCAGCAACACGTCGCACGCAGACAAAACTCATAAAGTATATTAACAAAATGTTCGATTGCACTTTGGCCTGAGCTTTTCCTTAGGCTCCATTTCGCTACTTTTGGGCCTCTTCTCATGTGTCGTATATGTGTTCTACACGCCCACAATAGACCGACCGTTCGACCCGACACCTGTCCCCCTATCCGCCTGACAATAGGGTATCAATGTGACCGTGTATCCATGTCTAGGCCGTTTGCCCAAAAAGCCAAAAGGTCGTCGCGAAATTCTCGTTAAAATTTGTAGCTTTCCAATGCCTGAAGCCTGAAACTAAGTACATATTCAACTAACATATCATATTTCAAGAAGACCGTGATTATATAACCGTACCTTTTGCAATGAATGCTTGGCTTTCAATGATTACTGCCTTCTTTTTTGCTAAGTGTACCCTATTAAATGCAGAATCTTATTGTAAATGCCGACATATTAAATGTATTTAATTATATGTTACAGCAATACGAGTTACTTGTTCTTTTCTATAGGTTCGTTGGACTTCACAACTGATTAGATTACAGAGATTTTTCTTGCATTTCTATTATTTATTTTCCACATTCATCCAAGCTCTGCAAGCTGGTTTCATAAATGGATTTAATGAAGTGTTGTTGATTGTTTTCCAGCTAACAACTTGTTCGTTTCCAGCAAACAAATCTATATAAAAATAAATATAAAAATAGCTGCAGAGCAATACAGAAGCTGGTAACAGTGCAATAGTTGAACATTTAATGAAATTGAATTGATTACAGCGAATTTTGTGAGAATTGTGGCTTATAGCATTCAATTCTGTGTGTGTGTGTGTGTGTGTGTGTGTGTGTGTGTGTGTGTGTGTGTGTGTGTGTGTGTGTCGTTAGTGTTGTGGTATATTTAATAGCATGATTGTGATTGTGTGAGCGGCGCGGCAATCAAACTGTTGCATTCAGCCCAAAAGGACACGCAGCACAATTTAATGAAATTGCTTGCCACATTCTCCGTTCCTGCCAAAGCCCCAGCGTTGCTGTAATTGTAGTTTTATTTCTTGTTGCCGTTGTTGTTATTATTGTTGCGTTTGCTGCTGTTTCACGGAATTCAATTTTGAGGTGTGGCCAGCATACTATTTGTATTAGTATTCATCCTCTCTGGGCATCCATCAACGCTAGTTGCCTTAAGACTAGGTCGATGGGAATCGATCAGTGAGCGGAGCTAGGTGCTTAAGGAATCGCGGTCGGAAGACGAGTCCTCATTTTCATGATCAGAGTCAATAATAATAATAAGTGGCTCACCGACCAACTGTTTTTGCTGTAAATAATCCGGTAATATTATTGAGCGCTTTTCACAATGACTTTTCAATCTTACCTCATAGTATCGAAAGACCGTTTGGCATATAGGACAACGGGAATCAAATCGTCTGCTAGACACAAAGTCCGCCATACATTGTTTGCAGAATGTATGGTTGCACAGAATCCTCACCTCGTTTTCTTTGGGTTGGAGGCAAAAGAAGCACGAAACAGATTTTTCGTGTGGCTCCGACATTGTTCAAATTTGCAAATGATTTCTTTGTTTGTGGCAAATTTGTTTTACAAATAGCTTGCTGTGTTATCAATTAATTGACTGACGTTTCATCACAACCAAAAACTTTGAACGGCAGCATTCACTTTTATATCGATTATCGCAACTATCGATGGTATCGTAAGCACTGATATTATGGAATTACATCGATTGGTGGAATTGTGCAGCAAAATAGTTATGGTTGTCCACTTACCAATTTAGTTAGAAAGAGCCTCAATGCATCTGCATTAGTGATTTGAAGTCGAATATCGATAACAAAAAGTTTGTGAAGCACTAATCGTATAGAAATCCTAGTGCATAAGTAATACACAATTTGTGATAGAGATGGTCACATGAGCAATTTTTCGTCTAAGGAGAGACAGAGGCCACAAATTTTGTAAATATGTATGTATATGTATGTATATGCACTTTTCTGTTTTTATGTCTGTACTTATTTGAAGTGAGTTAGAAAATGTATCACGTAGTTGTGCAAGTATAGTAAAGTATATAACAGGCAAAGGAAAGCATATCCGACCCCATAAAGTATATACATATATTTGTACATTTTTGATCAGCCTCTAAAGCCCGAGTCGATTTAAAGTGTACCAACTATGTATTTCAATTAGCTGAACGATTGGTTACTTTTCATTCTTTGATTCTTTCAGTGTAAATAACAAAAACAGTAATATGCCAATTATTTTATACTTGCAATTAATTTTTGCATACCATTTTCAAAATATAAAAGGTATCCAATTTTGCAACATATATAAAATGTACCAGTGTTGATTCCACTTTGTACCACATCCGGGAACCGAGATGACTCTATGTACATATAATTAAAATACTTGTACAAATATTGCATAGGTTTTTGTTGCAGTAGATCCTAAACTGGGATGTTTGCATAAGTTAAATAGTAGTCCCCTCAGATGGGTAGAGTTTAACGTGAAGGTAAAGTAAAGCGTGCAACAGCTGCAATGTAAAGTAATCTAATTAAAAGTTTGTTTGTTGCAACTTCTTTCTAATGATGTCACGCCCACAAAATTTTTGGCGCCAAAACAATGTGTTACCGCCCCTCGCCCTTTACACCACCAACGTCGTGTACAGCGTTTAGCATGTTGAAGGTTTCTGCCGTGAATGTTTTAAGTACACACGCACACATACACACCCACTCACACATGGATACAATGGCTGCGCTCTATTCGCTTTAATTACAATTTATGGATGCTTCAAGTGGCCGACACACAGAACAAAATGGCGGCGGCCCAAAAGGTAACAGCCAGCCAGCCAGCAGCCAAATGGGGCCAAAAAAAAAAAAAAAAAAAAAAAAAGGAAGAAAATGCCAACAACAACAATCAAAAAAGGTGAACAAAAAACAAGCAGCGCAAAGAAAAGGCCAAAAAGGAAAGCAATGTAATTACATAAAAGCAACAGCAGCAGCCACCATCAGAAGGGCAACGCACGATGCAAAACACAGCGCAAGAACCACAACAACTATTACTACAAAAGCAACAACAGCAGCAGGAATAGAGGGCAAAATAAAATGCCCAATCTTGAGTGAGTTAATTGAACTGAGTGAAGTGCTTTGAGTTGAGTTTGTAAAATGAGCGCAACTCGGGCCAAATTAGTGACGTCTGCGCATTTTGAACGCGCTCTCAATTGGGCAGAATCATAACAACCGTGGTTCAGCATTCATGAACAACTGCTCAAAAGACACAATAGCAATTTAAGCCATTAATGAACTATAATTAATACTATATATAATAAATTTATACAAGCGTGGACATGAAAAATGAGAGTACTTGTTTGCATAGTCATATTATTAGCAAACAAGTTTGCGGATATAATCGATATATATCGATAGCTGGCGTAGAAATGTCAATCAGCTAAAATGTTCAATTACTTGCATGCATTGCGTTTCACTGTGCACATGACTAGGGCAAAGGCATTGACATTGTCAACAATTGTGTCAATTCAATGTACACACACACACACACACACACACGCACATATACACATGCAGAGAGTTACACGTGCTAAACTGCTGCTGCTGCCGCTGGTCGAGCAACTGCCGCCGCGATAGCCATGGACACATCTTATGTAAGCCCCCTCACCCAGCGCCCTGCTGAAATCGCATTACGCATACGACATGGTAAGCGCCGAAATGGGCATTATATAAAGGGGCGCCAACAGCAGCAGTCGGCTGCTTCGACTGATGGATCTCTGACGTCACAGACAGCTTGGCAATTGATGTTGGCGTTGTTGCTGCTGTTGTTGTTGTTTTTATTGCTGCTGGCAGCAGCATAAAACACAGAGCAGCTAAACTCGTAAATAAAACACCAGAAGTAAATAAAAAAAAAATAAAAAAAACAAGCGGCAATATTTTTAATTACCTAAACAAACAAAAAGTAGAAGAAACGACGAGCGACGACTTAAAAAACTTGCAGGCAATTAATAAAGTTTTTCTTTTACATTTTGTAGTTTTGTTTTGTTTTTATATTTTTGTAAATATTTAGAAACATCAACAACAGCAACAACTAAATCAACTGGGCAGCAGCCCTTTTCGTAGTTGTTGTTATTGTTGTTGCCTGTTCTGTTTGCTTTTCAAACTTTTAAATTTGTTGGATCGTTGTGTGCACATATGTATATATATTTATATATATCATAGTATATATGTATGTGTTTGCCTACACATGCTTGTGCCTATGCAAGCACATATGTATGTATGTATGTATGTATGTATGTAAATATGTGTGCTATGCTGCTTTGAATGAAGTCTTTGGTTGGAATTCCTTTGTGGCTCACGTTCAACAAACGGACCAAGCACCGAGCACCGAGCACCAAAAGAAAATGCACACAAAAGCAGAAAAAAATATTTTTAAAAAAAAAATAGTCTTTTGAGCCAACGAAAGTAAAATACTCTTTACAATATTTAATAAAAAAAAATATGCAAAATTGATCTTAAATCCAATATTGTAAGAATAATAAAATGTTTTAAAGCTTGTCGGCAGAATCTCTAGAAATGCCCTTCCAAGACTCCCATAACTTACCCAAAAATGAACAGTTTTTCAATATATCATGTACCCCTTAGAATAACTTTTTATACATATATTTACACTATTGTGTAAATGGTTAAAAACTTATGGGGCGGAAGTACATAATATTTACGGAAAAATTATAAAAAACAATATGTCAAAAAGTCCAAAAATCGTATATGCACAATTAAAGTAGAAGACAAGCCATGAACAAAATGACTTTGAGCTGGAACATCGGTTCTTTTTGGCAGTGTTATGGGGGTATGAAGTTTTGAAAGTCATTCATAAGGCTATTTATAAAGATTTGGGCACTTTACAAGTAAAATTTTTTGTCGATTTTTACGTGATTTTTGACAGAAAAATAAAACAACAAAACTGAACCGATTTTCAAGCTGGAAGCCATTATGTGCATGTTTTTTACTCCTTGTTTATTATACTTTTAAATTATTTGAAGCAAGGACTCAAGTTCGACGTTTTAATTATAAATATAATATTGTATAGACATATCGTTCCCTCAGTCATATCAAATTAATAATGCCCTTTTGATAGGGCAAAATAGAATAAATTAATATACAAACCTAAATTCAGAAAAATTTCAACTTCAATTACTTTTTTTGCTGAACTGGCCAAAGGCTCCTTTTTGTGCCTTTTTAATGTGGGGCTATCGTTTGATGACTTGGCCTGAAACTGGCGACTAATGCCCGGCCACAACTTGGTTAAGTGAGCGCCAACTTGCCGTTTATTTTAAGTGGGCTAAAATGATTTCTATGGCTCTCATGATATTCGAGTCGTCTTTTTATTTGCACAAATTTACATAAATGACCTCTGGATAACTAGCATAAAAAACTTTAATGCAGTTTAGACATGGCCAACGAACGAAATAGTTTTGAAAACGGAATTCATGAAGAAACTACTTGAGTTAAATCCAAAGCTGATAAAGCCAAATCCGTTGCCCCGACCTCAAGTGGCAACAAAACGAGCAACAAACCATTCAATGTGCACCTTCAACGGACAGCATGCAGCTCAACTGGAAGCAGGCAAAAAGAACCAACAAAGAGAAAAAAACAAAAAGAAAACAAATGCAGCTGACTTGAACCACTTCGATTAAGGCAGCCAAAACGCCATCTGATCTGGTTCCATTTCGCTAACGAGCTTGACAACTTACAACTTGTTCCACAGCCTCAACGTCAGCGCGAGACAAATGGAGTTACGGCTGCTGTACGACAGCCTTTTGGGCCCAATCTGTTCGGCCATTTTCTATAATGTTGCACGTTGGTTATTGGGCCAATTGGGCTGGCTCAAATTGCTTGTCGTGGCCATTATTATACCCAGATCCCATTAAAAATGCATAAAAGGTATAATGGTTTTGTGCAAAAGTATGTAACAGGCATAAGGAAACATCTCCAACCCCATAAAGTATATATATTCTTGACCAGTATCAATAGCCGAGTCGATATAGCCATGTCCATCTGTCCGTCTGTCCGTCTGTATAAACGTGCGTTTCTCAGGGACTACAAAAGTTAAAGACTTCATATTTGAAATGCCGAGTCAACAATACAATATTTTAAGTTAATAGTTTTAGGAATTAGTTCGGTATTTAGAATTATTTTGATTTGGGATTTTTCTCTTCGTTTGGAGCCTGTTTACTACAATTGCTAGTTCCTCACATATGTTAGTATTTATTTGTATTTTCTATTTTATTGTGTAATTGTGGATTACTTCTAGATACTTATTTAATTAATTAATTAATTTGGGAACGCTTTTGCTAACGAGAGTGTTAAGCTTATCGGTCTATAGTTGCTTTTAATATGTTGGTCTTTAGAGGGTTTTGGGATAGGGATTATAATGGCTTATTTCCAAAGTTTTGGCATATACGAGTTGTTTATTATATGGTTGAAAATGTATGTAAAATAATTACATTATGTGAGTTGATTTATTTGTGCTGGGCTACAGAGTCCGATTATCTTCAAATTTATTTTTAAAGCTCTACTTAACGAATATTATCAAAATGATTTTCAAATTTTAGAAAATCCACTCCAAACTTCGAAATGGCAGGAAATATGTTGTATGCAACTTTTTGGGTTTTTAATTTTATCAGGTCCATAATTATTTTTAACATGAGCAAGACGTAAGGAAAATGCAAAGGTGGACAACAAAGCGAAACGAAGAAAAATTTAAATAATTAATTTTTAAACATACAAAACTCTATACGAATACAAACAAATTCATCTAAATTAAAGTGTGCCATGCATTTGAGCCGACAATTTGTTTAACCGCTTGCCGAGTGTCTAGAACGTATTCAGTTGACTAGCAAACGCAGTCGAAGCTACATTAAATTTTAATACTTACAAGTTTTTACAAAACAAATTTTTCAGTGAAAAGCTTAACAATTTTTGTTTATTTTTTAAGTGCTTTTTTTTCAACAACATTTATACTAGTGTATTGTGTATAACTTTTTATCCGGATTATATACATTTATATCGACATGGACATTTCTAGAGACTATAAGGGGGCGAGCCCCTGGATGAGCAGCAGCAGCTCTACCACAAATATTTATTTTGTGGTAAGTGAGAGTGATGTCCTTTAAGGTATAATATAATTGCAAACGTTTCCCTTCCTCAGCTTACCACAGTGACGAACTTAAATGGCGAGAGCAATGATGTCGATGATTATGTCGATTATGTTGATGTCGATGTTGCACCAAGCTGTAGTAGCCTGGCAAGCACTGCGATTGTCAAGGCGGGCTCTGGAAGCGACATTGAGCAAGAGACTAACTCTAAGGCGGATACCATGCCCAAGAAACCACAGAAAAAATCTTGCATTAAGCCCCGACGCAAGCCAAAGACCAAGGCAAGCACAGTTGCCAAGCGCAGGAAGAATGGATGTGCCAAGCCCAGGAGGAAGGTGCCTCTTAAGCGCAAACCACGCGCCTGCCCCAAGTGTGGCCTGGATTTGTCCACTTATAAGTCGGAGAAATGTATTCCTCAATCGTTAGCTAAATCTATGCGTAAGCAAGATAAAAAGCCAAAGAAGAAACCCTACACAAAACCAGCCAAGAAACAAAACAAGGAAGGCAAATGATCGAATGAATAAAGCATACACACCTAACAGCTAAAAATTTGTATTGATGGGTTTTAAATGGATTAGTGGGGAGGATTAGCGTTATTGTTACAGTCGCAAGGTGCCAAAAAATCAATTTTTGTAAAATTTTACCAAAAATATTTTAAAAAATTTAACATTCAATAATGCATAAACTTGAAATGTATAATTGATATATAGGACAAACAATGAGCAAAATGGCTTCGGGATTGAAAATCAGTTCATTTTTGACAAAGTTATGGAAGTTTGAAGTCTAGGAAGGGCATTTGTATGGACTTAAGGTGTTTACAATGCAATTTTTTTTGTCATTTTGACATGATTTTTTACAGAAAAATAAAACACCTCAGAATAACTTTTCACATAGTTTTTTATACTAATTTAGACACCCACAATCGATTAAAAAAAGAATTTCAAGAATCTATTTTTTGAAAAATAAATTTTAGTAAGGGTCCCCCCTTACGCTTTTTTCGCAAAAATATTTCAAAAAATTTTACTTTCAATAATGCATTAACTTGAAATCTAGAATTAATATATGATACAAACCATGAACAAAATGGACTCAAGCTTGACAATCGGTTCAGTTTTGACCAAGTTATGGGAGTTCAAAGTCTAGGAAGGGCATTTATATGGACTTTTTGCGTTTACAAGTCAATTTTTTATGTCATTTTGGCATGATTTTTGACAGAAAAATAAAACACCTCAGAATAACTTTTCACATAGTTTTTTATACTAATTTAGACACCCACAATCGATTAAAAAAAGAATTTCAAGAATCTATTTTTTGAAAAATAAATTTTAGTAAGGGTCCCCCCTTACGCTTTTTTCGCAAAAATATTTGAAAAAATTTAACTTTTAATAATGCATAAACTTGAAATGTAGAACTGATATATAGGACAAACCATTAACAAAATGGACTCAAGCTTGACAATCGGTTCAGTTTTGACAAAGTTATGGGAGTTTGAAGTCTTGAACCAATTAAAGCATTTACAAGCCAAATTTTTTGTCATTTTTTGGCGTGAGTTTTGACGTGATTTTTGATAGAAAAATTAAACACTATTCCTAGTTTTTACCCTGAACCCATTAAAAATGGTTTTGTGCAAAAGAATGTAACAGGCATAAGGAAGCATCTCCGACCCCATAAAGGATATATATTCTTGATCACTATCAAAAGCCGTGTCGATCTAGCCCTGTCCGTCTGTCTGTCTGTATGAACGCTCTGATCTCAGAGACTACAAGAGCTAGAGACTTCATATTTAAAATATTGTATATTAAATATCAAATTTAGGTTTTTTTCGATATCTTGTCTCGTTCAAAAGTAATAAATAAATTTCGATTCCAGACAACTGTTTTTTGAGCATAGCTTAAAAGTCATAAGAGCTTAAGACTTCATATTTTTAATTTAAGTTCTCTATGTATGAATGCAGATAAAAAATAATGAACGTAAGAACTGGGTTCAGAGTATCTCCTAGTCGGGCACTCTCGACTAGAGACCTCTTACTATACTATTACTATACTATTATTTATAAATTGTGTATTTAAATATTTGATAGTATTAACTATTTTGCGTAGCGGCCCTAAAAATAAATGTCTGTAAATATTTTGTTCACAAATTTTGCTTCTCGAACTATAATCATATTTTTAGTTTTTAAATAATAACAAATAATTTTGTTAAAAATAAACAGCATAATAAATATACACAAACAAGTAATAAAAACTTTGTGTTCGATCGTAAATAG
This sequence comes from Drosophila maculinotata, assembly GCA_035045305.1. NCBI lineage: Eukaryota > Metazoa > Arthropoda > Insecta > Diptera > Drosophilidae > Drosophila > Drosophila maculinotata. The sequence goes on along the minus strand of JAWNPD010000679.1, from coordinate 11,666,593 downwards.
CTCGGGGGCTTTATGCTACAAGAGATAGATAAAAAACCCCCCAAAAAAAAGGAGCAAAATTCATGTTGTTCATCGGCCGCCAAATGGGGCGGCAATCAGACCACACCTGCAGCCCCCCAAGAAGCCGTAAAAGCAAAGCACATAAATCAAACCATATAAGATAAATGATGGGCCCAGAATGGTTTGCAGCGCGCACAGCGCCCAACTGAGAGGACGCCAACACGAATGTCCCAAATCGAAGCGCATTAATTAAGCCATAACAATAAACGGATTTAACTTTGTCACAGCGAGCAATAAAATTATGAAAGAGCCAAAAATCAAAAAGCCACCCAACAATTTTCATCATTTTCGATGTCTTGGCTGTACTTTTACAATCGCAATTTTTCGCTATTTTTTTCTGCTGAACAATTTATGAAGGCACCAAATAAATTGCAAATGATTTTCGCCTTGCGCCGACAAATGCCAAAAGAACATCAATTTATTCTTGTTAACTAAATAAATTTGTTTACATTTTGAAGAGCTCGCACAAGCATTGAAACCAAAAGCAAAAACAACAAAAAATGAAAGAAGATTTTCTTGTTTATTAGTCACAGCGCAGCTAATTAAAAATCGCTCATACGCCGCGTTTGCCGTCGACAGGCGGCTGTTTGGTGTCATGGACGCGAAACAATTAAACAATCAACATCTTGTGCTATCGGCTTGAAACATCATTATTCTATACACTTAAAGCGTACAGTGTATATGGAATATGTCAGTCGTCTAATTGCAGGCGATTTGTAGCGACAATATTAGAAGAAGACATTAAACAAAAATATTCTGTATACACAGACTCTATAAATATTTCGGCAAACGCTTTCAACCATTTATATATTGTTTTCATCAAATTTGTGTTTTTAAAGCCATACACCCATCTCTCTCTCTCTCTCTCTCTCTCTCTCTCTCTCTCTGTCTCTCTCTCTCTCTATATATTTTTCTGTGTATGTATTTTGAATTGAAATATTTGCTTTGACGCTGCCACAAAAACAACAAAAGAACAATAATAACCAGACAATGCTCTAAAATATTTAATGCCGCGACAATGACGAAGCTTTGACTGCCCTACAAAATGAATGGCCCACATCCCCACCCTCACCCTCACCATCAGTCCAGTACCCGCTCCCGCCACCGTCTTCAGCCGCAGCGTGTGAACAATTACCAAATCAATTAGTTAGTTCGTATATAATTTTATTAATAGCAGCTCATTTACAACACATACGAAAAAGCAACAAACAAAATTTCATACGATTTCGAAAGCATGCGAATATTTATGGCTCTGGTACTGGAGAGCAGAATTTCAATTGCATTTATTTTCGTTCATGAATCATAGCAAGCACTTTAAGAATCAAACATTAACTTGTGGTTTTAATATCCATTTAATGAACATTAATAAATGAGTGTTCAGGTCACTTGCGGCAAATGAATTGGGCATAATAATTGCAGAGTCATTTCTGATCCTATTAGGTAAGTTTATTCTTGAAATAAATAATAAACTGAGCTGTTTAAAAATTAATAAATATATTATTTATTGATGCACTTATATATAGCTATATATTTATTACAATATCGCACATATGCCGATATGTCTGTCTATGATTTAAAATTAAACATATATCCGACAATATTAAAGGGAATTCATCGTTGTCTCAATTCTATATCATGATATTCCTATGGGGCGCTATTTTAAATGTCGCTCGACTGCAGCGTCCACAAAACGTATAAACATGCAGATAAACACAAATGCACACACACATACACACAGAGAAAATGTATATTTTGTGTGTGTGTCTGTTTTCGTTTGCGCTTCTGTGCACTTGACAGTTGGCGCAACAAAACCCAAACAAGAACAACAAACAAACCCAAAAACAGGAACAAACAAAATAGGCAACAACAGACCCAAAGAGTTGGCCCCAAAATAATGTATAATAAAAATGGCGACGATGGCGGCCATTTTATGCAATTGCAATTGCAGTTGTGATTGCGATTGTGATTGTGATTGTCGCTTCAATGCGCATAAATTCTATGAATTATACAGTTGATAATCTTCATGCATATTTAATTGGTTAATTTTTGCGCGCTAATATGCTTCATTAGACCCATCCAAGTGAGGGTCGCAGTGCCAGCGAGCGCCCCCCTCCTCTCCCCGACTTGCACTTGGCTAAAACGTGTCTAGCTCTCCCCTCTCCATCTCAGCCCTTGCCAGTCACACGCAAAGTGCATTTTCTAATTGCAATAAAATCCTTTTCACTAATAGCAAAATTGTGTTTGCCACGCCCACAAGGCCTGAGGCAATTTATGCGCATCGCGTTGCATGTTTTGTTTTGTTTTTTTTTGTTGCTTTGTTGTTTTGTTGTTTTCTTTTAGCTGTTAGCTGTTGCTGTTATTTTTACTTCCCGCGGCATGTTGCGGTTGCCAGAGGGGCGTGGCTTTTGCCTTCTAATAAAAGAAATGCAAATTCGGTTTCGGATTCGGATTCAGAGTTGCAACAAGCAACTGACGAACCAGAACATTTTAGCCATTTCAATGCGGCTTGAACATGCACAAATTGAACTACATGCTTCAATTTGTTGCACAATCAGTTTAGAAAATAAATGAGCAGTATCGTCTATTTTACCAGGATGGCCACAACAATATGCTGCTATGTTCCTGATTTCTTTGCTTATGTATCACACAGTTGAGATTCTAAATTTTGTCAAACTATATAAATTATTGCATTTTAGATGAAGAATAAGTTTCGATATTCTCTTAGATCTTAAGCGTTGTTGTAATATAATTTAGACAGTGATGCTTTCTATACAAATAAAAGCGCTCTTAGCTGAGCATAAAAAGGAAAGATTTTTGCAAGCCGGGTGAAAAATATTTAGTTGGAAAACTAGTTTGCTTAACCATTTCCACTTGAAGGCAGTCAGGGCAAACAGTCAACATGGATTTTCTCTCTTTTTTAGCCCGTGGGTAATAGTCAGTGAGTCAGCAGGCTTTGGGAAAATCTTGTTTGCTTTCAGATCCGGCCCTAGTCATGCCCAATATTTGCACAGTTAACTAAGCAGCTGCTGGAAGAGCAGCAGCCAGTGAAAATTGCTGAAGAGGAGCATCTCCGGAGTGGGAACGAGTCATCTGTGTGTGTGTGTGTGTGTGTGTGTGTGTATGTGTGTCGAATGTCATGTGTCGCGCATATAGACTCATTTTTGCGGTTTCAATGTTACAATTTTCGAAACACAAACAAGAAGAATCCATCGTTGTCGCAGACATTGAAAACTTCGCATTCGCAGCGTTTAGGGCCAAAACAAATTGAACGCTTGGGTAGATGGCATTACAGTGATTATTGCTTAAGTGCAACAGACGAGGTCGTTAAATAAACGAAAGCACTCGAAAGAGATTTCAATTGAGCAAAGTGGAAATTTAAGACCAGATCCGTTAAGTAATTGCCCATAAAGCATTTCGATTAAAAACGATTACAAAATATATATATCTGATTTCAGCAAGTATATAAAAACAACAGTTGGGATTAAGTTAAGAAATGCATTTGGAACGTATATTGAGGTTGTTACAATTTCATTTGTTTTAATAAGCGTTTTGTGAACAAGAATATAATAACAAAAATAGTTATTTATATATATTCTCTAAACTGCAATATTGTTTATTCATATTAAGTTAAAAAAAAAAACTAACTTTAAATAATTATGCAATAGTTAGATTTCATATCTGAACATTTTGATAAGAAGATATGAAAATAGATCTAAGCTTTATTAGCTTGCATTATTAAAAATATATAGAATAACTGTGTTATTTAACGAGTGCTTACTGTACTGTAGTGCTTGCTGCTTTCGTATTCATTTGGAAAAATATTGCGGGGCTTTGGCTTCGATATTAAGCGTGCCACGTAGCCGCAGCCAAAGAGTGAGGGGAGAGAGCGTGGTGAAGGGGGGAAAGATTGGGGGGGGCTAAAAGAGAGTACCATTTATAGCTAATGCCAGAGGAGGGATTATTATTGAATATGCTATGACTACCGCTGGAAGGAAAAGTGGTGCGTAGTGCGCCTGACTAGTTCTGGGTGGTTCCGGGTGGTGCTGGGGGGGTCCTCAACTTTTGCTGACCAAGCCAATTGAGCGGAGCGAAACACGCTTGGAGGGAGGGATACATGATGTCACATTACATGGCTACTTATGAGAACATTTCAAGTACTCGCGTGCTGCATTCAGTTAAGTTAACTTCTTGTCGTTGTATTTGTTGCTGCTGCTCTTGCTTTGGCCTTTGACTAATTGCATTGGGGCTGGCAATTATATGCAATTGCCACACCCCGCCCCCAACGTTCATTGTCCCCTCGAAGCTGCCACATTGCGTGTTGTGAAGTGAATGGAGCGAACCTCAAGAGACGCCATGATAGAGTGGAGGACTTTATAGACAGCGTTTGTAATTTGGCTCAATTGCAAATTGAAATAATGACAAACTGCAGCTCGAGGCAAATTTGAAATAAGGAAATTTGTTTAGCTTAAGTGCTGGCAATAACCTCAAGAGGTTTATGTGCTATCATTTCGAGAGTCATTGCAATACTATTGAATCACCAGTAAAGAGTGCTTATCAAAACTTTAATCGTATTAAAAAGATTTTAATTACTCTAATTACTTAACACTTTTTTGTGTACACCCTTTTTCTTTAGTGTACATTTATAAACTTTTGAAACAAAGTAAAAGTATAGATAACCCATTAATTAAAAACTAGCTTCGATATCTTATTATTATTAAATGAAATGCAAATTACCAAGCAAACTTTACAACTTCTTGTAATGCTTTTAATTTCATCTAGCAAATTGCAGCCCGAAGATAGATTAATCGGCAACACTGTTCACTTTTGTTGCGCTAAACTCTTGATTTTAATCGGGGTGTTCTGTTCCAGCTTCGCCCCCACCCGCTTCCCGCTCCCCGCCGCCTGCAAAACCACTCAACAAAGGACTCGCTGTTAAGCATCTCCTTCAAAGCACTCACATACCACAAGCTTATGTACTATAATACTAAATACATATATAGTATATGTACTTGCCGCAACACCCGTCGTCCCTGCCACTTCACCCCGCCCCCATTTGGGGAGCATATTCGACATCTTAGGCTCCATTGAAGCGCTCTTAAATAGCTTTTCAATTGCACTCGCCTTCAGTTGCCACAAAAATAAACTAGTATCTGGCATTTGGGTTCGCTTTCGCTTACGGCAATATTAGCGAACAAAACTAAGCGACACATATGCGATGACCTCAAAAAATGTGACGTAACATTACGTTACGTTCGAGAGAATGTTTAAGGACGGCAGTTGAGCAAACTAATAGACAGTCCTTACATACATATGTATGTTACTCTCAATCTATCTATAAGCCATGGCATACATACTATACTACTTGACTATATAGGCTATATACACACTATATATCTGTGTATATCTGTCGCCGCTGTCTTATTTTGAATTTATGTTTCATTTATTGGCGTCTGGCAACGTGTTTCCAATAAATTTACGTTGCATGACAAAGAAAGGCCGTCGCCGTGAATACTTTTCATATCCACAACTCAGACAACAACACACAACAACACACACACACACGCAAATACGCTTTCATAATTTTAGCATTTTCAATGGCAATCATAAATTCTATCAATAGATGCGACCGCCGCGATTTTCGTGCGTCATGGCCAGCCGTCAACTTGTTGCATGTCCCGCTCATTTTTTAATTAACTTGAGGCCGCTAATTTTTGTAAAATGTTCGGTTTGCAAAATTCATCAGTATGTGTGTGTGTGTGTGTGTATTAAAGTTTATGCCACTGAACATTTGTTGTGGGCGTGACCAGCCCAATTGACAAGCAAACGCTTCGCAGCTGCCCCAAATGAAACTGGGCAAAACACGCCAGTTGATAGATTTACGATCCATTTGTATTTCATTCAGCGCTTACATTCATATATTTTATCCACTACCTCTATCTCTATCTCTCTCCATCTCTCTCTCTCTTTTTCTCTAAGCTCTATATCTACCAAATAAGCTATTAGCAGTGAGATTAGCACATCTAAAAGAAACATATTGAGTTTTTATTATTTCTGGTTATGAATAATAATTTCATAAAGAATTATGTCCAACTCAATTAAGTGTAAATTACAAAATAGAAAATGCGGTGCAAATTTTAAGAATAAAAACTTTCGGAATAAACTGAAAGTTTTGTCGATTTTTAAACAATACATTTATTAACCCATTTTTTTCTAAATTTGCAGCCAATTGTTACTGCTCTCCGTTAAGGGTTGCGCTTAAAATTCAAGTGAGTTTCGAAAACTTTGTCGCAACTCCAAATAGATTTGAATGTGGTGCATACGAAGTTGTAAGTAATCGACTTAGAGCATAAACTAATTACATGCAATGTTAGTTGGGATGGCAAATGTTATTTTCGTGCTACTGAAATGTGATTAAAAACATTTCCCTAGCATTTTGATTTGCAGTTGTGCACAGCATGGGCAAAAGGACAATTACAAATTGCAAGGACTTTTATGGGACAACATTTTTGCTGGATATCCTGTGGCAGCTGCAGCTGTTGACACCTTTTCTGGCACATTGACTTGCTAATTGCTGCAGCTGCTGTGGCGTTGGCGGGCTCTGAAGCGTAAAGCGGGAGGCGGAAGGCGGGCATCGCTGGTCGGGAGTTGGGGGGGGGGGGGCTGGAAAAATGGGCGTTGCAGCAAAATGCATTTGTAGCTTAGATGCGGCTTAGTTCAAGTGCTGTGTAAATTAAATTGTTGTAAATTGCAGTTTAACAGCAGGGGACAGCAGTCAGGAAGTGCTGCAAAGGAACAACAAGGACAAATATATATAGAAATATATATATATATATACATATATATGTGCATGTATTGATAAGTCGTATGTACATACATACATATATGTAGCCTTAGATTTAAATCAGAAAATGCTAAACGAACCGCCTGCGGGCTCTTTGTGTACACACCACAAAATAGTCGGAGACAGATTCAATATAAATACCGAACGGAGATGGCAGAGGAGGAGGAGGAGTAAAAGTGAATGTGGAATTGGAATTGGAATTGTAATGGGTATGCTATTGGTACATACATATATTTATATTGGTTGGGCTGTGTGTTGTGTGTTGTGTGTTGTGTGTTGTGCCCCCAGCTTAACGTGAGGTCAGGTCCTTATGAAATTTGCCCAACTGTTGCGGAATAAATTGCCATGGCAGTGCGGCGGCTTAGAGCGATTTCGCTCCTGCCAAGGACACCACGGAGACAGAGATGGACACATATTTATGTCTATGGCAAGTTAGCCACAATATGTTTCCGTGCTCTCGTCTATGCACTCACTCATTCATTCGTCCATTCATCGCGTATTGCTTTAACTGTACTGGGAGCAAAGTGCGCAACATTTATAACGCCCCGAGCACAAAGAACACACTGAAAGCTTACACTGCGCGAAAAGATCGATAGACCAGTGCAACTAAATGCAAATTATTTAATTACTTAGTTGGCATATCTGATTCATACAATTATTGTAATTGGTATTACTTTTGGTCACTTACAACCAAACCCACAATCAGAAACAAAATTGAACTTGACTTTGATGGACGTCAAGTCGTAAGTTTCAGCAAAAATGCTTTCGAATTTTTCAGTGTCGTATCTCAGCAAGTTAAGCCTATTAAAATGAATGAGAAGTATCTGATATCTTATTTATAGTCCATTGTATTATTCGAGGCCGATTGGCGACTTGAGAAAAACGTCTTGGAATATTTAAATAATGCTCGCATTTCTAGGTAAATCAAACAAAACGTGTAATAGATTTATTCTACTTAGACGAAGACACGTTAATTCCAACTTAATTGAATTTACCATGTCAGCTCCTCAGGCACATGCTAACAGACAATCTAGAACCCTGCATGTAACCTATGCAAAGTTTTGTATTTGTTTGTTTACCCCTTTTGGTAAAAGGGACACTGTTCGATCCCATCAATGTAATTAGTTAATTCGATTGCTATAATTTCATTTCTGAATTATTAAGCCATTGCACGAGTATCTGCATCGTCCGTTGGTTGGCCCAGTATTTGCCATTCCCACAAGTCGATTGGCAATTAAACTAATGCCAATTTATTTAACACATGACCATGCATTCGTGTTGGTCACGGGACAATCATCGTTTGACTTCATTGTGGCAGCTAATTGGATGCACATGTCTAAAACTAAACATCAAGTGCCTGCAGCTATAGCTTTAGCTATATATATATATATGTATATATTTATAGTGCTAAGAAGTGTTGATCACAAATTTCAGCTATTTCCACCTGCTTTTATTGATTTTTACTATAGATATTTTTTATTACCTAGGCAGTAAAATTTAAAAATACTTTCCAATGAGTTCAAAATTACACGCATACTTATTTAATTATTAATAGCTATATTGTTAAATTTAGCATCAACTAAACTTTAAAATCCTTGATTAAAAAAAGGATATTTGATATTTTTCATTTTCATTCTACCCCATTTAAATATAGATTATTTAGAACTTTTTCTTGGTGTATACTCGAATATCTCGGACAATTGTGGTTTGGAGAGCTCTGGCCCAAAAGTCTCGTGTGGCATGCTTAAATTGCAGTATCCATGGAGACTTGATACTTGGTAGGCTCCCGAACTTTTTGCCTTGATATCCGATCCATCTTCATTATCGTTCATTACGCTGCGTGCGAGCAACCGGAACGGGAGCAGGAGCGGGAGCGGGAGCGGGAGCGGCAACGGCAACGGGAGCGTGCTACCAATATAGTACTTCAAGTGACGCAAAGGCAAAAGGCAGCTGACAAAGGAGCAGCCCAAGACACTTCAGTGTGAGTGTGTGTATGTGTGTGTATCGGTCCATGTAAGCGGTCCTTTCTTATGTATTTGCCATTCACTCTTTGCTTTCAGCTTCATTTGCGTTCCAAACACCTTTCCACATTTTTAGCTCGACACGTTTTAGCTTTTCTAAAAACGTACTCCACCGCCTCGAGCCGACTCTGCCGCCCACGCCCACGCCCACGCCCACGCCCACGCCCACGCCCACCTGTGCCCCACAGTTCCAAGCGGCTTTGGTAAGTTGAGATGGCGTCTAAGTGAAATCGCCCGGCGGCTGCAGCTGTCGCCCATTTTTGGTACAATGGCATCATTGAAATTTTTGAAAAATCATTTTTCGCACACAGCACTTGGATGGGCACAGCACCAGAATGGCCTGGATGACAGGATGACAGGGTGCCAGGGTGCCAGGGTGACAGCAGGACTTCAGGGTGTCAGGGCGGCATGATGCCGGCATACTTTCTTACCACTTGAGGTGCCTGCTAAGCGCCTAATGATGCTTATTTGGCCACAGCTCCTACGTGACTCACCTGCTCGCCGCCCACTCGAAAAATATGACGCAGAGGCGTGGCACTCCTTGAGCAGAAGCAGCAGCATCTTCTACTTGGGGTATTAGTTTTTTGTCAGCTACCAGCAAAAGAAATTGTTTTAAATTAATTTGCATGTTGGCGCACAGACGCCAAAATAAAAAAGTCCTCATTAAATACCCTACACGGGAAGGGCATACCAACTATTTTGTTGACTCGACTCTGGGGGGTAATCTTTAAAAACATATGAGCAACTTAAGGAAAGTTAAGACTAAATATCAGAAGAAAACCGGATCATGTTTATCAACTTAGTTTTATTTGAACTAAGAATCTGAATCTTAATCTTAATAGGTTTAAATAAAGTGTGATATCTACTGCCGACAATTCAAGAAACAAGTTTAAAATTTCAGAAAGGTTTACTTATTTAAAAATTAACAAAATTTAGGGGTAGACTATGTTTCCATTTAAGGTTATATATCAAACTATTATTTATTATTATTTTTGAAGAGCGTAGAACATTCGCATAATTAGGAGAAAAAAAATTATACATTTTGTTACTTTAATTTATATTTCTGGTGCTTCCTTAGAAGCCAAATTATGCATGGCAACCAAAGCGAACAATGGCAAAATGCTTTAATCCTATTGACGTTTAATCAAGCTGGTGCGAGGACAAGCCAGGAAAAGTGTGGAAAAGCAGGAAACCGGAAAAGCGAGACAGACAAAAGCCTCGCGTCGGCAATTACAAAACATTTTGCATTTTGCTGTTGAATTTCCAATTGGCCCTGCTATGAATTTACATTTCGCAGTCCCGTTGTTCACCTGTAACCTGTTGCCCCAAAACAACAATAGGGCCACCCCGCTCACCCCTCTACCGCAATGAACAAAAAGCAAATCAAAGCGAAGCGAAGACAAAGACAGCGATAGCGAAGGGAAACAGATACAGACACAGACACAGATACAGATACAGATACAGATACAGAATGCAAGGCAAACTCACAGAAATGGAAGGCGAAGTGGAATTATTTAAAGCGCTTAATAAATAATCACATTTGCATTTTCACTTGTTGATTTTGGCCAGGGCCAAGTGGCACTGAGAACTTTTCTTGCTTACTGATGTGCTAGCTTTTCTGCTGACTGGAAGCCCACACACACACACACACACACAGACACACACACACATGGAAAGTGAAGTGGACCCACCAGAGGAATCCTTGAAAAGTGCGCGCTCAGCAGAGGTTGGCGGCAGACATCGACATCAACATCGAAATTAGCCAAAGACTACTCCCCACCTCCTGCTCCTCCTCCTCCTCCTCCTCCTCCACTCCACTCATACAAAATGCACTCAGCGTTTTGTGCGTCGTCATTGGAAGCTAAATAAATTGAAATTAGACGTTGTCAGCACAAAAACCAAAAGTGGCGAAAGGACTTGGTAACAGCAATAAGAACGGGACAGAGATTGGGATTGGGAACGTGAACGGGAATGGGAAAGAACAACGACGATGGCACGAAGTAGTAGTCACAATATTGCCGGGGCGTCTCTAGTGGGCGTGGCCTGTGCGTGCGATAGGACAACTGTTGTTGTTGCTATTGTTGTTGCCTTGGCCTTGGCAGCACTCTGAGAAAAACGCAGTCCTAAATTCAAGAACAATCTGAATAGAATTTGCACAATTTTGAAATCGCACTTTTTTCAAATCAATTTCATTTCAACTTAAATTTATTTCATTTTGATTAGATTTTCTTAAAACTATTTTTTAAAAAACCCATTTAAAAGAGTCGCCCTTTAATATTAAATAAATTAGAATTAATTGTTGGAATCAAGTTCAAAATACGCATCACAATAATTTTAAAATTCAAAAAAAGTGTAGACGGTTTCAATTTTTGATTAAATAACTGAAAATCTTGATCTAAGTTGTTTTAGTTTTATTTAAATTATATGGATTGACTCAAGAACTAACTATCTAAATCTTGAAAAAATCTTTTGAATTATTACTGGTCCGATTTGCCCACCAAGCTCAAAATAATTTTCAGAGTGTATAGCTGTTGCTGTCCCGGGGCAAGTCGGGTCGGTTGACTAGTTGCTCCAATAACTCTGTTATCGAACCTCGCCAGCGGCATCGTTCCCATATTTCACATTTCACCATTCGAGCGACCTGTCCTGTCCTGTCCAGTCTGATCTTATTTCGTACGTGCCTCATGCAAATGGATATCAAAATTAATTGCATAACGGAAACTGTACACTGTGTAGCTGCAACATGCCAAATATGAACAGTGTTGGCGAGTTCTTCAAATTAAATACCCATGTAGAAGCAAACACTTGAAAGTGTAAATGAAAATTGCAACTGTCAATAAATTGAATGGAATTCAATCATATTTATTTTATAACATAATTTGAATAGCTGAAAAACATGGGAATGCACAAATATTTGTTGATGACTTTAATTGCGTACAGCAATTTCTCTATGGGAATTTCCAATGCATATTGAATTATTCCATATTCAATATTGGTTAAAGTTATTTATGGCAATTTATGTTAATGACAACTGCTAATTGCCTGCTAAATATGCTTAAAAGCTTTTGTTATAGTACATATTATATATAACATTCCTGCTGGAAACAATCAATCAAAGCGAAACAACAACAGACAGTCATTATTGCAACGACTCAACTTATTATTCAATCAGAAATACTAGCGTATACTTAATAAATTCTCAACATATCAATTTGAATTGCTAGTCTATTAAATTATTAACAGCTGTTACTTGGAATATAATCACTCTTTTGAAATGCTTTAAATCTGTATAAATGCGTACTGAGGCATACATATATGTATGTTTCTAGCATATAATCAATCAAAGTTGGCCAATATAACAGTTGAGCCGGGCAATTACTGCAAACTTGTGCGGCAGTTGCTCAAATGGGCAAACCAAGCGGAAACTTTAGCATGTGGCAGTTGAAGTCGGCTTGAAGCAGCTTTGTGCAGACATAGTTCAGCATAAATGTGCTTCAATAGCAATTGTCATGTGTGGGGATCGATTGATAAGTGGCTTAGTCGGGCGGTTGCTGCAAATTGATACACATACGCCATGTTGGCCAGATCTAATGACAGGAGACAGGTGAGTGGAATTACGTTATTTAGACATAAGCGCATTAAATTGCGGCTAACAGTGACGCCAATAGCAGTGGCAACACCTGTGGCATAAATTTCCTACCCCCTCTCAGTCTCTCTCTCTCTCTCTCTCTCTCTTGTGTCGCTGTCTCTGTCGCTCGGCCTATGCAAGTTGAGCCTGGCAATAGATTTATGCTGAATATGCGCAGCATTTGCCCGTAATTTTGGCCATAGCCCAGCAAACGCCTCTAACCCTGACCATCGTCATCAATTCAGCAAGCAAAAGCCAAACATTAAATCACTTAAAATGCCAGTCCAAGCCTGGACAAACAGCACCAAGTGCCTTCTGGCCAGAAACTGCGGTTGCCGTCGCGCTAAGAACTCCACAAATTTCCGCAGCAGCAGCAGCAACAAGAACAAACAACCTAACCACCCCCCCAAAAAAAGCATACCAGCAGCCCCCCCCCCTTATATATTCCATGAGCGTACGTGCGTCCTTCGAGTGGGTTTGGGGCTCGTATGCGCTACGGCTGGCATTTTGACACTGCCACGGCGTTTTCATAATAATAATAAGCAGTTTGTTTGGTTTTTTCCTTTGCTCGGTTTTAATACCCTTTCGCAAAACAAATTGCTCGAACGGGTATAACAAGGCGTGGCATATACATGTAACAGAGAGAATAAAAGCTTTTCAAAAATACTTAATATCTGTTGAAATATTCATATTTGAATATGAAGTTGTATATATGTATATATCTCAGGATCTATAATATTTAGAGTTAATAAATTATAGTATGTGGTTTCTCACATTCCATGTTATTTAAATATGCTAAATACTGTCCATGAAAAACAGATACCCAATTGCTTAACGCTAAAAACAACTTTTTACAGGGTATTTTTAGCTCAGGCACGCTAAACTTTTGCACTTTAAGTTGTTTTCATTTGACGGGGGGTGGGGGGGTCGGCAGCAGCACTTTCAACATTTTCACGCGTTTTTCACACACACACACACACACACACACACACACACACACACACACACACACACACATACATACACACACCCTGCGTTGTGTCTCTGTCTCGCTCGGTTGTATGCAAATAATTGCTGAGTGCTGCTCCATTCAGTCGGCTTATAATTGTTGTTGTTGTCGTTGTTGGTTGTTGGCTGTTGGTTGTTGGCTGTTGGCTGTTGATGTTTGTATAGGCTGTCCGGCATTCTGTTCTAATAAGCCAACTTCAAGGCAGGCAGCGCTTTTGGGGGCATGCCACGGGCGATAGAGTAGTACGTGCGGTTGGCCAGCAGACGGGGAAGAGAAGCAAAGGAGCGGGGTGGGGGGGGGGGGGGCTGGTAATTTAAACAATGAACTGCCATGCCCATTAATATTACTTTAGGGCACTCGCAAACTTTGACTTTACGTTGCTGTTACCGTTGCTGCTGATCCTGCTGCTGCTCCTGCTGTTGTTGTTGTTTGTCTTTTGTCGCAACACGAGACGAGCACAACTTTGTAAGGGGCCGTAGTGCAAAAACGTGTTAGAGCTGTGATTCTGAATACCTTATCGCAATTTACATTTTTTAATGCTTAGCAAACAAAGTAAAGTTAGTGATTTTCATCGCAATTAATCAATCAATCACGATAAGGATAAGGATAAGGATAAGGAGTTTGCTGAATATAAATATAGAAATATGTTCATCTTAATTTTCCGTACATCGAAATGCTTTTAATATTTACGCACTTTCTATTGCCGTCTAATTCGTTATATAGTAAATGCATTAGCTTTTAATTTCTATACAATATCCGCATAATTAATTAGCCAAACATAAAAAATGTTTCCATTCAACTCTCCCTCTCCCTCTTTCTCTCTCCCTCTCTCTATTTTCTTCTTTCTTTCTCTATGTCGTGTATAAATAAAGCCCATAATATTAATAATAATAACGCTCATTAGACCCTCCACTTAAAGTTAGTAAAACCTTAATCTCAATTCTGACAACTTTTTTTTTGGTTTTTTTTTTTGGCCAGCAACGAAAATCAGTGGCAAAAAGAAAACAGAAGAGAAACCAAAACCAGGCCAAAAGCGACGACGTCAAATAGTGCAAAGCAAATGTTTTATATTAGGTGGCAGCTGCCGGCAGGGGGCGCCACTAATGAGGCCCTTGGGGAACATATTAAACTTGAGAGGCAACAACAACTCGTAAATACAACAACAAGTACAACAACATAAATAAAAAGGCAAAGCGCAACGAGGGACGAGGGACGAGTTGCCGCAATGTCGCGGAAGGGGCGAGGGTGGCGCGAGGGTGTTGCGAGGGTGGTAAGAGGTGGTTAGTAGATTGCCCAAAAGGATGGGTATCGAGTCTTGCATAGATTTGCCAGGTCACGTGTGTTCTTCTCGTTCACGTTTTCGTTGTCGTTGTCTTTAATGCAAAATGTCAACTTTGGCGGTGCCAAAGAACGCAACAACTTTTTAATTTAAAGCATAACAACAAAAACGAAAACGAGAACGACAAAAAAAAAGGCGCAAGCACCGAGAAAAGAAAGTTAAAACTGTGAAGACAAATCACAGCGACCCCTAAAACAAACTTTGCCTCGCATTCAACTCAACTGACTCACGAAATTAAAGCAATAATAACTTTGTTAAAACAAAAAAAAAAAAACACACAAAAAAAAAAAGGAGAAGAGAAAAAGTTTTTGGCAACATCTTCCACTTCCTCAACGTGTTTGCCTTGCCGCTGTAAGTTAGGACTTGGGAGGGGCGTGTGTGTATTTGTGAATTATGTTCACACAAACAAATTGCGAAATTTTCTTAAGAAACCCATGAATCAAAGTAAAATGTTGGTGCGGCGTGAAAATTGGTAAAACTAACAGAGCAAAAAGCACAAGTGCTTATCTACAGTTCATTGTAGATGGACTCCTTGTTTGTTTTATGATTTTGTCAAATAATTCACTTTATTTAATCAAATTTAATATAGGCTGACTTATTTTACTATATACATGAATATTGTTCTGATATTCTTTGTCTCTTTTTTCTCTCTCTCTCTCTTTCTCTCTCTCTCTCTCTCTCCCTCTCCCTCTCCCTCTCTCTCTCTCTCTCTCTCTCTCTCTCTCTCTCTCTCTCTCTCTCTCTCTCTCTCTTTATAATTGTTTGTATCTTACTCCTTGCCTCTCTTTGGTTTTTGTTCACCTCAGTCGCAAGTCATCTCTCAAAAACATTTAATTAACGAATTCTTCTTTGTGCGACGTTCTTAAACGTTTCACAAGCACTGACAGCCACAGCAGCCAAGTATATTCCTATGCATGCACAC
Source organism: Drosophila maculinotata (assembly GCA_035045305.1). Lineage (NCBI taxonomy): Eukaryota > Metazoa > Arthropoda > Insecta > Diptera > Drosophilidae > Drosophila > Drosophila maculinotata. The sequence continues at coordinate 11,650,773 of JAWNPD010000679.1, read as the reverse complement.
AATGACTATAAATTCCGAAAGTAATTCTTAGTCGAATGTTAAATATTTATCAATCTACTAAATATACTGTTGTTCATTGCAAGTCGAAAAGAAGAAGATAGTACAGTTAATTTGATAAGAACTAACGAATATCTAATATCAGGTAATAATAATAACAGCACACACGCACAGACGTTAAGCATTCTCAGGTATCTCAGTTGATTACAATTAATGGCGCCAATTTGTTGTTGCCGCTGCTGCGCTTTATATGCGATTGTTATTGGAAGGAGCAGCATGAAGAGGTGGAGTGGGAGTGGAAGTGGGAGTGGGGATGAGATTGGGCTGTTGCTCAAGACAAAAGAGCGGTCGCCGTGTGCCGCATATTTTTTGGCGAAAAAGGCAACAAAGGCTGTGGCAGGGTAGAATGGCATAAAAAGGCAAGACAAGCCAAGCCAAGCCAAGAACGAAAGTGGAAAGCAAAACGACAATGACTGGCAAAGGCATCGTAAAACGCGGCCATAAAGCGAGCGCACAAAAAATAAGGAAAGCAAAGCAAAGGAAAGGAAAGGCAGAGAAAAGAAAAGGAAGACGCACACAAAAAAGACGCCGGAATGTATGCTGTGAATGTGTGTGTGTGTGTGTGTGTGTGTGTGTGTTGAGAGTGTGGGTGGATTTTGTAATGTAATGTAACTGGATGAGTATAGACCGACCTCAGATATGTTGGAATATTTGCGCCGTTGGCTGATAAAGTTAAAGCGGCAGCGGCAGCGCGTAAAAGTCTGCACAAAAAGCGCTCAAATCGCAGCTCTGCAGTCACTCAAAGTTAAAGCTCAACTCAGGCAGAGAGAGAGTGAGAGAGTGGGAGAGTGAAATTGAGAGAGAGAGAGAGTGCGGCTGAGTGAGTGTCAGATAAGCAACTCAAACATTTATGAGAACGCACGTGTCAAATAAGAAGCCAAAGCACGCATCACTTTATTTAAGGTATATTCCACATTGCTAGCCGAAACTTTAATACTCTATATTAGGATATTTTATAGATAAGAAATAATATAAAATCAGTTCAATTTGACTAAATTGTGGTAGTGGAACCATGAATACTAAATACTTTTTTTAAGACAGATTTTTAAGGTTGTTTTTTTTTAATTGTGCGCGCAGCCAAAATGAATTATTTAAATTTTAAAAGTTATAATGTCAATTAAGGAACATATCCTTTTCTTAAAATAAAGAGTATATGATTATCGTGACTGTGATTTTGCTGGATGTGATGCCATGTTGTGACACAGCAAAGTGTGACTCAGCTTCAGCATCAGCTTAACTTAGCTCAAGGCTTTCTCTCGCTCTCTCGCTCTTTCGCTCTCTCTGTGTTGCTCTGCCGCTCTTTTGCTCTCCGTAACACGCAAACTTTTGGCTCAGCGCAGGCGCCTTGCTTGGCAGGCGGCAACAACAATAAAATTCAATAAAATGTTTGCCGACAGTTTTTGTTTCTGCTTTCTGCTGTTTGTTACTGTTATACGTATTACTCAAGGTATGGTTGTTGTTGTTGCTGTGGCACAGCAGCTGCCGGCCCCTGAGCGTATGCAATGAAATATTTGTTTGCCGCTTGAGTGGCAAAAAAAAGTCGAACAAAAAAAACAACACAGGACAACAACGAAAACGTTAATTGCTGGCTGTTGTTGTTTTTTTCGGCTACTGGTTGTTGTTTTTGCAATTTCTTGGTATATTGGTAACGGTGTTGGTATGGGTGTTGGTATGGGTGCTGGTATGGGTGCTGGTATTGGTGTTGGTATTCAAGGAGGTCACTTACCTTTTGGTCTGGAGAGCCGCTCTTAGCTGCTGCTGCTGCTGCTGCTGTTGTTGTTGTTGTTGTTGCTGCACTGCATCATCATCATTATCGTCACCATCATAATTATCAGAATCATTAGCAGAACTAACAACAAATGTTGTTGTCGCTTTTGCGTGTTGTTTGCTGCTCTCCTATAAATTTTTGCACACCGCTTTTTTCATTTAAATATATATGTACATAGATATATTTAATAATTTTGTGCATATGTGTGTTTAAATATATATTTATATGTATATATATTCTTAATAATTATTATTTGCAACTTTTCGCTTTATGCTAAATATAACTTTCCATCATTTTTTTTATAATCATTTAACATTTGGCCCGGTCATAATTTAAAGCAGCATTCGTTTTCATTATTTTTCACACATTTCACATAAACAAAACAAACACGAAAAAAAAAAACAAACACGGTAAAAAAAAATTCAAGTTGACTAGCATTTATTTATATGTGGTCGTCTCTCATTTATGTTTTTGTCGAATTTGTTTGAATTTTGTTAATTTGTGTTAGCAGCCAGGGCAACAAAACAACGTTAGCCGCACATGGCCTAGGACGACGCTGCGGTTGCCTGCACTGATTCTCAGCGCGGATGCTTTGAAGCGTTGACGCCGCTGCCGCCGCCGCTGCTGCTGCTGCTGCTGCTGCTGCTGTAAGACGCCGAGTTGTTGTTATTTGTTGTTGCTGCTCCTGCTGCTGCTGCTGCTGTAACTGTGACTGTCATTGTAGTTGTTGTTGTTGCTGCGCTCGATTTCGTTCTCTTGTAAAAGGGACCCAAAAAAAAAAAACAAAAACAAAATGCCGCTCCCTGCGACTGCTTTGCGCTTTTGCCAGCCTGCCGGCGACGTCATCGCCCCACTGTGCGGCGCAGGCGCCAGGAATCACAACTCAACTCAATTCGCAAGCTCAATTCGCAAACTCAACTCGCCAACTCAGCCATTGAGTTCAACTCAAAGCTTTAACTCACCTCGGCCGTTGTTTATCAGCTGCGGCGCTGCTACCGTAATTGCTGCTGCTGCTGCTGCTGCTGCTGCTGCTGCCGTTGCTGCTGTTGCTGTTGTCGTTGCTGCTGTTGCTGTTGCTGCTGCTGCTGCGATTCCCGCTTTAGCCGCTTATCGCATTGATTTCTGATAACTTTTTTACGTTTCTCTGCTTTTTATTTATTTATTTTTTTATATATTTTTTTTATTTTTTGAGCACAGCACACAGTAAAAAAAAGTAAGTAAAAATGACAAGAAAAAAATATTTATATATATATATATGTATATATTTATATATAAAAACGCGTTGCACGAAATTTTTCAATCACCGTTTGCTTAGCGTAATTTATGCGCGCTTATCAGCCACTGACTGGGCCACACACACACACACACAGTAGGTCGGTAGCTGGGGGAAACCGCTAATCGCTAATCGCAATCGAAATCAATTAAATGATCGCGCCGCGCTATTTTTTCGATTTGTTTGTTTCTTCCGTGCAGAGCAATCAACACTTTCTTAAAATCTGCCTAACCCTTGCTTGGCTTATATTAGGGAAGTGGTGGGGGGGGTAGGGGTGCTGTTTAAATTCTGTATACGGCTCGAAATGTCAGTTGGGATCGCTTGAAAATCGCTGAAGCAAAACGCGGCGGCAAAAATGGACTGAATTGGCCACTGGTGTGGTCTCGTCTGGTCTGTTCCGGCCCGCACGAATTGGAAACTGAATTGGAAATAGAAAACCCATTGAGACGGCCGAATCTGAATCAAAAGCAGCAGACACAACATACATACATACATATATGTTTCTGTTGTGTGCACACGGACACAATTTTAATCACACACACAAAATAATAAAATTGAAATGAAAAACAGAACCGAAACAGTGCCGAGCACCGAGACGAGCCAATCCGAGCCGATCCGATCCGAGGCGATCCGAAGCGAACCGTGCCGAGCTGAGCAGAAACAACACGGAGCAGCAAAATAGTCGAGCGACAGCATCGTCGAATCATAATTAAGCGATCAACGCTTCGGTTTTGGGATTGAGATTCGGATTCGGATGCCAATTCAGTTGGTTCGACACTTGGATGCCCTGCAAAGTTTAGCTTGCTTCGCATTCAACGGAAACAGACAATCATTTCAAACATGTCAAAGAACAAAATTGTAAAAAGCAACAAACAACAACAATAAAAATTAAAAACAGCACTCAGAATTTTTGTTTTTAAGAAGCTAAACAACTGAAATCTCTTTCATCTAACCTAAGCTTATCTTTATACATATAATAATCTTTATTAAATATTGGTAAATTAGCTTAACTTGTTGCAAAAATGTTCGTGTTTTATCTGTTAAATCTTTTTAATCTCTGGTTGCAGATGTTTTCTAGATGAATCAGAGAGAATTAGTCTTCATCATATGATATCTGATTAAATGTGATGATGATGCCGAATAAGCCTTATATGTATTGTCAACTGACAACAGTTCTAATAATACTGTAATATAGATGTAACCAATAGCTAAGATACAATCCCTTGAAACTTAAAACCAAGTGAAAAAAAACACTTGGGTGCATTCAAAGTTCTATTGAAAATATAGCGACCCGTTCGTACAGAACTAGATGTTGTTGCTGTTGTTGCTGTTGTTGTTGTTGTTGTTGTTGTTGTAGCTGAGATGCCGCCACACGATTGCGATCAATCTGCTTGCTGCTGTTCGTGATGATGTTGATCACGCTCTGATATTGAGTGCATTTGTATGTTTGCGTATATGTTTGTATGTGTGTTTGTGTGTGTTTGTTGCGGTTTGTTGTTGCTATTGCTGTTGCTGTTGCTCTTGTTGACTATTGACTGTTGTTGCTGTGCGCGTTTGGTTTTTAAAACAGCGGCACGCAAAGATCGTCAACACTTATTTTGTATTTCAGAATAGGCAAACGAAATTGATCGATGCTCGACAATGTTGTTGTTGTTGTTGCTGTTGCTGTTGTTGACTGCTGTTGTTGACTGTTTGTTATTATAATTACAATTAAAGTGAAGCGACTGCGCCGTTGTCACAGCAATAACTACAGCAACAACAACAACAACAACAACAACGACACTGACGCTGACGCTGATGTCGACAACAAACGGAACCAAAGAAACGCGGAAAACGAGCAAACCGCACCGAACCGTACCGCCGGGTGGTCGTTCCAATCGCCGATGTGGAGACAACTGCGAACTGCCGTACAGCTGTACTGCCGTACTGTAACTGCCGTAGCGGCGATAACGACGTCGGCAGCGTCGTTGCTGCTGCTGCCGCTGCTGCTGCTGCTGCTGCTGCTGCTGCCATTGACGTTGTTAACGATTTTCAAATAGCGCATCGCTGCCCCACTGTACGCCCCGCTGGCCCCATAACATGGCGAAATGGACGCGAGCCGCTTGTGTCGTCATTAGCGACAACAAACGGCGACGTCGGCATCAACTTCATTTGTTTGTTTGGCTTGTTGTTGCTGCTATTGTCTGGCGGCATTTGGTTTGTCTAGTTGTGTGTGGAGGGAGTGGGTGGGGAGGGGAGGGCGCTTATCAGAGAGCAGCCACCCAAAGCGCAAAGTTTTGCAGCTGTGATAAGGTGATGGCCGTCCTTCGGTTATTAAAGAGCAGCGATAAGAGCAGCGACTGCCCCAGCGTCTAATATCGCCCATCGGTAATCGACTATCGGTTATTGGTTATCAACTATCGAATCAAGAGTGATCAGTTGTACTGTGAAACTTATTTGATGAACATTTTTTTTGATTTTAATTTTTTATGAAAATACTTTGATTTTTTTATTTTTGCCAGACTAAACTTTAACAAAGATTTTGTGCAATGCAAAATCCATTTATGAAAAATGTAAGCTCATTGAGTAAAACTGAACTGCATTTGCAATAAATTATATTGTAAAACAATTTTGTCACAAGTCATAAGAACTACAAATTTCCATTAGTATAAAATTACTGTTCAGCGAATAAATTATATACTATAGGCTGCGAAGGCAGCTCAAACTTGAGAATAGAAACTCCAAGCACTGTACTGAAAAGATAAAGATGTTGAACTCTGGCAAGGCGTATGATTCATTAGAGAATACGTATGAAAATGTATGAAACATAAGACAAATCATTTTAATAAATTAATTCATTTTCTTAAGCTTTTATATGAAATCAATATTCAGATATTGAAGTGGAATCTTTTCTATTCTAAAGACTATTATATTCTGAATTTGAAAACTTTATATATATTTCTTTCTCTCTCTCTATCTCTGCCTCTCTCCCTCTCTGTACATCTCTCTCTTTATCCGCAAGTTTTAAAGTGGTGCATTCTCAATAATTGAGCTCGTTTAACAACAATTAATCTTAATGATACTCGTCGGAGTTGAAATTTAATTGATTTATGGCTAATATTGTTGTGATCGCAAAAGCCAATAGAAAGTTGCAAACAACTCTCAAGAGAGTATAATTCACTAGAAAACATAAAGCAACAACAACAGCAATAATAACAATAATAACAATAATAATACTGCTGACCGTCAGCAAATTCATAATCTGCTGCTCGCTAATTTTGGGTAGCGTACATCTATCAGATGTGAATTTTTGATTTGCATTCACAGTTGTCGTTATGTGCGATATTCACACACATACACACACAGACACACACATACACACACAGACACAGGCAGAGGCAGAGACATATATTGATGATATATGCATTAAATATTCTGTTGTTGTTGTGAACTAAATGCGTCAATTAAATAAAAAAATATACAAAGCTCGCAGCTACTCGGGCCGTAGATACAGATACATATACACACACATATATAGATATATATATATATATATATGTACACCCACACCTGCTGCAGATACACGACTCTGTGTGTTTGTGTATAGAAATTATTAATAAATTATGATTTTGGATGACACTATAAATCGCAAACACACACAGCTGCATATGTGTGTGTGTGTGTGTGTGTGTTCGTGATGCTAATCAACAGCGCGTTGGGTGATTTAAAACAACAACAAGTCGAGCATTGGAATGATCTCGCAAATCCAATATCATGCACGTCTGAATCTACATACATACATATGTACATATATCCATCCCAAGTAAGTAGTATATATGTACATACATAGTATAGCTATGCATCCATTTGGTGTTAGGTGTGTGGTGTGTGGTGTGTGGCGAGTTTCAGTTTTTATAAGTAACCCATCTGTATAAGCACACAAGTGTGCGCTATTTTTGAAATCTTTAATTTAATTTATTCTGCGTTTTTCAAATTTTTATTAGCTCTTTAATGACATTTCGCTACTTTTGGCGCATTGAGAGGCCCCACAGGGGCATAGCCCCTCCACCCACAATTCCCCCCCCCCCCCCCCTCCTCCTTCTAACCGTTCGCATGCCTAACCCTACTCCAAGTCCATTGCCTGTCCGGCCTGTTACGTGGCTCATTAAGAATTTTTAGTTTTTAATTGACAAACGACTGCGAAAAAATAAATTAATAAATAAATTGAAAGAAACAAGAACAACAACGAGCGCTCGCAAGAAAACTTAAGAAATGGCAAAGCGAATAGATTTCGTTTTATATTTTCGATAATATAATTTTCAAAATGAGCCAAAAAGATGTCAGGGGCTAAAAATTGGAATGCGAAAGCAATGTTGACAGCAAGTCCAACTATTGCCACATGTGTGTGCGTGTGCAAGTGTAAGTGTGTATGTGTGTGTGTGTGTGTGTGTGTGTGTGTGCGTGTGTGTGCGTGGAAGGGGCCAAGAAACATCAAGGTGATTCGATAACTGACTGATCTACATAAAAGTTCCATCAAAAATCAAATGATTCTGAACAAACTGAACTAACATCAATGAATATAAATGAGTATATTGAGTATACTCATTGCTACCCATAACACTCATGCTCATTCATAAGCGTATTGGCCTATCTTAGAAAACTTAAATTATTAGCATCAGTTTCATCCTAAGAAATTTCAAATTTAAATAACACTGCTTTTTTATTATAAATGCGATGTGGTGTTAAGTTAAATAAAGTAACTTTAAGTTTGTTGAGTTTAAACTTTAAAGTCGACTAGAGATTATTTTTATATTTGTCTGAAGACTATCGAAATTATTGAAATTGTGAAAATATATCGAGCTTGGTAAGTGATTTAGCAAGCCAGTAAAAAATAACAAATATTTCATGACATATGTATATATTCGTCAAGAAATATAATCCAACTTTAAGGTTGCCAAAATGCTAGCAAATAATGATCTCTTTAAACAAGTTCCTGTATTTTTGAAACCAGCTGTCTTTCAGTCAAATTCCCTCGAATATAACTTTCTTATTGATATTTTATTATCAGTATTTTACCACTCCAAATACACTTATTTTCAGCAGTTAAATATAATATTATTTTTCTTCTCTAATTTAAGTTGAATAACGAAATTGGGCTTCGTGACATTGAGATCAATTGATAGATAGAGTTGTCAAGTTTACGATAATTTCCGTAACACCTCCTTCCACTGCCGGTAGTGCATAATGCTATTCAAGGGCAATTCGAGTTCCTCACGGCACTCATAGTAAGTCATCCGATCGTTAGCGTATTTGTCGATTTAATTTAATTTAATTTAATTTAATTTATGCTATTTTTTCTGTTGTGCTTCCAACTTTGATCAAATATTTTTTGACAACGCGCAAACTTTTATTAGCACCTCGACGCCAAACGAACGAGCATTATTTATTTGCGCATTGAAAAATATTAATATGAAAGAAAGAAAAAAAAACCAATAAAGCAAAAATAATAAATAATATCACGGGTAGTTCTTAAGCAGCCAAAGTTAATATGTATAATCAAAGCGCAACAGTTATTGCCGCCAATTGCACTTAGCTGCCAGGAAGTTCAGCTTATGCTAACGGTTTTCTTCGATACAAAAGAAAAAGCCATCAAATTAAGAAATATCTCCGGTGGAGTTCTGTCAAAAAAGGGGTTAAGCTGCTGCCGTGTAAATCTACCAAAAACTAACCGCAAAGGCCACAAGAGATTCAGGTACTTCCCCCTTTACACACACGACTCCTCACTGCGCGTGTGTGTGTGTGTGTGTGTAACTTTGTTACCTACATTTGATTTGGCCAATATTTAATGGCTGTTGCTTGTTTTTATGCACATTTGTTTGTTTGTGGAGTGAACGTACACACACACATTCGCATACGCTTACGCATAGGCATAGGCACCGGCATAGGCACCGGCACCGGCACAGGAAGAGGCACGGCGGCAACGGTTGGGAGTAACGTTAACGGAAGCGACGAGCAACAATGCCGCGATAATAACGGTAAGCATGTAAACAGAACGACGCGTCGCGTACACAAAAGCCCAAAAACGCCGAAAACCAAAAAAAAAATGAAACCGAGCACTACTGGCAGCAAGCGTTATAATGTTTACCGTTGCTGCTGCCACTGCCAATGTTGCTGCTGCTGCTGCCACTGCCAATGCTGCTGCTGCTGCTGTTGTCGACGCGCCATACGATTCGTCCTGCCCGACAACGTGCGTGCTAATAAAACGCCGACGTCGTCGAGGCGACCAGGTTGCGGCTGCTAAACCTATCTGCTGCTGCTGCTGCTGCCGTCGCTGCTGCCGTCGCTGCTGCCGTCGCTGTTGCTATTAAACAAGCCCCCGAAATTGAGTCGAGTTTTAAGCAATTGAGTTGAGTCAAAGTTGAGTGATTGGCTTTGAGTCACGCTCATTTTACGCTCTCTGAACTATGGTTGAGCGCAGCTCGTGACACGAATATGCACAAATCTTAGCACGACGTGTTTCGTGATCACAATTTAGATTTTTTCGTGTCTGAACAGTATAATCTACAAAAATTTACTTATTATTTCAAGGGAACATTTAATTTTAATACTTTTCCCATTTTGACCGAAATTTAATGTTTCTTTTTTGTAGTAAATTTACTCATATGTTTTTCGATCTGTAATATAGCCACATGAAAGAAAACATATTGAGTTTTCATTATAATTAGTCATGAAATTCCATATTTGCCCATAAAGACAAGTGAGCTAGTGTACTTAATATATTGACCCTGAGTGTGTGTAGGCATGAAAATCAAACCAATTCAATTCAATTCAATTCAATTATATTGCCAGTATTAGAAATAGCGACTCAAAATACATAATAATAAAAAGACAAAAACAAAATTTGACAGTTATGCAAAAATTCAAAAAAACTTTAATTATTGCAAACGATTGCCAAATAAAATGGAATAATATTGGAATACTAAGCACTTTTTCGAAATATGAATAATATGTAATAATAACAAAATGTTAATTTATTTTATTTTTTAAAGCAGATTTATGTTCATAGAAAAACAAAAAATTAAAAAAAAATATTTGCAGGCCGTGCAAAAAACAAAAGCAACTCCAAAATAAACAATAATTTTAATGTTGTTGACCGCTAACAACTTGAAGACGACACTGGTAGTTACAGGACTGTAAACTGCATTTTGTACAGTTGTTAATATGTAATATGGCTATTTGCATGGAACGGTATTATCGGTGGCGCTTTGCGTTTTGGCCTCATCGAAGAATAGCTCCAGAAGATCCGTTTTCTTCAGCTGATCGCCAGCTAAACGTTCCGCTCCATTCCAGCGTATCAGCGTGGGAATCTCGGACAAGGAATAGGGCGAGTGACGGAACTTATTAGTCGCCGTATCATTCCAAGTAGCCCGATCGCCAACATCCACAGTATAAATCAAGGAATTCGGATGCGCATATTCACGAAATGCGGTATCCATGAGTTCCTCAACTAAATCAAAATTAAATATATTTATTCATTTATTAATACTATGTATACTATATATTCACCTGCTACACAGTCCGGACACCAGCTGTGTCCTTTGCTATCCTTTTCTCCGAAAAAGTACATATAAATGAGGCAATTACTTTTGGCGTGCACTTTGAGCGCATCCTCCAGTTGCTTATATCCCTGTAATGGCACGTATTGCGGCATTGTGTGTCTGGCTCTGCTTCTTCTACTACTGCGATAAGTTCGTGTCGACTTGATAAGCTTTATAATTGCTGTTTTTACAACTCTGTTATCGTCCAGCAAAAACAAAACAAAGAAATGCCGACCGGCGATTTACGTTTTTTTTTAGTTTTTGGTATGCGGTCACACACATACTCGCTGCGCGTTGCCAACCTGAGCAAATCGTTTGCTGGTATTTTTTTTATTATTATACCATTCGCAATGGCTGGCAACGTGCAGCAAAGGCGATGCGCGGTAAATTTAAGCCTGGCATTTTTTCGCATTTTTACTAAACATTTTCATGAACACAATTATGACCTTATTCTTAAACTCACATTAGGCAATCTATTGATGACTGTCTCAACGGCAAAGGCCATTTATTAAGCTCAAAATTTGAGTAAAGCTGTGACGAAAACTCAAAGGATAAAACATGCAAATAATGGAACAAGCTTGAAAATCGGTTCAGTTTTGTCAAAGTTATGTTAGCTGGAAGTCTTGGAAGGGCATGTCTAGAGATTTTGACACTTAAAAAGCTAAATTTTTTGTCGATTTTGGCATCATTTTTGACTGAAAAATTAACCACCTTAGAATTATTTTTTATATAATTTGTTACACTATTTGAGACACCCACAATCAATTAATAAATAAATTTTGAAGATTATATTTAAAAAAATAAAAATTCTAAGTATGTAAATGATATTTTGGGAAAAATATAAAATGAAAAGTGCTTCTAAATTATATGCACAATTAAAGTAGAGGACAAGCCATGAACAAAATGACTTTTTTATCAATGAAAGATGAGATCGCGGTTCTGGGAAGAATGCAAACGCAAGCCAAAAACGCAGCTTTTTAAATGCCCTGACCCAAATGTGTACATATATTATATATATATATAAATATATTTTATATTGACGCCGCCTAAACTTGAACTTCCGATTTGGGGGCCGCAGCAAAAACTGCAAACGCCAACGAAAATGTTTGCATAAAATGAGCAAGAATCGAGCAATTGGCAAACAGAAGTGCAAAGTTAACCGAATACAGAGATGGGTGAGTTGGGAGCTTGGAGACCGGCAGCTGATCAGGTTATTAATTTCTGTGCTCGCAGCTGGCAAGAAGAGTGTGAGGATGATGTTGCTGTTGTTGTTGGTGGTGGTTGCCTGGCAACAGTTGGCGGCTGCCAGCAAGATTGCCTATAAGAAGCCGCTGTACGGCAAGCCGGGCTACGCGAAGGAGAAGCGTTTCAAGCCGCGTCCGACTGGGAGTCCCAGCACAACGACAACCGTGGAGCCGGAATGGCCAGCGCCCGTCGAGTTTATTATAAACAGCACGCCCAGCACAACAACCACCATGGAGCCGGAGATCAACAGCAGCAGCCGGAGCACCTTGGAGCAGGAGACAGGCAGCAGCAGCAGTAGCAGCAGCAGCAGTACCTTGGAGCAGGAGCTGGGCAGCAGCAGCACCACTACCAGTTCGAGCATTCCCGCTAGCACCACTTCATCCAGCTTGGACAACACATTGCCATCGCCACCGACGCCGACATCCACCTCAGCTATATTGCAAACGCAGCCCGTGCCGTGCACCTGTGGCGTCTTCCTCTCCTCGCAGATTCAAAACGGACTGCCGGAAATGCCGCTCATCCACAACGAAATGGATCGCATGTATCCGTGCAATGCCATTGGACGGAAACAGTGCCAAACCAAGTGCCTGGAGGCGGTAAGTGACTCTATATTCCACTCCCCAGATTGACTTAACTAATCCTCTGCATCTTTCTATGCAGATTGTGCAGCATTTGCCCAACTCGGCGAATATTGTGTGCGCCACGTTGGGACACAATTGCCACAAGGAGCGAGCGTATTTGTTCATCAAGAACTGTCACAATCAGTGGGTGAATACGAATCTGCAGGCGGGCCGCGAATATTGCTGCAAGGAGGGTGTTCCCTATCGTTGTCCATTGCTGGGCTGAGCTCTTATAATAATTATTCGGCACATTGAGAACAATAAAGATGATATCCAATTCAAAATTGATATTTAATTACCGCACTGTGTATCGAGAGTTGGCAGCCTTTTGGTATTTCATTTAGTCTGTCTATCGATTTTTGGCGGTCTTTTGGTATTTTATTTAAATCGAAAGCAGTTGGCTGCATTTATTTTGATTTGATACAAAAAACGCACAAAAATATTAAAATTATGAACAAAGGCAAATTAATTTGCCATTTGATGCCATATGTTTTGAAATGTATTCTTTTGGAGAGCAGGTCCCTGCTGCTTTGTTATGATTTTGTATGAAACAGCTGATTGAGAAAATACAGAACGTCAGGTGAAAAAAATACTGCAATCGAAATGGCTGTAAGGTGTATTGATATGGTAGCAATTTTGATTTTCCTAAACGTTTTATATTTACAATTACTTTTAAATTTCTAAATCTAGTAGGCTTTGAGATCAAGAAAGACCAGGTTTTGACCAGCATAGAGCTGTTTGTACATTTTCATATTCATTACAGTTCTGATTCGGCATAGTACACATCTACAATAATATAGTAAAAATCTTTCTGCAGAAACAAAATAATAAATTTTTTTTAGGTACTCTCGCTACTCGATTTATTCATTTTTTTTTTGTCGACAATTTGGCTGTGTTTTTGAAAATTTGTAACCGTTTTAATTTTTGGTCGCTTTTAGTATTTATTTTTCTTGTTGAACCGTGCGTGTGATTTTGGGATTTGTAGTGCGCGATAGTTTGGTCACATTGATAAAAAAATAAAAGAGGAGGTTAATATTTTCAAGGTGAGTACCATTAATTGGCATTAAATTGGTGAACTAACTGACGTGTGCATAACATCAGGGATCTGGATCAAAATCGGCACAATTGATAAGATGGTGTGTGTACCCTGTTTTGTTATCCCCGTGCTACTTTACATATGGCACCGCTTTCTGCAACCGATTATGTTCCGCTACTGGAACCCCTTTGCCAAGAAGGATGCACAAGGCAATGTGATAAGGGCCCAGCCGCAGTTCCCCTTTGAGTGCAGGGGTGGATCCTGTCCATTTGTTCCCGGTGGCCGGAACAATGCTGCCGTGGAGGCGGTTGTCCCTGCCGGCGAGGGGAATGCTGCCGCCGGGGAGGGTGATGTCACTCCCACCCTAAGACTGACTCCGGCAAGCTCCACGATGAGTACCAACTCTACCATGAGTAGCAACTCTACCATGAGTAGCAACTCTACCATGAGTAGCACCTCCATGAGATCCAACTCCTCGACCATGAGAACCAACTCCGCCACGAGAGCAAATTCCAACACAGGATCAATCAATATTCAACATGGAGGTGGAAATGGCAAGAAACAAGATTAGGATTAGATATGACTACATCACAACATAGGCAAAATTATTTTTTTTTCACTAGACACGACGCACAATAGGCATTCCAAGCAATACAGGGGGGAATGGACACAGTTACCATTAGCAATATTAACACAATTTACACTAACAATATAATCACGGCAAGCAATTACGCTTAATGTAAATTTTAAATCAAAAGGAACAACACTTATAGGAGGTCGCATACATATACAACAAATATTAAATTTAAAATAAACCCCCTGTAATAACACATGGGTTATAAACTTTTACTTTGGGCTAATCGGGGTATAGTGTTATCGATTTACTAATGAGAAAATGCATATTTGCATATATTATATATAGTCTAAGAAGTAAAACCGCCAAGTTGAACTAACCACCAAAATAATGGTTTACAGTTTTCGCACTTAAAATCAATGTTTAATAATATGATGTATGCGATAGGAAAAACAATTTAGTCTAAAACCAAAGCAATCATAGATTTTAAATGGCTTTCAAATTTTGTAGCATTACAAATAATATCAATGTATGCCTTAAGAATGTAAATGTAAGCAAATTTGCTGGATACGGCCACCGCAAATCGCGAAAATCGATAGTCAGCATTTTTAGGCGGCATCAACGGAAAAGTTTTATTATGAATATAGCATACTCACGTTTCAGAGGCGGAATCGTGCTATTTATATATTATTATATATTAAATATACTTAGGATATACAATAAAATATTATCTGTTCAAAAAAAAGAGTCGTTTTGTTGTTTACTTTAAACAGTTTTGAGTTGAGTGCTCGAATTGAAACCAAAAAGAGCAGAAGGCCAAGTTGCTAGTGCTCATGTAATTAATTAAAATATCAATTTGCTTAAAATGTAAAAAAGTTAATATTAAATAAATAAATAAAACAATCGACTGTTAGAATCAATATTTTGGGGCGCATCCGGACTTGCCCTGTGCCAGGACTCTGTCCAAAGGACATCAAAGTCGTCTTGGTAGTATCAAGAATTTTGTTATTTTCACCCAATCTCGTTCGCCCACCGACTAAAATTTTCCACGCATGAAGTTTAAGTTAAAGGACTGTAAACCCTTCTAGGGCTGCCAAGGATCTGGACCATCATATTCAAAGACTTGAGAAATCTTTATATATTTCCAAGAGCCGACTTAAAAAATCCAAATTCTAATCAATCAAATCTTATGAGAAAATGGGCAACTTGTATATGTACATTTTTCAATATTTTCAATTGCTTACACACAGAATGAATAAACGCATTTTTCAATTTGTTTTTAAAATAATTATTTTATATTTATTATGTCAAAAAAATTTGCATTTGCATGTTTCGTTCGCTGTTTAAGTTAGGACAACAAAAAATTATACAATTTATACATTAAAATTAAGAAAAAAGCGCAGCAAACCTAATAAAAAAAAAAAAAATAAAGTAAATTTAAAAAAGGATGAAAATTATTCGGGATTATCGCGATTACACAATTTTTGTTGCATATTTTTTGAAAATATATATTTCGCTTCTCGTGGAAAACTTAAACTGTAGTTTGCCTAAAGCGTAATTACAAAAAAAAAAAAACTTGGCTCATTTGAAAGTTTTATATAGTTTCTGCTCGGAAAGTTGTAA